>JANRMT010062790.1:5214120-5229525 GCA_026402145.1 Polypterus bichir lapradei | reverse complement strand
CTATCTATCTATCTATCTATCTATCTATCTATCTATCTATCTATCTAATGTCCATCCATCCATCCATCCCTGGATGGGATTGCAATTCGCTGAAGAGTATGCTGACACACCTACACTCTTAAAAATAAAGGTGACATAGTGGTTCTTCAGATTGATGCCATAGGGAACCATTTTTTTGTTCACACAGGACCCATTCACATGAAGGTTCCAGAAAGAACCTTTTTTATTTATATCTGTTACAGGCTCCATACAGTAAATAACCATGAACAGATGGTAACAATTTTGTGAAATGTCAATGTGTTCTGATTTTAAAAGGACACTTGCTGCATAAAATAACACAGGTTAAGTCAGGTTTTCTTAATCTGTTAGTGTGCTGCTAAGTAGTCTACCATACATAAAAGATTTCACCAGTTTTCTGCATCTTTGGAAAATTTTCAAAGCACAAACAACTAACTTCATTTGCAAAGAACCCTTTCCAGAATGAAATAGTGTTTGGTCAAACAATGGCTCTATGAGGAACCACACAACCTCATAAAGAACCAAAAAGTGCCATAATTTTAATGTAATTTACTTACACTTACCTGCACATCTTAGTGGAACATTCATGGTGGTCATGGCAATATGCCCCATGAGGCTTGCTGCCCATTGATCTCCAGAGGGGGGTCATGCGTGCCATCCTGTGTAGAACCTTCAGGCTTTCTAATCTGGATTTGGATAGCTCAGACTGGATTGGAATAGATGAAATCTGGAGAAAAATAGCAATATATTTTGCTTTTGAGTAATACTGTATTTGTAATAGTTGTCCAAATTTAAGCACTTAAAACTTAACACTATGGAAACAGCTAATGAATAGCAATAACCAATGAGAATTGGGTCTTCCCTTTTAAAGGAATATTGGCTTTTAGGTTATAAAAAAAAAATAGTTCCTCACAATAAAACGCTGCCTTTTGACAATCTGAGAACATACAAGTGGTATCTTCTACTCAGCAGTGGCCTTTTATCATTGCATTCAAATCACTGAATTCATAAAGCAAGCACAAGCCTGACCAGTGGCACCTGGCCGGCAAAACTAAAGTATGGAAGTGAAGAGTAGAAGATCAAAGTCTGTGTTAGCACTGACCTTGTGAGCAACCTTAGCATGAACACCACTCAGAGGAAAGATAAAGTAAAAAAAAAGAGATTTTAGAAATGTGCAGTTTTAGTGAGTTTTTTATAAGTAAGAGCTGTATATTTTCTGCTTTACTACATTGTATTAAAACCTCTCATTTAATGCCATTGTTATTCAGTCATGTTTGCTGCCTGAGCATATTTTACATATTTTTCAATTGGGTGTCTAGTTTTTTCTTGAAATAAATATGAATTTGATAAGACAACATGAGCCAGATAAAGAGAAGAAAATTAGAATTGTGAATTCACCAACCTTCATTATAATGAGTGGTTCTTTAGTTTAAATGCTATTTTTCTGACATTTTTTTTTCAGCATGGTTTTAACTTTTTTCTTTACCAAGCTAAAAATCACACACGTGAGTACAGTTTGTACCTCACAGTTATTTTACAGCATCGCACTGGCATTTCAAGGTCTCATTGACACCAACAACATGATACAAATGCAAGGCAGAAACACTAATACTGCAAATTTGCAGGCTCAGATTTGTAAAGACTAGAAAATTAATATTGTTCATGAATGACAGTGCACTAATTTATAATATAATGCATTATCACAAAATAATTTCTTTAAGATGAGCTCAATACAATTCAAAGGAAAACGCAACATTTGAAGTTAATTGATTGTAAAACAGCAAAAAGACAAAATCACTGTTTTAAACTAAAAGCTACCAGCTGAGCTCTTTCATCTAAAAAAAATGAAGAAACCTTACATGATGCTGCTTTTTGAAACTATTTTTGGAATTATTAGCACAAAATGAAACTAAAGAAACAGCACAAATCTTTCACAATGCCTAAAGCATATACCTGTACTTGAGTGCAAATTTAATCAAATAACTAATTGACCCGGCTGTAATGGACTCCATCCCACTGTGTGTATATGGTACTTATATATATATACTATATAGATATGGAGTAAATGAAGAGCTGCATCACCGACTATGCCAACATTTACTGAATGTGAACACTTGTCACCATACCCTTTACTCTTTACCTTTGATATATTTATGAATGTATATAAATACTTGTAAAGGTTATCCCCATATCTACTGCATACACATACTTGTGACAATACCCTTTACTCTTTACCTGTTTGATATATATTTATGAATGAGTGTATATGAATACTTGTGACCTCCAAACTAGATAAGCAGAGTTGAAATATATGTGTATGCGTGTGTTTATCTTATATCACTGCATGATAATATTTCCAATAACAATGTAATAAGTTGTTAAAAATTTAATTTAAACATGAATTTATATTTTGCATAAAGTGCTCCAAAGTCCAGGCAGTATCTTCCTATAATAATGACATTCATTTCTATTATTCTAGTTTTTTCCAGTGCGAGCATTATTCGGGTAATTAAGTTAACTTTTTTTACAGTGCCCTAGTTTAAAAATAAAGTCAATATGGAATGGTATAATGTTACAATAAATTTAGAGTGTGGTAAATCCCATTTTATTTAGAAGGTAAGAAAACTATAAGAAATGAGCACACTTGAATTAGGTATTACTAATAAATTTCCCTGCGCTAGAATTTTTAGATATAATAATAACAGCAAATAAGGTCTAATTATATCAGCACTAATAAAGCATCCACACACACAGACATAGAGTAAATATTGGGTATAAAGTTTGCACTGTACCTGCTGGCTGACCATTAGCAATGCAATGCACACAACTACAATCTGAAAGGTGATCGTCTCTGTATGCATCTTGAAGAAGTAAAGCTGGAAATGCTTTGGAGCCTAAGGGCAGATGAAATGCAGTTTTTCTGTCCCCCTTTTCGGACTTCTCAATCAATTGTAGCAAACCTATCTTTGTGCTCCTGCCTCATTTCAAGGCTCTTACATATATATCCCATCTGACGTCAGAGTTCTGTTAAATATTTGAAATTTGTACTGATTAACTGTTACATCACTTCACTAGGTATCTAGCCAATTTCTCAGTTCCATCTGGAATAAGTCAGTACTGAGACAAAAAAAAATCATGTGAATAAGATAGAATGTAAGCTGCTGTCCTGTTTATGGATTAGTTGTTATCTCATTGAAAACTATTTAAAAACACAAAGAAATGTTTACCTTTAATGTGTTACAAGAAAAACAGCACTTATGTGAACAGTATGAGTGTTTTTCCCACAAGTCCACTTATTAATGTTTTATTTTTACTAAATCTACTTTATTTGTATGGCTGTGTTTAAAATTTTCCATTTTGTATGAAGTTGGGCTTGAAATTCACATAGAAATTAGCATTGTTGTCTCACAGCAACAGTTCCAGGTTCAGATCTCAGCTTTGATGTCTTCTCCACATATTTCCATGGATTCTCTGGGGACTTTGCACTTCTATCCACATCACCAAAGCAAACTGGTGACTCTGACTGATGTCAATCAACTGGTCCAGTATGTGAGTGAATCCTGTGACGGACTTGTTCCTGGCCAAGGATAGACATTGGCACCCTGCAACTGTAAACTGGTATAAGCGGGTTAGAAAAATGATTGATTTAAAAATTGATTTAAAGTACCTTCTAAATTAACTTGTGCTACTTAACTTCTTTGAATACTTATTTTAGCCAGATGGCTAGAAACTTATTTTTTTAAGTAGCTTACAAAGCAGAATCAATACCATCTCATTATCAGTTTATATATACAAATATAATTTTGTGTTGCAACAGAGCCCATTATTATCTGAAAGGAACTTGGGGTTGTAAGGAATTGCAAAGGGCAATAGATAAGTGGGATCATGTATAAATGGTGCTGATGAGATACAAGTTCATTAATTAAATTTTATGAGACTGCCTTCTTGGGGAATAGCTGGGTTCATATATAGAGTTAAGACCCAAAAGATAAATTAACAAAGTGGTGAGAAGGCAGGGGGTACCTGAACTATGTTTTCTTGCCTAACTATGCATGTTCTTCCTCCTGCCTTACCTATCTTCTCCTTCAGCATACAACATGATACTGTTGACACTATAGCAGAACATAGACTTACCAGAGCTCCAAGTTCTTTAAATATGTTAGTTAAAGGGTGAATAACAAAACTGAGATCATTTGAACCAAACATAGTGGACATGTGTTTTAATGGATGACTCCTAAAAGTATTAGGACTGAGGGCCAAAATCAACATGTACTTAAATGTTTAGATATCCTGGTTCCATGATGCACAATTGTATTATTACAGCAAAATAATAATAAAATAAAACCTGGAATCCAACCAAATATCAGTAGTCCATGCTACCCCATCAAGGCTTCCAAGGATTTAATGGTTGCATTAAACAGTCTATAAAAAACAATTTTTTTGTAATCCCTCAGGGTTCATCAGTGCAGTTTTGTATGGACCAAGACTCTTCTTCAGTAGTCTGGTGTAGCTTTTGTATTCAAAGGGAGGAAGTAAACTGACGTTCTGGGATTCTTTTACTCAGCCTTTTGAACACATGACCAGATCAGATTCAGAATCTGAATCAGAATTCACTTTATTGGCTCAGTACACTAATGTGTACCAGGATAGTAATGTGTCTTGATAGCATTGGTGCAACAGACATGGAAAAGAAAGAATACAAAAGATACATATAAGAAGATAAAATCTAAAATGATAAAATATTATGCAGCATATAAGAGCAATACAAAAAATTAAGAGATAATAGGATTAAAATGTCCTGGCTGTCTGGTGTGCAGGTATACATAAATACTGAGTAGAATCTTAAGACCTGATTTTTAAGAATAACTGCACATGGAAAAAAAAATTGTTTAGGTAACGTGTTGTTTTAGCTTTCACTGCATGAAAATGCTGGCCAGAGGGAAGTCTTTGGAACAGGTGATGCCATCGGAGAGTACGATCAGCAATGATCATTGCGGCCCTCTTCTTTACCCTGCACTATTATAGGACTTCAATGTACGTTACCTTAAAGCCTGTGATCCTTTCACAGGCTTTGATGATGTGTTGCAGATTGGCCTTAGCCTGAACAGAGGCTTCACCAAATCAGAGAGTTATAGATGAAGTCAGAATGGATTCGAGGATGGCTGTGTACAATTGGACCAATATTGCTTGAGTGAGATTGAACTTCCACAGCTTATGCAAAAAGCAACATTTTCCGATGGGCTTTTTTAATAAGGCATGTGATGTTACTGTTTGGGTTTGTGACAGCACAGTGCCCAGGAACTTGAATTATTCTTTTATCCCAATGGCTGAGCCATTTATGGCAAGTGATAGGTGAGGAGGTGACTGTTTCCTGAAATCTATGAGTTTTTTGAATGTTAAGATCAAAATTATTATGGCTGTACCACAATGTCAGATTTTCTGCCTCATGTCTGTATATGGACTCATCATTGTTTGAAATGATGTCTATTAGTGTAATATCATCTCCAAATTTAAGAAGTTAGACAGATGAATCGCTAGAGGTACAGTCATTTGTATAAAGTGATAAGAATATTGTGGAAAGGACACGTCTCTGCAGTGCACCAGTACTAAGGGTTAATGGGTCAGACATGTGTGTGCCCAACCGCACGTACTATTTCCTATCTGTAAGAAAGTCTGTGATCCAATAGCAGATTGAACAAGGCAGGTTGAACTGGGTGAATTTCTTATCTAGGAACTCTGGGATGATTGTATTGAAAGCAGAGCAAAAGTCCACAAACAAGATCCTCACATATACCTCTGGCTTATCAAGGTGATGGTAAATAAAGCTCAGACCGAAATTCACCACATCATCTTCAGACCGATTGGCTCAATATGCAAACTGAACTGGGTCCAGGAAGTCTTTTGTAGCATTCTTGAGGTAATTCAGAATAAGGCATTCAAAGGTTTTCATTACCACAGAGGTTAAAACTACTGGTCTTTAATAATTTAGGCCTGTGACCTTTGATTTTTGTGCTCCTGGAATGATGGTGGGAGTCTTGAAGCAGGCAGGAACAGTGCACAGAGATTGGAAGAGGTACAGATCCAGAAAGTGGTTGAAAATGTCTGCAAATACTGTAGACAACTGGTCTGCACAGTGTCTGAGTGTGGAAGGGGAAATAAGGGCTGGGCCTGCAGCTTTTTTAATATTTTGCAGAGATGAGAGGAGAGGGAAGCAAGCAGAGAAGGAGGAGGAGGAGGAGGATGGGACATCAATGGCTGTGGGTGGAGATTCTTGGGAGTCTGTGCCTATCTGGCAACACTGGCTTGGCAAAACCTTACTACGGACTGGTGGCAAGATGGAAACCACCCTGGAAGAGAAGCCATTCCATCACATAATATGCAGTCACAATGACTCACACCAGGCCAATTTTGAATCAGAATTTAATATAAAATGTGTGTCCTTGGAATATAGAAGTAATACTGGAATAACCAGGGAAAAACAGATACAGGCAGAGTGAGAACATACCATCTCTGCACACACAATGGCCAGGCTGAGATTCAGACTCAGGACTCTGCAACTATGAGACGGAAGCACTAACAGCCACAAGGTCCCAGCAAGATAAGTGACTTCTTCGGATTCATAGTCAGGGGGGTGTAATTTGACAAATTGATGAATTCTAATTGGCCCACTATAAGCAACTGTGGATGTGTGATTGTGCCCCACAATGGATTGGCACACATAATCCAACATACTGACCACTACATTATATCATACTGCATTTAGATTTAGACAGCCAAATGCCAAAAATGACAAAGGTCACTTTGATTTTAGTTATTGTTTCACCACAATGAGATAACATTATCTACAAACTGGAGAATATTCAGCATTTTATGATTTGGAACAACTTATCTTTCAAATATGTACAAAAACAGCACTGTCATACTATATAAGATCAAATTATTTTCATAGTTTTAACAATAGTTCCAACTGTACTTCTTTAAAATATGGTGAGTTTAGCCCTTGTTCATGAAGGTCAGGGTAGATTTTCAACTTGTACAAAGAGACACTGCAATTTCTTCCTTTCTAAATATCAATTATTTAAACTAGTTATAGTATTTATATTGTTTCAAAAGGGAAACATTATTTCCTAGCAGGCCTGTTATAGTCAGCCTAACACATCAATGTGGTGTAGTAGCTAAGATTTTTGACTTTAGTTAAGTTCTCATTTCCAACTCGCTGTGCAGCCCTGAACAATTCACTTAATCTGCCTATAGACAAGTTTATATATATTACTTACTCTGCTACTTGCCATGTTGTTAGGTTTCAGCCAGGGTTTGTTCCCTGGCTTATATGAACATATGAACACATATTTCTAGAAAGTCACTGCTCACTGGGGAGATTCCGAAGGACTGGAAAATGGCAAATATTATCCTGTTATATAAAAAGGGTGACCGGCAGATCAAGTAATTATAGGTTAGTAAGAGTAATGTGGATCACTGGAAAATCAATGGAAGGATTTATTAAGGATAAAATTGAGTAGCACATGGCAAGTACAGGAGTTTTTCTGAACAGTCAGCATGGCTTCAGAAAAGGGAGGTCGTGTTTTACTAGCATGCTGGAATTCTATTAGGTAAGGTAACTGGCTGAACCCTCAATTTTTTATATGTTTGTACTATTCATTGTAACACCAATCATGTCATTACATGTGCTTGGTGATAGTGACTACACACTCAGACACTGGCACCTTATGCATTTCCACAACCCCCAGTCTATAGAGAAGAGACGCTACAATGTCACAGCATAAGACTCCCATACTGCAGACTCTCATATTGTATGGTGGTTCCGCCTGGCCCAGAAGTGATTCCTGGACGCATTGTTCTGGCATCAGAATAAGAACTGGAATTGAGTTTGTGTTGTGGAAAAAGAGCCAGTGAAAAGGTATTTTGTATAAGAAAAATATTATTATTTCGATTATCTTGGTTTGCTGAAAACTTTGCCTGTCATTGAATTCTGATTACTGGATTTTGTCATGGAACTTGGTGGACTGCCATCTAGAAAAAATCTTTAGCCCTGTTATATTTTTGAGTATTTTGATATTTTAACATTTTCTTAAATAAACCCTTTCTTGTAAAGATTGTTTCTTACACAAGCCAGGGATTGATGATAATTCCCTCAGTTGTGGATCATTCTGGAAAGTTTCTTAGGACTTTGCCATTATTTTAACACCACCCCATTTGGCCTAGTGTAGGCCAAAAGCAGCCATCGGAGTAAGCAGTCAGACTGCCTGAAAGTGAGCCTTACCTGCATAGACTAGCTGAGAGTCTGGCCTGCTTTTTTGCCTCTTTTTTTCAAGGCTTCACACCTTTTTGCCCTTCTTGATTGTGTGAATCATAATGCATCATCCCTCCTTCCTCGTGATCTTTTAATTTATTTACTCTGTCTAATCCACCCATCCATCATCCAACCTGCTATATCCTAACTACAGGGTCATGGGGGTCTGCTGGAGCCAATCCCAGCCAACACAGGGCGCAAGGCAGGAAACAAACCCCGGGCAGGGCACCAGCCACCGCAGGTCGCACACACACACACACCAAGCACACACTAGGGACAATTTAGAATCGCCAATGCACCTAACCTGCATGTCTTTGGACTGTGGGAGGAAACTGGAGTACCCGGAGGAAACCCACGCAGACACGGGGAGAACATGCAAACTCCACGCAGGGAGGACTTGGGAAGCGAAACCAGGTCTCCTAACTGCGAGGCAGCAGCGCTACCCACTGTGCCACTGTGCTGTCCTGCTCTATCTAATTTAGTCTGAAGTTCAGCTTAGGCTCTGTCCAGTAGTTTCTTAAGTCATTGAGGTGAATCTCTTTTATGATGCTATAGGCCCGTTTATACGCAGGCGCAGACAGTTGCAGATACTGTACATTCATGCACAGAGAATGTACATCCTGGTCTGTTTATAGTACAAGTGTTCAGTGTGTGACACTGCAGCCATTAGCAGAATCCACTGGCTTTATCCCAAAGTTTATTCTTTGCCTTTATATATTAATCTCACAGATATTTCCATTTCTGCCTGAACAAGCCTTCATCTTTGTCCATTGTCTTGGTGATGCAAGGGTCCTTGCAGTGTGACTGCTGATGAAATTTATGTGTCTTTGCCATGCAACCACACCAAGTATGAATGGGCCATAAGACTTTCTGCCTCGAGCCTTTCCCAGCTGGGCCTAGTTCAAGTAGTTATGTGACAATTGCTTAATAGGTGTAGGACCTGTTCAAGAAAAGGTGGACCATCAAACATTGCAGTTTTTGTATTCTCATAGTACTCTGCTTGTCTTTGTTTCTCTTCTACTTGACTCAGGTTAAGTTTTAAAGATAGATTGCCGAAGGTTCAAGTTTTAGTTTCTGTGAAAATCTACTTTTTTTGCTTTAAGGATAAATTGTGGTTTGTGATTATCTCTCTCTTGGAGATGTTCAAATGTTATTCTTTTGTTTGCATAAAATTGCTTCATTAATTAAAAATTGCATACACATCTTTATTTGTAAGATTTCTCTGCTCAATTATTATTTCTTGAAATGTAATGATTAACTTAATTTTGATTGGTTAATTTTCATTTATGATATACACATTCTACTTTTTGAATATATTATAGTGTTTGCATTTTGTAAAGTAAACATCCAAATTATAAATCAAGTTCAGTCATTGCCACGAGTTTGTGTAGCTTTTAACTAACATCAGGCTTTTCAGTTAATAGAAATGCTTCTGTGGTGCCGTATTAGGTGCAGTCTCAGTTTAGGTTTAGCAGGGTCTTGGTATTTGACACGGTTTTCACTTCCATCATTAACCTGTAAGGTCGATTACTAACAAAGCAAATTATAAAAGGAAGAATGGTAGCAATGGTGTGTTTTTGATAAGATGTAGTGGTTAAAGCAAATATGGTGTTTAGCCTGATGGCCAAAGGCTCAGTTTTGGTCACATCACACTATAGAACCTTCTTCGTTCTGACTTCACAGTCTCCCATGTTCTTTCCAGCAAATGCTTGTCAGTTGTTATGTGCCTTTTTCTATTTGTTTTAACAGTGTTTTTTTTTGCCACTTTTCCATAGAAGTACAACTGGTGAAGCATCTGAGCAAATTGTTTGCATAAGTCTATCCAATCTCATATGCTGTAGCTTGTAACTTCTTAAGGGTTCTTGTAGATCTCTTGGTGGCCTCCTTCACTCACCTTCTTCTTGAATCGATCACTCAGGCGGCCTGCTCAGGCAGATTTACAGCTGTGTCACTCTTTCCACTTCCTAATGGTTCATTTAACTGAACACCAAGGGATATTCAGTGACTTGGATGTTTTTTTGTCTCCATTTCCTGACTTGTGCTTTTTACCCACGTTTTTATGGAGGTGTTGGTGTGTTCCTTTGTCTTCACTGTGTAGTTTAGATCATTATACTGATTCATCACTCTCCAGATAAGCTGCATTTTTTACTATAATCAATTAAAACCCCAGTCAGGATATCTCAACTGAAATAATGATGGTATTTCTAATGCCAAATGGCTGTACCAGTGACGATTACAGTGTGTCTTATTAAATGGGTGAATACTCATGCAATCAATTATTTTGTGTTTTGTATCTGTAATTAGCTTAGATCATTTTGGTTTTCACTTTGACATTAAAGAGTCTTTTTTTGCTGAATAGTGTCAGAAAAAGCCAAATTAAATTCAACAGGTTTCAACATTATATATCAACAAAATGTGAAAACTTCCAAGGGGGTGAATACTTGTTGTAGGCACTGTATAATCTAGAAGTAGCAGAGCCTGCTGTGCCTATTTAGGGCACAGGTCAGCACCAACTCTGGATAGGCCGCAATCCTATATCATGCCCACAGTGACGCTCATACAATTTTTAAAATAATCGAGATGAATATAAACTTCAATGTGTACAATAATCTTATCACAGCTAGTGCAAGAAAGAATAATGCAAATACAGATCTGAGCTCAAAACACCACAGACATATAGACATTATACTGTAGCTTTAACAGCAAAAAGGAAGAGAATCTGCAACAGATGATAAATATAATAGCCAAGACAGGATATGAGTATGGTTTGGAACTCAAATAAAAAAAACTAAAGTAATAGAAATCAGCAAAAAAAATAACAGAAACCATAATAAAGAGAAGGAAAAAAATGGAGCTAGTGAATGGAAATATATATATAAGCTCCTGAATCATGTAGAGCATTTAAAAAGGGAATAAAAGCTAGACTTGGAAAGAGTAAGGACATTTTTAATCTATTTGTCCATTCTGAAACCCAATTAGATGTCCTGGAGACCCAAGGCCTGTCCCAGCGACCAGCCCCACAATATGCACTTTATGTTTACAAGGAATACTTCCATGCCCACTTTCAAGCAGTTTAGACTGGTTAATTAACCTAAAACCTCATTTTGGAGCCATAAGAAGAAATCAGACGGCTGAAGACGACACATGAAAAATATATGGGCTATGCATGGGCATGCATTCAAATACAGTGAAGCAGCAAAGCTAACCACTGTGCTGTACCCCAACCCCATGTCTTGTAAATAATTGACTAAACACATTTTTTCAGTTGCCAATTTTATTGAGTTTCTAGTTTCTTTTTATTATAATTTAGCCAAAACACATTTGCAAAATTAAATCATGAATGACTGCTTCTGCCTCATGCATCCAGCTTTGTGGGTTTGACTTCCATTCCGGACCACATTCTGTTTGGAGTGTGCACATTCTCCCCCGAGTATCTGCAGCCTTTTGTCTGAGTGCTTCAGTTTTCTCCCCACATTCCAAAGACATGCATGTTAAAGTAACTGTTGATTTTTGAACGGCTTTGCGAATTGACTAGTGTCTCATGCAGGGTTGGCTTCTGTCTTGGACCCATTACTGTTGGATCTCACCCTAGTCCCCTATGACCTTTGATGAGCTGAAGAATGATAGTGTAAAATGTTTAATTTTTTGCTTACTTTTGAAGAGTTCAGGGAATTTTTAAAGAAGATTTAAGAACTATATTTTTATATTACTAATTATTTATTATATAGAGTTATAAGGTGACTAGCATCACTGCCTCATGAATCCAGTATCCTAGGCTCAAGTCCCTACATACAGTTGTGTATGAAAGTTTGTGAACCCTTTAGAATTTTCTATATTTCTGCATAAATATGACCTAAACATCATCAGATTTTCACTCAAGTCCTAAAAGTAGATAAAGAGAAACCAGTTAAACAAATGAGACAAAAATATTATACTTGTTCATTTATTTATTGAGGTAAATGATCGAATATTACATATTTGTGAGTGGTAAAAGTATGTGAACCTTTGCTTTCAGTATCTGGTGTGACCCCCCTTCACAGCAATAACTGCAACTAAACGTTTCTGGTAACTTTTGATCATTCCTGCTCATCGGCTTGGAGGAATTTTAGCCCATTCCTCCGTACAGAACAGCTTCAACTTTGGGATGTTGGTGGGTTTCCTCACATTAACTGCTCGCTTCAGGTCCTTCCACAACATTTCGATTGGATTAAGGTCAGGACTTTGACTTGGCCATTCCAAAACATTAACTTTATTCTTCTTTAACCATTCTTTGTTAGAACGACTTGTGTGCTTAGGGTCGTTGTCTTGCTGCATGACCCACCTTCTCTTGAGATTCAGTTCATGGACAGATGTCCTGACATTTTCCTTTAGAATTCTCTGATATAATTCAGAATTCATTGTTCCATCAATGAAGGCAAGCTGTCCTGGCCCAGATACCGCAAAACAGGCCCAAACCATGATATTACCACCACCATGTTTCACAGATGGGATAAGGTTCTTATGCTGGAATGCAGTGTTTTCCTTTCTCCAAACATAACACTTTTCATTTAAACCAAAAAGTTCTATTTTGCCTTCTGGTTTGTCCATGTGATCTTTAGCAAATTGCAGACGAGCAGCAATTTTTTTTTGGAGAGCAGTGGCTTTCTCCTTGCAACCCTGCCATGCAGACTATTGTGTTCATGAACATAAATGTTAGCCAATGTGAGAGAGGCCTTCAGTTGCTTAGAAGTTACCCTGGGGTCCTTTGTGACCTCGCTGACTATGACACGCCTTGCTCTTGGAGTGATCTTTGTTGGTCGACCACTCCTGGCGAGGGTAACAATGGTCTTGAATTTCCTTCATTTGTACACAATCTGTCTGACTGTTGATTGGTGGAATCCAAACTCTTTAAAAATGGTTTTGTAACCTTTTCCAGCCTAATGAGCATCAACAACTCTTTTTCTGAGGTCCTCAGAAATCTCCTTTGTTCATGCCATGATACACTTCCACAAACATGTTTTGTGAAGAGCAGACTTTGATAGATCCTTGTTCCTAAATAACACAGGGTGCCCACTCACACCTGATTGTCATCCCATTGATTGAAAACACCTGACTCGAATTTCACCTTCAAACTAACTGCTAATCCGAGAGGTTCACATACTTTTGCCACTCACAAATATGTAATATTCGATCATTTTCCTCAATAAATAAATGACCAAGTATAATATTTTTGTCTCATTTGTTTAACTGGTTTCTCTTTATCTGCTTGTAGGACTTGAGGTAAAACCTGATGATGTTTTAGGTCATATTTATGCAGAAATATAGAAAATTCTAAAGGGATCACAAACTTTCAAGCACAACTGTACAGTATATCCTACATCCCAGAAGTTATGTCAATTTAAAACCGGCCTTGTGTGAGCATGAGGCTGTGCAGGAGTGGGTGCTGTGATGGGCTGGCACCCTGTCCAGGTTTGCATCCTGCCTTGCACTTTGTTGGAATAAACGGAGCCAATAGCTGAGTTAACATTAATGTCAACAGAATAATTCAATCAATATTGAGCTCAATATCCTTGACATTGAATTATAAATGAAAAAGAGATAAACCAATGCTATGAGGCTTAAATAAAAATGAATGTGTTTATGCATTGGTATACTTTTCATTTTACAATACTAGAACTGAACACTTTTACCCATGAGGTGAGTTCATCATAGAAAAGTGAGAGGTGTAGCTGATAGTCGGTTCCAGTACTGCTAAAGATCTAAACACACTAATTTAAAAAAAAATCAACCAGTTGTTTTACTATTTATGGTAACTTGCCCTGCCTAAATGACAGCTCACCCTGCACTACCCAGATCTTCACATAGGATGTCAGCAATATGTTCAAGAATGGATGAATATATGTGTTTCCATTGTCTAACCTACTCAATGCTGATATACAGTTCCTGTGAAAAGTATCCAGCCCCTACAAGTCAGTATTTAGTGGAAAATTTTAAGACAGCCATGACAACCATAATTCTCTGTACACAGGTCTTGATCAGGTTTAAACATCTGCCCACTGCAATTCGTCCCCATTCATCTCTGCAAAACTGCTTGTGCCCTGTCAGGTTCCATTGGGATCACGAGTGAACAGCCTTTTTCAAGTCCAACCACAAATTCTTAATTGTACTGTCATGTGAACTCTGACTTGGCCAATCCATAACATTAACATTGTTGATTTTAAGCTTTTCTTGTGCAGTTTTGGCTTTCTGTTTAGGGGTGTTGTCTTGCCTGAAAAGAAATTCCCAAAGTGCCTCCATACCATAATTTTTCATGGAGTTGCTTGGAGTGGTCCTTTGTCCTCATTGAGTAGGTTAGTCCACCATACTGACTGGCCACAAGTTGTCCCTTTAAGATAAGATGCATATGACAACCAACTGAAACCTCAAACAGGTGATCTCCAATGACCAAATTCTGGGGCTTCTAAAATGAACTGGCTGCACTTGTGATGGCATAGGTGTGTCATATTATTTATTTTGTGATTTTTATTAATAATTAATTTAGACCACTTTACAAAGATTAGTTTTCAATTATTAATTAAAAAAAATATTTTTCTCTTGATCAGTGTGGAAAGAGGCCAATTAAGTCCATTGTGATTTATTGATGCATAGCAATAAACTGTGAAAACTTCCAAGAGGATGAATACATTTTATAGGTACTGTATATTCTAAACGTGCCTGGGGCTACTGCAGCTCACTGTCCGGATTTTCTCAGAGTCCTTTTATAGCCCCTGACCCGGAGGTGTTCCTGCCCAACCAGTCCCCAGTTCCTCATTCCTTCCGGGTCAGGGTAAACAGTCCTTTTCTTCAACCCGGGAGTTTCTTCCTGTCACGTGACTGTGACGTACTCCCGGGTTATAGGGTACATATGAGCCCACGAGCCCCCCTACAGCGACTCCCAGCGGCCCCCAAGGTATCCAGCAGGGCTGTGCATAAACTCTACAAGGTCCATGATGCCCTGCTGGAACTCCGGGCACGATCCTGCTGCCGGGAGAGCTCCTCCTGGCGGCCTGGGGGTGAGGACCAGAGTAAGAAGCCGGCAGTCCTCCACAATATATATA
>JANRMT010062790.1:5173549-5214020 GCA_026402145.1 Polypterus bichir lapradei | reverse complement strand
AAGTCAGCTCCAATCCTGGATAGTCGATACAATGATACATGACATCCATCGTTACACTCACAAAATTTTTAAAACAACACAGATGAACATAAACTACAATGTGCACAGTAATCAGATCATTTCAGAGCAAATAAATTATTGCAACTCAATTGTGTTTTAAAGCATATTAAGCCTTTGTTAATGAATGGTTCATTTTCACATATCAGCTGGCGTCCACAGCCACGTCATCAGCCCCTCTGGATATGGCTTCTGTCTATCAATTTTATTTAACTCAATCAATGTGTGTATTCTGGGACTGAAACTGTTCTTTAATCAGAATAATGATTCTTCATTTCCTGCTCCAACTTTAAGAACACAGACTGCAATGCTAATTGTTGAACTGATAAGCTTTAAGTGTTTCATTATTCAAAACTTCATCCGGAGTCGTATTTAGGCTTTTTAACACCTGAGGCACAAACCCTGCTACTCAGCCTCAGTGGAAAATCTTTTTGTAAAAAAAGAAGAGCTACTGTATATAGAAAATACTAACTATCTTGAATATTTGCTATGTAAATATTACTTATTAATATTTTCACTGTAAAATAATTTATCAGTTTTTATAACTGGATAGTCTTGACTTGGTTGTGAGTTCTTCTAAAGCTGAATGCTGAGCCACACCGTGCATTTAGATTGCTGGGGATTATTGAGTATGTAATACAATTAAAATTATAATTGTCAATAGACCTGCATTTTTAAAATTAAGCATGTGCCTTTGGGTAATCTGATTAAGCAGGATAAGCCTAATCATCTATTTTGATTTAAGGCAAGGAAGCACAAATCTGTAGCTAGTGATGGTAATGCATTTTATTTTGAATACATATTTTTTCCCCTATGTAACTGAGTTACTTTAATATAAAATTGTGAAGTTGTGGGTTGCATTTTGGGCCCTTTCTGAACAATCATCAACTTACCATCAACAAATTATATTTTATATTTTGTCCCTCTAACATGCTCAGCTATGCAAAAATAGCTTGCAGGCTTTATGTTGGTACAATGGGCAGCACTGCTGCCTCACAGATCCAGAATCCCAGACTTGAATACCTACTCATACAGCAGGGTCTCTCACAGAAAAATGGGCTTGATCTGTTGTCAAAGGTATTGGGTTGGTTGACTCAACCTTGTTTCAAAGCAAAAGCGTAAAGTGACGTTAACCATTCACAATTTAAATAAAACAACATAAGACTAAATAAATATTTGTATCTAAACATTAGATGAAAAAAAAATCATCTGGGATCATTTCTCTTGAAAGTGCCCTGCTTTTTCCTCGTGTATTTATGCATATGTTTGGATATGATTCTTTTGTTTGATATCCCTAAAAATTCACAAGCCTTCAGAACAGTGCTTGCAGTGGCACATACGTATCTCAGGCCATCATGCATAGACCTCACGTCTCCATGCTAAATGTTCACTCTCTCTCATTGTGTAAGTTTAAGGGAGTGCACATACCTGTGGCATCTTGAGGAGACACAAGTCACTATATAGCATTGGTTATAGGCAGTTTAAAAAAAAATTTAGAGGGGAACACAACGAAAATTCAGACAGGTCAACTAGGAGAAGAAGAGAAACTAAAAATGTGAAAAAATAGGTAGTCAAAATCAAGCAAATGTTAAGATATTGAATAATACAAAATGTAGGCAGGAAGGAAATGCAAAATAATCATTATCCAAAAATTTGAAGCTAGAGTTCAAAAGTAGAAGAGTAAATGATTTTAAGGAGCCTACCTAAATAAGAGGATGACTAATTTAAAGCAGTGCTAACCACAGTGCTGTCTTGCTTCTCTACGTGCTTTAGTGTTAAAGTAAAACTTATTTAGAAAAAAGAAAATGATAGTGGAAACTACATAATGAGAAAAACAATGTTTGAAAATATCTGAGTTGATATTAAGCAAACACATCACACTGGCTCCTCTGTAATGAGCCACAGCACTAACCATATCTCTGGGCAAAGACACAATAAGCAGCTGCGGGCAGCGGGGAAAGACATTCCAAGCATAAACAGGACTCTCATGCCTTCACATTTAATGTAAATTACTAACCAGCTTCTTGACTTGCCTGTGTTTGATGTTGAATTCTATTCTATATTCTATTGATGCATGTTCTGCTGAAATATTTATAATTAGTAAATTAATTTTGTGATATAATGCTGTTCATGAAGAGCACTGTCACTTTACAAAAGGCACAACAATGACAAGATGCACTAGCAGATACAAGTCATGCCTGGATTCGCTTTTGATCAACTCACTGTCTGTGTGTACTTTGTCTTTTGTCACAGGTTGCTCCTTTTTTCCCTCTCACATCTCAAACACTTTAAGTTAGGTTAATTGGTGACATAAATCAATCCTTCTGTATGAGTTGTTGTGGGTGTCGCAAGAGTGACTTAACAGCCATGTGTTGGATTCCTGCTCTGTATGCAGTGCTGTCAGAATAGGCTTTGGCACTTCACAGGCCTAAAACTATAGCAATAATGAGAACTGATGGATGGATGGATGGATGGATGGATGGATGGATGGCATTCTAAAACTATTTTTATTCCATCCATCCATTATCCAACCCGCTATATCCCAACTATAGGGTCACGGGGGTCCACTGCAGCCAATCCCAGCCAACACAGGGCGCAAGGCAGGAAACAAACTCCAGGCAGGGTGCCAACCCACTGCAGACTATTTTTATTATTCTGATTAAATTAAAAGAAATGAAAATTCTCTTCTTATCCATCAGCATGGTCAAGTTAGACCAAAATAAAATGAAAAAGCAATCAGAAGATCAGCTCACTGCATGTATAAAGGTACCTTTTATTTTATTTATGTACTATGTACATGCTGCACATATATTTTGTCAGCCCACTTAGCCTATTACAGGGTCACAGGTAGCCAGAACCTATTCAAAAATGCTGTACACAGAAAGCAATTCTGGTTCACTCATACTTGTTAAATGTTTTTTGCATTTAGTCTGTTCTTCATATCCGTCAGTACATGCTGGAATGCTAATATGAGACCATGTTGGTGTAGTGGGGATGTGCTAATTTCACAGAGGCAGTAGCCAGGCTGGGGAGTGCAGATTAATCCCTAGATATGTAAGGCATCAGTGCTAATCACTGCACCATCATGCCACCCTGTGCTTGTATTATGCAAATATACAGAAGGTACCATGAGTATGGGCTGACACTAAGCACTATAGAGAATAAACATCCCTTATTTACTGAGTTCAGTACTGCATGGTGACTCAGCACACCACACATCTGACTTCACGGCAGTTGGTTCTTGGGTTCATTTCCAGGCAGGGACGTTCTCCCTTATCATTCACATTTGCCCAACTTGTTTCCATAGTCAGTTGTGCAGACTGTGACTCTCAATGACCTTAAACAGGTTAAAAAGTAATTTCTGAGACTTTAAATGGCTACTTAGTCTCGTGACTGTTAATCCAAGTCAAACCAGTTTTTTGTGATGTGTACTTAGTACAATGAAATGTGTACTTCCATGTCTCCTCAGAACAGTTGACAAAATAATATAGCTAAAATATCATTCTTCAGTTTTGGTCTATGATATATAACAATCTTTTATTTAAGTGGTTAAACCCCTTTTAAGCACATAATACAAACATAAAATGCCCTACTCAGGCCTGCGTAATACAGTTCCTGGTCACAGAGCCAGTCCTGGCCATGTTGGGTGCAAATCTATCACATGGGTCACTAATGCACACACCCATAGAAGGCCAGTTTAGAATCAACAGTTAAACTATAACACTCTCTGATGATTTGAGGGTAAAAACAGAATACCATGAAAAACCTACTCTGACTCATGGAGAACAAGAAGACTTCACACAGAAATCACAGAATATGGGATTCAACCCATCGAAGGCAGCGGTGGCATCTCCTGTGCCACCCACACTTACTCAAAGTCTGCACAATGAAAAAAAAAAGAAAGTTAAAAATGTGCTGCTTTTTACACTCTACCTGAAAAGGCAATGTACTTTGTTTTGTGTTATTCCTCCATTTGAGATGCTGAAATGATATCACACTCTGGCACCATTGTAAAATTTCTAGTATGTGCAACCTTTTAATCAATGATAAATAGCTTGCCCAGAATGGAATTACCAAGGTCAGCCAAACAGGAAATCTGCTTGTTTAATTTTACAGTTAAATGTTTATCATCCAAATTTTTTCACCGATCAAGGAAAAGTCAGCAAATCGGAGGCCTATGATAGACAGTGTTTTGATGATTCGGTATCACAAAGCAAGGCCTTGAAAGTATGGTCCAAGTGATGAGTGGAATTTTTATGACTCCACATTAATTTTCAGTTCTCAAGAATACTTTTCTTCCTATTTTTCACACTTGCACTAACTGAAGTATGCATGATTGCTTCCACCTGTCCATCTGTCCATCTTGTTATGTAATTCCAGTCTAATAGGATGAAGAAGACTCTACTGGTGTTGGGTTTCTGGTCTAGTGTCAGGCATTTCCACAACATCTATACATACCCATATTGGGCAAATTACTTTAACAGCAACAGACATTTTCTAAATGCAGTATTTCAGTTCTAGTGTTACAAGAATCTAGATTATCCCAGGAGCATTCTGTACGAGGCCGTAATCAACCCTGGTGCACCCAAACATCCACATATACTTACACAAGGCCAATTCTATTAAATCGTCTTACAAATCGGATTTTTCTAATACATAAGGGCAGTCTATCACAGGGCACACCTACTCATACCATACCATTTTATAGGTACCAATCAATTTAACAGGCATGTCATGCAATAACGTGCAAACTTCATTAAAAACCCTGCTCGACCCATGAATCCAACCTGAATGCCTGGAGCCATGAAAGGGCAGTGCTAGAAACTGCACCAAAATGATGCCTTATTTTCTATCTACTCATCTCCACTTTCTCACATCAGGTTTGTAGACTTTATTTTTTTTATTACTAAGAATCCCCATCAGTGCACTGGGGCATTGGGATCCACATACAGACAGCAATGTAAGTGACCTTGATGGCTTCACCAACACCTCTTCCAGCAGCAACCCAAGTTTTGGATGGACTAATCAATTTCCTTTTACAATGTGCCTCTCATAGTTGGCTTCATCACAAAGTTCTTTCAGAACTCTGAGACGCATATTCATAAGAGAGAGGGCAAAGAGTTCTTTGGTGATTTAATCTGGTCTTACACAATTAGTCAGTGGTGGGTATTCGAACCCATGACTTAGCAGGTTCAAGTTCAGCTTTTTAACAACAAGGCCATCAAGCTGTATGGTGGGAGGTCCTGTTTGAAAGCTATTTCACATTTGCCCGTGTTATCTGAAGTGAAGCAACAGGCCTGTTGCTGTTTAAATATACTGAGTTTAAAACATGCTGAAGGCATTACACAAGTTTAGAAAAAATGACCACCACTTGCTTGGTCATCCAAAGCTTCACTCTGCAGTGCTTGTTTACACATTAATCTGTCTAGATATTTTATATAGCTCCAATGTTGATCAACATTTACACACAATTCTTTACAGCACCCTTCTCTTTGATCCTCTAAGTTTAACTCTCTTTTTTTAATGATCACATTTTAGCTTTACAGTGAAAAGTTAACACCCAAACCATCTTCTTCTAAATATATGCGCCATAAATATATCATCAACACAGAAACAGAAGGAACAGCAGGATAATTATATTAGAGCCTATAATAGTTTCCTGCCGCCATATAAATAAAATGCATTTTAGCTAAAATAGCTTGCCATTTTTAACATTAAACTTTAGCATAATAGCTTACAAAATTACTATTTTTAATAATTTAAATTAATCATAAAGTAACATAGAAATAATAGAGCAATGGCATCCATAGGACCATCAATGATGTGTTGGACTCCCCATGCAGATTTATTCTGAAGACTGCAAGAAGGTGTGTAAACTCTGCACAGGATGTTACCAAACTGGGAGGAGAACCCAGGCACAATTATGGTATATTAAGTGTTGTTTTAGCAAGTGTGGTCACAAGGCACTTAACAAAAGTAATAAGAATTAAATCCAAGATGTACCATTGAACTGGATGCATATGAAAGTAGACAAAAATAGTTCATTAATAATAGCCTGGTTTTAATTTATATGTTTAAATTTGTAAACCTTAAAAGTAGATCATATAATTAGCCAATTCCAGTTTTTTGTATGCAAGGCTTATTCAGTGGCTTTATTGCATCATGGATCTGGAGACTTGGGTTTGACTCCTGTGCTATTTAATGAATACTTGAACTGAGCTATCAATTTGCTGATTTACTCCCCAGTTCTGATCCACAGTGAATATGAGACAGTCACTTATTGTGCCAAGGACAGTTTGTGTTTCTGCCTAATAGCTCCAAACTGAATTCCAGCTTGGGCACAGCCTGTGTGGCTTTCCTATGATCTTCCATGTGGGTTTGCAACACAAACAAGTGTGTGTTGAGTTAAATGGTGACTCTGAGTTGTCTCACCAGATGTTGGTTCCCACGCTGTGCCAAATGCTGTCAGAATAGTGTGATGTGTTGCAGTCTGCCCTAAAGTAAAGGTCTAGTGTTTTGTTCCTAATCTGTAATGGGCCTGATAAGTGCAAATACATTAATAGTATTTAGTGACACACGTTCATGTTTTTCAATATTTTAACAAGCAGAGCCAGAGACAATACACAATAATAGAGGTTCAGTTGTATCATGCTGGTAGATTTATTGTTTAACTCAAAACAGACAAATATGGAACACTTGGTACACCTCACAAACTTCCCCAATGTTTAGACCACAAGACTCACCACCTAACTCTTTGTCTCGTCTCCTCCTTCTTATTCCTGTGGGCTCACTGTGCCTCATCCACCTTTAGGGGTGTGGCCAACCCCTCACAATCTCCCCTTCAGCAAGTGGTTTCTCTTGACCTGTGACCTCTGGCATCTCCTCAACCTCTAGCATGTTGGCTCCATGGCTCCTTCATTCTTCTTACAGAGAACCTCTTCACAGGGGCTCTTGTTGCTCCCTCATAATGCCAAAATGCAGGATGAGTTGATAAACATGGCACTCTTATTCAAACCCCCATCATGGGGTTGGCCACCAACCTCAAAGGAATATTTCAGACGCTGTTGGAAAAACGGGTTCCTCAGAAAAGTTCACCATTACTTGTAGAGATCTGGCTACATCCTCTCTGTAAGTGCTTAGTCTATAAGTGCTTGTCTCACTGACTACTGCAGGTACGAGTAACTGGCCACTCCTAGTCTGTAAGTACTTTAGTCTGCCAGCCACCATGCTACCACCTTCCTAATTCCTCATCAAGTAAGTGCACAGTCTCTAGAGTGGCTAGGTAAATGGAATCAAGATGATGATATCCTAGTGCTTACAGTAAGTTGGAAGGATCCGAGGTTTGCAGATTCTGGCTGATGAATCAGAATCAGAATTTACATAATTGGCCAGGTACACTAATGTGTAATAGGAATTTGTCTTGATAGTATTGGTGCAACATACAAGAACAACTCAGAATACAAAAGCTAAATATAAGAAGATAAAATATAAAATGATAAAATATGATGCAGTATACAAATAAATATACAAACAAACAAATAAAGATCAGCAATGATCTTTGCAGCCCTCTTCCTTACCCTGGACTCATATAGGACTTCAGTGTTAAGTTACAGCCTATGATCCTTTCACAGGCTTTGATGATGTGTTGGAGATTGGCCTTAGCCTGAACAAAGGCTTCACCAAATCAGACAGTTATAGATGAGGTCATAATGGACTAGATGATGGCTGTGTAGAATTGGACCAATGTTGCTTGAGTGAGATTGAATTTCCACAGCTTATGCAAAAAAAAAAAAAACATTTTCCGATGGCCTTTTTTAATAATCCATGTGATGCTACTGTTCCACTTAAGAGTTTGTGACAGCACAGTGCCCAGGAACTTGAATGATTCTTTTATCCCAATGGCTGAGCCGTTTATGGCAAGCGATAGGTGAGCAGGTGAGTGTTTCCTGAAATCTATGATCATCTCCTGAGTTTTTTGAATGTTAAGGTTGAAATTATTATGGCTACACCACAATGTCAGATTGTTTGCCTTTTGTCTGTATATGGTGTAAAATTACTCTGACCACACAACAAAAAGGTTTGGGGGCAGCCACCTGTATACTTGAAAGTAGGCCGCCAAAGAATGAAGATTTGGTTCAAAGGTCTTAACAGACATTAGTCCAAAACAGAACTGGCAGGCAGAGAAAAATATGGCGGTTTTAAAGCCAGGCAGGAGAAATGACATAATCCAGGCTGAAACCGGAAGTGATGTAATTAGTCCCAGAAACCGGAAGTGATGACATCAAGCCCAGGCGGAGTTTCCCTTGTTCGGTCTGGAGAGGAAAAAGAGAAAGGATCTGTGCACTCTGCCATCCCCTGGTCCGGCATGGAATTATCCTTTTTTGAGCCCTTTAGCTGCCTGTCATGTGCACATGAGTGACAATGGACTCATCATTGTTTGAAATTAAGCCTATTAACGTGATGTCATCAGCAAATTTAAGAAGTTTGACAGACACATCACCAGAGGTACTGTCACTTGTATAAAGTGAGAAGAGTAATGGGGAAAAAACACAAACCTGTGGTGAACCACTACAAACAATTAATGTGTGCCCAATCACACGTATTATTTTCTATCTGTAAGAAAGTCTGTGGTCAGATGGTTGATTGAACTGGCAGGTCAAACTGGGTGAGTTTCTTATTTAGGGGCTCTTGGATGATTGTATTGAAAGCAGAGCTAAAGTCCACAAACAAGATCTTCACATATGCCCCTGGCTTATCAAGTAACTTAGACGAAAAATTCACTGTATCATCCATAGTTGGCTCTTTATGTAAACTGAAATGGGTCCAGGAAGTCTTTCGTACCATTCTTGAGGTAATTCAGAATAAGGTGTTCAAAAGTCTTCATTAGCACAGAGGTTAAAGCTATTGGTCTGTAGTCATTCTGTGATCATCTCTGTACCATATCTCCCTCTCTAGTCCTTTCATTTGTTCAGTGCCATTTCGGCCACCATTTGTAATGAGAACATGTGTTTGCTGTGGCACCTAACAACAGGCAGATTTTTTTAAGTCTTTTCTTTACTTTATTTAAACTTTAGAAAGGGATGCATCTGCAGTGCCTCGATCTTATGATAACCTTCCTAATGCTACATCACCAATTTCATTGATGCAACAGGAAAAATATTCCTAGAGCCTGCCACAAATGCTAGCACAAATAGCATAATAAAAAAATCAGCAATAATTAATAATATTAATAATTAATTATTGGACAAAGAAAAAAATCTAAACAGTCTCCACCCACATCCAAAAAATATGCATATTTATTTACCTGGTGATTCAAAACTAATAGGTTGTAAGGGTGAGTTTGCACTGTGAAGAAATGGCACCCCAGAGTTGGGTCATTTCTTGCGCAGGTTCACACATGTAATACAAATACAAATTTTTCTTTTATAGTATGTTAAATACAACTTGCAATATTTAATTTGTGTATTTTATTTTAGTGTGACTTTCTTTAGGATTATTTACATTTAGCCATTAAGTGAATAGGTTGCATGCCCAGAGCTCTTAAGGGAAAACTAGCATTGTTTGTATTGTTTGAGCAAAATGTTCTGTTACCAGACCTCATTAGATCATAAGCAACCACAGAACCAAAGATTCATATGAATGTGTTTTTAAAAAGAGGTTGGATTTTGGGAAATATACAAATGTAAAAGAAAATGCAAGAAGAAGTATTATTATCATTAGAATGTTTGTGCTTAGGCTTGGATAATCTAACCAGTGTGTATATGCTTGCAAGATGTGAGGTAGGGCCTTGGAACTTTGTAAGTCAACATGTTTCATTATTTGGCGTTCCTCAGAGGGCAACTTTAAGTACAAACAGAGTGAAGTGAACATTAGTTAACATGTGGTGAATTTAGTTAATGTTAAAACCTATCTTTGTACACATATTGCACCTTCATGCACTGGTAATTTTTGTCAAGATTCAGCCAATTGCAAGCATATTCAGCGCACCAGAACATAGTTGATGTGAGCCAGGAGGATGGAAAAGCAGCTGGACTTTCAGACAGTCAGAGGGTATGGTGGCAGCTGCTTGTCCGCTTGTGCTTTTATGCCAGTCAGTATACTGTACCAAAAGTTCTCAAGTACAATCTTGGGGCTGCAGACTTTTATCATCTGGTTTCACAATCCGTGAGTCATTTTTATCTTTGATCGATCTCATTATTTAATTAGATGACATTTTTCCTTCTCTTATTTTGCATTTGGACAGCTGAAATATTGTGATTTTTTAAAGACATGTTTAGGATTTTTTTGCAAATTTTGAAATGCTTACCACTGCTATGTAATATTCTTTTTAACTCACTTTTTCAAATTAGTTTGTTCTTTTAGCTGTATTTAAATTCTGGCAATTAAGCAGAACAGAAACCAGGACAAAAGACACAGAATGATAAGGGACTGCAGACATTTTGGAGTCATTTTGTCTTGTGTGCGTATTTTTTAAGACAGGTTGAAATCTAAATAAGACGTAGACCTCAGTTTGGTCTGGCATAATAATACTCACTTTACCTCTTCCAATGGATTTGCCTGTTTTTGCTGCTTCCTCTCAGCGACCACTCTTACATTCAAGATATTTTAATAGGAATACACAACTACCACATTGGCCTGGTTCAGCGACTCTATCCTAGTCAAGTCGATGCATTATTATTTTCACTCAACCATTGCCCAACACACAAAGTTATCAATTATTATTACAGCTATAAACCTCATACATTGTGGCTCAAGTGGGTACAAGAAAGTTGTTTATAATGTCGGATGACAGAACAGGCCAATGAGACCAATTTTCTTATTTTTAGACCTTTATTTGGTGTTTTTATTATCATTTTTGATTTGTATGCCCCTTCATCCACATATTTTGCCTATTTCAAAATTTTCTTCCTATCCCTAGCAAATGGATGGACACACAGAAACACAGACAGACACTTATCCTTTCATTAAGGTGGATAGTGGTTCAAATAACCAGAACATTAAAAAGAGAACAAAATATTAAAAAATAAAAAGTATGAACTCTTAGCATCTAACACACATACAGTACATTCTTGCTTCATTAAGTAAAGATTTAGTATAACCAGCCTGTGATTTCTGGACAGACACAAACAAAAAACTGAGGAATAACAGCTTAATTAATTAATGTAGGAGTCCAATTAAAATAAGTAATTGGTTGGAAGAGTCTGGCCTCAGAATTGAAACTTGAAAACCATGACACTGTGTATGTACGCTATATGAGTAGACAAAAGGATGGTTGCAGTCCAGCTGATTTGGGAAGACCATTCAGGACAAAATTCCAGGGAGCTTTTCATCCCAGTCTATTGCTGCAAAGATGGAAGATTAGATTTATTGGCTTCTCTAAATGGGTCTGTTTGGCACCATCTCAATTCCAGGGTCAGTTCCTGCTCTATATGTTGTGATGCTGAGGTCACTACAAAGAAATGGAAACAAGACGTTTCTAGAAATTGGATGAATGATTATGTAGATTTTAAAATGTCGATCTAAGTTTTCAAAACCTTGTACACCACATGTCGACATAATGGTCTCCCTTGTCTATCTAGTGAATATTCAGACTTCAGCACATACCATGATTATACAGCCGTTTTGCCATTAAGTGCTGATGCTAGCATCTGTCCTGGCCCATGCACAGCGCTCATTTATCATTTTTCCTGTAAATAACAGACTGTTCAGAAATCCCCTTTCCTGAATGTTTGTACATCAATCATCTATTTTATTGGAATTAAATTAAAAAAAAAAATTTTTAGAAGAACTTTGTCACAGAACAGCTTTCACATAACAGAATATGCCTTAGCTGGACATATTTGTATGAAGTTGAAACCAAATGTTTATAATTCTCCTGACTCCTGTCCAAACATTTTCAACTCTGGATTTATTAGCATGGCACATGGCTCAGTGCTGTTGACTCCTATCCCAGTAAACCAAGAGATACTTGTTGATTTCCAGCTCCATTTTAAATCATTCTTTATTAGGCCTGGGAGACATGCAGCTGGACGGGGTAAGTTATTCAAATATTTTCTGTGGTATGTACGTGATGCTTTTAAAACTATGCACTTTACCATTCCATCCCAGCAGTTAATGAATCAGGGACAATTCACATGGCTGCCTGCCAAACACAGCTAGCAGATAAGAATGTAAAAGCAAAAGACAAATAACCCAAACTCTATTCTGCCCTTAAATGATCTCAGTTTTGCTAGCAGTTAAGAAGGAGTAAGCTAGGCATTAATCAATTTCTGCCAAGCTGGTGTTTGTTCAATTCAGATCCTCAGTGACAGGAGGCCAAGAGTAGACTCTAAATAGGTGACCAACTACCCCATTAAGGAGCTTGAGCACCCATGCCTACGATTTTAATTTGTGAAACAAGAGCTGTGATGAAGCAGTGCTACCTATCCAAGTTATCCATCCATCCATTTCTGCCACTTATCTAGGTCTGGGTCACAATGGCAGCAGTCTAAGAAATGATTCCACGTTCCCTGTCACTTCTCCAACTCCTCCAGAGGTATACAGAGGCATTTCTAGGCCAGCCAAGAAATACAATCTCTCTAGTGTGTCCTAGGTCTGCCTTGAGGTCTCCTCCCCATTGCATATGCCCAAAACACCTTACAGGGATGTGTCCAGGAAGCATCCTAATCAGATGCTCCAAACACCTGAACTGGCTCCTTTCAATATGGAGAAGAAGCGGCTCCATTTTGAGCTTCTCCTGACTGACTGCCCTTATCTAAGGCTGAAGCCTGTCACCCTGCAATGGAAACTCATTTCTGCCACTCCGTAATCTAGTTCTTTCATTCACTACCCATAGGTGAGGAGAGGAATGTAGATCGACCAGTAAATCAAAAGCCTTGTCTTTCAGTTCAGCTCCCTCTTCTCCATGACTGACTGGTACAATGTCCACATAACTGTGGATGCTGCTGTGATCCACCTGCTCTATGTCCTGCTCTATCCAAATCAAATGGTGAAAATGTTTTTTGAGATGAACAATGGGTCTTGTAGTCTCTGCAGCAGCAACCAACACCCTAAGGTGAAAGACTAATTACCTGTCATCCATTCTGATTCATCCTTGGATATTGTGTACCTTTCTTAGTCTGTCTACCTGCTTCCAGTTGTACTATCAGACCCAGCTGCCCAATGCCTATTTTTTAACTCACAACCCTGCTTCCAAACCCAAACTACCAAATTATAATGCCATGTCAGGTTCTTCAAATTCTAAACACTGGAAATTTCTTTGTCATTGTGAATCAAGCAGCTGCACAGAAAATCTCATTTTTACAGTGAAAACTTTCTGAATGGAAGAATGGCAGGTCTGAATGAATTTGGATAGTTAGGAAATGTGGGGTCAACATGTGCCTCTCTGTTTTAGACTTACAGGAATGACCCCAAGTTGTTACCTGTAGCATATAACAGAGACACACAAAATAACAAAGAACCTCATGACAAACGTTTTAGGAACTGCAATTTATTTATCCAGCCATCCATTGTATAACTCATTTATCTTGTTCAGGGTTGTTATCTTGTTCAGGGTCTTGTTCACAAATACAGAAGAACTGTGCATAAGGTGGGACCAGGGAACCAGCCCTGGATGAAAAGCCAACACATGTTCATTTACACACATATGCTCATGCATATTGGGGCAATTTAAATTTTCCACTTAACATAACATGAACCACTTTGAGATTTATTCTGCCAGACAGAAAAATCTAATTCACATGCAAGGCATGACCACAGGATAAATATATATGGTGGCAGTAGCCAATGACATTTAAACTGGGAACAGCTTTGAACATCTGTATCCTAAAAATGATTCACATGCATCTTAAATACATTCAGTATCTGGCTCTTATTAATTATATTAACTTGTTATTAACTGACCCAAGAAATCCAGACATTTCTTACAAAATATAAGAGGGTCTATCTTAATGACATGGTATATATGTGTGTGTTTTCCCAGCTTAGCAAACGTTTTCATCTTGCAGGCACTTTGGTTCCTTTTCCACTGAAGCCCTTGATCCCTAGGTCCTTCTATCTCTATACTTTTCACCTTCTTCAGTATGATACCTGGACCATTTCTTTTCATCAAAACGTAGTTCCTTTTGTCATCAGTGGTTTTGTCTACCTCCAATTCTTGTTTTATAACCTACAAATAACCTTTACTTAACATGTTGCTCTTTGTATGAATCTAAAACTATTTTTTCAAAGCATTGTAAATATATGATCCATCTGAAAGGTGTATAGATATGTACAATTGGAAAAAATAAACTATACATTTTAAAACTGTCAGTATATCAATGAATTAAAAAAATAAAAAACATTTTGTCATTAGCCAAAAAAAGGTCAACAAGCCAGCTTTTAATAATCTCATCTAATTCCTCCCTGCCACTCTAATCCTTGGCCCAGGATGTGTTGAAGTCTGTTCTGCCAAAGCAAGCAAGAGTTGTGACCACCACAACTCCTGTCAGTATGTTCCCCCACTGAAGCCTGCAATGGGATCAGCTCCACTGTCATTAATGGCACTGCGCCTACTTTGACTGGCAGGTAACATCACACCATGGTACATTTGATTTTTCTGAACTTTGTCAGAAAACCTTTCACTGCTGGTCATAATTTTTCACATTGGTCTTGCAAACTGTTTAACATGGTGACACTGACTTCCTTTGCCAGTCTGACCCAAAACAATAGTCATGTCAATTTATTTCTTTCTACTGAGTACAGGCTCAGTATCCTATGACTAGGTTAGGTTAGGTAGATTTCATTATCCCAGAGTGAAAATTGATTGTAGCAGGAAAATACAAAAACAGAAGACATTGTTGCAGAGATTAGGTCAGGTTGAGGAGCATGCACTTGTGCAGCGCATTGCTGTACTCACCACAAGACAAAACAGCTTGGGATCCTGGTTGGCAACCCCCCAGTCAGATACACAGTCTAGCCTAGTCCCACCCTCTGGAAATTGCCATCCATCTGCCCCTTGTCCTGGTCCAGCTGCTGGGGTCTTCAGCATTGAGGATCCTGTGAGTGGGATCATCCTCAGGAAATTGCGCCACAATACTGCCGTAACTGCCACTCCCTCACAATGCAGGTAAAATGCCTCATCTGGGACTCCGTGAGAACTGCTCGTTCAACACAAAGTCAAACCAGCAATACCCAAGGATTCTCCGAAGAGACACAGTACAGTACAGTACAGTCTATGTCTCAGGTCACTGAATTTGTCTCGCAACCATATAGCAAATTAAAATTCACCAGGACTCTAAAGATTCAGGATTGCTACACATCCCTTTCCAGTGACCCCCATGCTCTCCCAATCCGTCCACTGACTTCATAGGAAGAGTCAACAGAGACCTGAATGTCGCTGCCGAGGTAAGTAAACCTCTTGACATGGTCGAGATTCTCTGCTTAGACAGACACACTGCTGATGGCTGTGCACAAGAGGTCGTTAAAGTCCTGGATCTTGTTTTTTATCCAGGGAACTTTCAAGCGCAGACACTCAGACCCCTTACTCAGTCTCTCGAGTGCCCCGATCAGAGCCTAAATCGACTCCATGAAGATCACAGTATTGTTGGCAAAGTCAAAATCAGTGAATCACCAATGGATGCCCCACAACCGCTGGGCCCAATGACCCTACCCAGCACCCAGTCCATGAAAGCATTGAACAGGATAGCAGCAGGAACACACCACTGAAAAATCTCAGAAGCAACTGGAAAGAATGCAGAGGTTCTGTCTCCACTCTGCACAGCACACACAGTATCAGTGTGCAGGCCAACCATGACATCCAGCAACTTTGGGGGGATCCCGATGTCCCACACGACAGATCAATTGGCTGAGTCGAACGCCTAACAAAAATCAACAACAGAGATTCAAAAAGTGCAGCTAGTTAGCAGTTCTTAATTAAGCGAAAAGCTTAATTTAAACAGTAAGTTTTGAGCCTGTCTGAGACTAAAGGGCCATCTCTAATACAAGTATCATTCCACATCTTAGGAGCCCTGTAGTTGAAAGTTCAGCCTCCCAGTGTTGTTTTATTAATTCTTTTTAATCTTTAGTAGACTTGCATGTTGAGATCCTGAAGAACACTTTGGTTTGTATGTATAGTAATCCCTTGCGATTTGCAGGGGTTAGGGGTGCAGAACCCCTATGATGGTGAGTATCTGCAAATAAATTTTGGGCCTATGATTACCATATGTTCAAAATTTATTGCATTAAATAAAGTGTAAGAAATTCCTAGAAATGTGATATAGAATGATCACTGCACAGTCAAATCATGTGTGTGAGGCTGGCTGCCAAGACAAAAATATGTGGTGTCCCCCAGACAAAGTGCGTCATTCAGTAATTGTTCAGTGAACTGTGCCTTTTTACAAAATGTATCTTATTGTAATAAATGTGTGTGTATATTTACGGTAGTACACAACTAATATAATGAATATTACAGATACAAAAGAAATCCAACATAACATTAAGTACAAAATGATAAACACTCACAAGACACTCCAGTTTTGCAAATGCAGATTATGGTAGTGTAGTTATGAAATGAAATCCCCTGTGAACAGCATTCTGAAAGGTATAAAAGTAAGTAAAGTTTTGTCCTACTGTGATGCTGATGCATATGAAGATTTAAAGAAGTTGGGAGCGCTTCCAGACAAAGATTTTTCCAAACCCAGATGAAATCACACAAACAAGCGGGCACAGGACAAGAACATAAATTCAGAGAAAACTATAATCTGATGGGTGTATTTGTACTCCATTCGTGCAGTGAAGCATTGAAACAAAAAGACAAGACTGATTGTGATCCTGTCAGCTTGTTATGGCTCACTTTTAAAATTAGCACCCTCCTTTTTCACCCAGCAGTCCTTGAGGCAACCGCTGAAGCTGCCCAATGATACAATACTCCCAGGGTTGTTAGCATTTGCAGTCCAGTAAGCTACAGCATTGTCTGGGTTTCTGCAGTAGATCACAAAATTCACAAAATAATTTCTATTTAATTATTGATGGCAAACTCACGAGTAACAAGGGCCAACCTGCAACTTCGGGTAAGTAGGTAGGCCCAGACCATTTATAGGTTTTAATCCAAGAAAGATGATTTTGAAATCAGTCTTAAGCTTAACTGGAAGCCAGTGTAAAGACATAAGGACAGGAGTTATGTGGTGGTACTTCCTTGTTCTAGTAAAGGATCTTGCAGTATTTTGAATCAAATGAAAGCTGCAAACAGAACAAGTTGAACAGCCCATGAATAACACAGTGCAGTCATCTAATATACAAGAAATAAATAAATGAATTAATTTCTCAGTATCTTCAATATTTAGAAGCTGTCTTAATTGTCCTATATGAGAGCAGCACTATCATATGTATATTTTTTGGTTGTGTTTTATTTTTTATGCTTTGTATTAGTAGTAGTAGTAAAATTGAGATTGTCCTTCTGGTGTAAGGGACTATATAAAAAAAGATAGATCCATACTAATGTGTCTGATCCATGAACCCGCAATTAACAAGAAGGGGTTCAGCACAATTGCAACAAGAAAAAGCAATTGACAGTGTTGGGATCTCTCACTCTCTCTCACTGTTCTCTGGGCAGCTGTTTTGCTTCCTCTCCATACTCATTACATCTTTTCTGATGTCCATCTGATGTGCTATAGTTATCTGTTGAAATATTCAGTCAGACAGAATGTTCCTAAATGGCCTGTACTTTTGCACCCCCTGGGCAACAAATAGTAACAATTAGTGATTAACAATGTGATAAAAATGCCAGTTGTGGTGGAGAATGAGTCTTACACTGAAAAGGTAAATGATCTTCTATTTTTTAAATTAAAAGAGGCAGCTTGCAGCAGATTTCTAGAAATACTACTATATCATTCAAAAGTAATTTATTATTTCAACACTTATTTGACTAGCCACCAGCTAAGAAATTGGATTGTTCCCTTCTGGAAATGCTATGCAGCTAGTCTGCTATTGTGACAATGCTGTGGTGTATTCTTTGTACAAGATTGTGGTTCCGTGGATAACATTGTCTCCTCACAGCTCTTAGACTGTAGCTTGCTTCTTGGCTTCAGTTGCCTACTGTTGACTGTTTATATGTTCCCCCCTTGTTTATGTGGCTCTCATTCAGGATCTCTGCTGCTAACAACTGCTAACACTGGCATCTCACCCAGAATTGGTTTGTGTTAAGGCTGTGTTGTGGGCTAGGTGAGAGCCCAGGATAGTTTGAGTGGGTGTATTGGTTTATCTATCTGTGTGATGAAAAGAAAATCTTTGTACTTACGTTAATGAAAGAAGGAGGTATGGTGCAGTGTCGCAAACTGGTAAGGCTGCTGGATACCTGCACACAGCTGCAGGAGAGTGCTCTGTGGGTGGAAGTGGTGAGTGAGTGTGTGTGCATGTGAGATGCCCATTAGGACACATAGATTACTGTGGGAGGTGCCAACACCCTGACAGTGCTTTGTCACCTGTAGAGGAAGAGCAACAGGTGAACTGCCAGTTAGTAAGATACCATGTGAGGGCTCAGATAGAGTCCAGGAGAGGTTTTACCTGTGCAGGGTTCAGGATCAGTAAGACTGGAACATGGGTCTGTTCCACATGAGGGCATCCATTTGCAGGATTCAATACCCCATTAATATATGAGTTGTAATTGAGAGATTCAACGCAGCAGTGCAGACTTGGCAGTGTGCAAGCCTGTGGTTGGTGTGAAAGTTGGCTAGTTTACATTAAAATAACTGCTAATAAAAGGTCATCAAATAAAACTGGGTCCCAAGGTCAAAGAAGATGTGGACCACAGGGTTAGATGGCTCACACAGAGTGACATAGGCATTCAACCATTAAATAAATTCCTGCTGCACTTCAAAGACCAGCAGGCACACAACACAACTACTGATGTGACCTATGCGCTTCTCCATCTTTGGCAAATTTTTGTGTCCATTATTCACTTCAGGTTCAATCGCATGTCTTCCTGGGAGGCGTTGCTACACTTTTCACTCTTTTCCAGATAACTGGTGGCCTGGAGGCCACATGACTAGGGTAGGGCTTGAGTGATTTGACTATTTGATTGCACCAGAAATGTAAATAATATTCTTAAAGTCCTTATTTCTGTTTTCAAAGCAACCTTTAAATGACTTACCTAGAGCAAGTGAGTCATGTCTCTGGTTCTTTGGCATTTACTTGGGTTTAAAAGCTTTGTTCTCCTCATTGCCATCTAAATTGTTCCTTTATATTTTTGCTGACATTTGCTTCTTTGACTACATTTCCACTAAACTCTTAATTGCCTGTCTCCTCTTTTCAGTTCTCTTAAAATATGGTCGCAGACACCTTTCTTTCTTCCAGGTGTTCAATTTTTGAATGTCAACCATAAGTTTACTTTAAGGTTAAAAGCAAGCATCAAAGGTCAAGACTCTAATAACTGGCAGTAACGCCTTGCTTACTGTGCCACGGAACATAACTAGACATGATGGCACATATTCACCAACAGTGTGAAATAAGGCCACCTTTACTGGCAAGCCTAAGTGAGGTTTTAGCCAGAATTAGATCAACAAACAGAACAAGGTTATCTTTGATGACCACTGTGTACTAAGACAGTGATGTTTGTTACCACATTCTGCAGACTAAAACAAGCAAATGGAAAATACACAACTGTCTCGCCAGGGCATAGAACTCAATGTCATCAAGATCTGTCTCGAATGTGACAATATTCATGTGCATGTGCAGTATCACCTTGAAATAGGTTGTCACGCCTCTATTGATTTTTTCAGGTTAAGCTTATCTTGCTAAATTATACATATCATCTTAATAGACATAGTTCAACTTAATTACTTAAGCAATGGACACACTTAAGCACAGAATCTGAGCCAATGTTCTTATTTTTTTCGTGCTTTGGTAAGGATCATTGTGGCAAGACAATATCTGAGATATACAATTCCTCCAGCCTGACTTGGTCTTCTCACATTGGCCTATGCCTTCCAACTAGATGTTGTGGTCTATGGCCGGCCTGTCATCCCGGCCAATACCTCCAGGCCGCCAGGTGGAGCCCTCACTGCAGAATGGAGGTGCCCCGAATGCTAGCAGGGAATTATGGACGTTGGAGTTTTCCTTTACAGCCCTGATGGATACCAGCTGAGGCCGCTAGAAGGCGCTGCAGGGAGGAGCAGCGAGTATTTTCCCTACAACCTGGAAGTGCGTCCGAGTCACATGGACAAAGGGAATGACGTGCTTCCAGGTTGAAGAAGAGGAGTTTTGATCTGACCCGGAAGTGCTAAGAAGTCACATGGACAGGGGTTCAGGAGCACTTCCGGGTCACAGACTATTTAAAGGACTGTGGGAGATCCCAGGGTTGAGCTGAGCTGGGTGGAAGGGTGGTAACGCGTCTAGGAGTGGTGGAGTGTTATTGATTATTGTATTGTGTTTATTTAATGAGTATTGTGGAGAGGAGGGTGCTTCAAGAGGACGATAGCGCCCTCTATCTATCACAATGTCTTCACCTCAAGGGACTCTTCCCAATTACCTCTGAGGCCTTTTTGTATTGTTAAATTCTCTAGAATGTCATAGAGAGTGAGTTATGCAGGCTTATAGTGGAATTTCATTTTGAGCTTTTTGTCATTCTACCAGGCTGTGCTAACATCTCATGTGCAAAGATAAGGATGGCAATGTAGGATGATCAATAAATCAAACTCTTCATTTGAGGACTTAGCTTAGCATCATCCACCACTGCATTAATGTCATTCAAGAACAAGGCACTAAAGAGCTTAATTTCACCTCTAAAGAGAATGCCAGTTTTTTTTTTTTTTGATTATTAGAAGCAGATATTATTTTGATTAAGTCAGCATTCACATGACTGATTACTATCTGATGAGGCAAAAAGGACAAGAAGGTAACATGTCAATTTGTGGCAAGGCCACAAAGAGTAAAGAGGTAACGTTCAAGTCTCCAAATACTATTCATTTGAGATATTGACCTGGTTTTCCAAGAAAACCACTAGAAAGAACAGAGACAAGATTATTATTATTGTAAATCTGGCTGTCACCTTTAGTCAAGGTAACTTATAACATCAGAATACCTTACAATTTAACTTGTGGAGCACTGTCAGGGTTCAGTGAGTCGAAGGTGAGGAATGAGCTCACCACCTTGCAGTTTTTAAATTCCAAAGCTCTCACTACTATGTCACTTTGTCACACTGTTTTTGTACCATTCAAAAAGTCTTATGTCCACCTTGAAAAGATTCAGATAAAGAGCAAAAGTGAGAACACAACTCTTTGTCACTCAACATCAGGACTGAATGGCTCACAGTGGCAACCAGGAAGACCCTTATTGTTAAAGCATTTCACACAGAATACCCCAGAGAACACCATCAAAGTTCTTCTTCAGGTGTAAAAAATGTACAAACAGAATTGGAAAAACCCTTTAGATAATAAGGCAAGGTCCCTATTCCTTGACAGCACACATCCATATTACACTTCCTAACTCTGACAGTTATCTGTTGTCTTCTTTTTAAGCATATTTAAATCTCAGGCTAAAAAGTGTGATCTCAATAACTGAAACATGCCATCTGGTCCCCACTTTTGAAAATGGTGATGAACACCTCAATCTGCCAAAGGACACGTACTGTCCATACATTCCAGGAAGTGTTGAAGATGCTCATTAGCTGACACCCCAACAATGTCTAGAAACTCTAGCTTTTCTATGTGAATCACATCTACCCCTATATTCTTGAGGAGATTTTATTTGCCACAGCAGCCAAAGACATTAGGTCCAAAACCCCAAATGTTTCATGTAGTACTTCCTTCAATAATGGCATGTCTCTTGAGTTTAGGTGTTCCTTTACTCTCAATATAATATCCTTTGTTGAGGTCAACATTTCTCCATCCATACTGAGGATAGTCTGAGTGATGTCCATCCTCTGTCTTTGCAACAAACCCATTCCATGCCTCAGTATAAGCACTGTTACAACTGCACCTTTCTTGATATCTCAGTCACATCCACAGAACCTTCAGCTAACATTTTATGGAATGCCTCCTTCATTCATTTGACAGAAGGTATGCACCATCTGGATCTAGCATTAGCACCATAACAGGACTTCACCACTTTTTGGTTACAGATTCTCAGAGTAATCTCTGAGGCCAAAAACAGGGTTCATTTGAACTCTCTGACTCCTGAAATTTGGAGGAAGTCTTCTGGAGGTTTAAGTCAAATTCATACAAACATACACATAGACTAGGCATTCCCACCTTTCAATCTCAACAATCATTATGATCTTAGAAAGTCTGTTCCGCCAATGCCTGGACCATTTGAGTTGACTCACAATGTAAGTTGTAATTTAATTTTAAACACATCAAAGAAACCTTTCTGCTTAAAAACTAAAACATTATTCCTTACTTACTAATATTTCATTATTATGCAAAATGTAAATATTTATTATTGTTACAATCTATATTCTAATGTATGAGTGGAGGTACAATTTTTTTTATCCTGAACTATTAAGTGAAGCACCAACAAAATCAAAGTTGCTTTTCAACATAAACCCAGAGAACACTAATACACTTGTTACAATGTTACAAATCAAAGCTTATTTATGGCTCTCAGATGAAATGTTTCATATTGCTTAATCAACTGGTATTCTGCAGTTTAATTGACATCTTCATCATTGGCATAGTTTGTTCCATGAAGGTAATTAATCATGAAGTGCCAGATCTGGAGGATGGGGCGGGTGATTCTTTTTGAATCCAAAGTTTCTCTGAGCAGCCTTTGGACCCACACAGGGTGAGGCAGGGGCATTGCCATGAACCAGATGTAGATGGTTGACAGCTTTGCTTGACTCTTTTCTATGATGCTGCAAATGTCAAAGCAAATCAGTGTAATAGCAGCTAGTTATGTGGGTCTTTTGAGGCATGTAAACAATATGGACTACGCTGTCAATATAAAAAATGTGCGCATAGTCTTACCCTCAAAAAATATGCTAATTGCCTTGGGTTAATCTGTCTGCCAGATGTGCCTGTATGGGTGCATGTGTATATAAAATATTCATATTTTGGAAACCACTTGTTTTAGAAGCTCACAATGCATAGATAGAGCAAAGAACATAAGCTGATTTAAGGATTCTGTGGTACAGACATTGTTGAAGAACATTAGAAAACAGAATGGCCTGCTGTCTCTCAGTTTCAGAGTTGCAGAGTTTACACATTCTCCTGGATCTGCCTGGGTTTTCTCCAAGTACACAGGTTTTCCTCCCACCTTTCAAAGATGTGTTTGTTAAATTAACTGGCGTCTCTAAATTGGATGTGTGTGGCTGAGCATAAGCTTGTGTACATGAATGATCTCTGTGATGGCCAGGACTGGTTTCTGGTAGGATAACTTCATCTTCCCTTTGACCCAAAAAATAGGACTATGATTACAAAAAAAAAATGATGGAAGGGCAATATGATGGCGCTAGGTTGCATGCTAGTCTTTGATGCAAAAGCAATGGTACAGAAAAGAGGAGAAAAAAAACTAATATATCCCAGTGACTTCTTGGCCGTGGGTTCACTTAATTTCCAGTCATTACTAGTGTTCCAGTTTATTCTTTCTGAAACTGAACAGTATATATCCATTAATCCTCTGAAGACAACTCTAGAAGCAGCCACATATTGGATATTTTGTCAATTAATAATATTTGTGGTGTGAGTCGCCCTGTAACACTTACATAGTTAAAATGCTACATTCGGTGCTTAGATTTGAGCTCTGTGAACAGAAAGCATCACATAACTGAAGCTTTCAAGATATTTATTCATTCTTTCCTTAATTTTCTAACCCTCTTATTTAGTTTAAGGTAATGGGGAACCAGGTGCCTATCCTGGCAATATTGATATCACTGGTATTGTGAATGTGGGGATGTCCTGTGCCCCAAACTGACAACACTACTTCACTCCAAGTTCCAGTCCAAAAAGACTCAGTACATCTCAGTATATTTTATAAGGCTCCAAAGCACTTAAGAAGATACTGCTATCAAAATGGACATAATAATCTTCTTTCATTTTCTTCTTGTGGTTTTGAATCTGACTTGCCTGGATGAAAAAAGGACTTCTCACCCTGTTCCTGGAAGAACTTCAGGGGCAGTTGGAATTTACATTTGACAGTGGACCTGCTGCTAGCAGCTCCCTTTTACTCAATAAGGACTACTCATTGCAACTATAACTCTCATGCAGCTCTATGTGTGTCCATATGGATGGCTGTTGTCCCATAGCATATAGTACAAGGGAACACTGACCACTGTCTTTCCACTATATTGGCCTCTTGTTTGTGGAAGGCACCATCAACTACCCTGGCTAGGATTCCAGCCATCCATACCTTCCATTACAGTATACTTTATGTAACAGTATGCGACCAGGCCATGCAGACTTTCCTGTTTTTGTGCTTTTAACGCCTGGTAGTAAAAGGGTTAGTGCTTTCCTTCTTCTGTATCTCACACTGCCCTATTGTTCTGGTCTTTTTATGTGGTCTTTTGGAGCATGTAGACAGATGAAGTCTCTACCCTGATTCACAAATGTACTCAGAGATACAGTGCAGAAGGATGCTGACATTCATTTTGCATGAGGAGTGGCAAAAGCCCTTCACATAAGCTGTTTTATTAAATGAGTTGATTAACAGAACAACACAGCAATTTTTATTCCAGGATCATATTCCATGATCCTCTTTGAATTCAGAAACTTTCTGAATGGGATATATTAAAAAATAATTGTTTTTCTAAAAGTAGTCTTGATATAGTACAAGTTAAAGTTCTCTTCACAAGTAAGGCAACAGTTACAAGAAAATCTGCACCACAGATGGTTAGCAGCAACAGCAATGACAAGCCCATGTTTGTATATTGACAGCTGGGAAAGGTACAAGATGTTTGCTTCGTGGTGAGAAACAAAATAATTTCCATGTAGCTGGCATCACTCAGTGGTAGTGCTTGTGTTTTTTTTTTATTATTTATTTGTTTTTATATAATTACTATGGTCATGGAAAGGAGTGTAAAGTGACACAATGGTCAGCTCTAAGAGATTTTGTTCAAACCCCAGCCTTGTCGATATTATTCTTTGTATTCATGGTCGTCTCATTTTCTTCGAACACTCCATAGACATGTAGGTTGAATTTACACATCACTCTGTATTGTCCTGGGTTTGTGTGTGAGAGTGCACTCCTGACGACTGGCCATCCAGCCTTGACTTGAACCTGATGCTCCCAGGACTGACTCCAGCTCCTGCAACCCTGAACTGGAAGAACTGGTTGAATATTAGCTTCTGAATCATAAGTACATGAATACTGTATTTCTTCAAAGGAAATAGCCATACAATACATTGCAGGATGGGAGACTTATGCCATATGAGCTAGCCAAAAGTTTACATTACTTATTTTGTGAAACCCTGTGAAAAACAAAAACAGTGCATAAAGTGCAGCTGTGGCTTTTAGTGCCAGTAATTACAAATACTCCTATCACAAATGTGACAAGAGGTAAAAGGCAAATAAATAGATGAGCAGAGTTGTCCCAGTAGGAGATGTTAGACCTCCGAGGTTAAATAAAGTCACAGGATGATGCTCTTCAGTATTTTTGAGCCCTAATTTGAAGGGGTTATTCAATGATGATGGTTTTATAAGTGATTAAACATCAGCTCCTGTCTTATAAAATTAAAGAATCACAATTGTCTGTCATTTGTGGTTTATATTGCATATTTCTTGGTTTAGAACACTGATCAACATGCATTCTGAAAATTGCAAAAACACGTTTTGTGGGATCTTTGATTTCTAATAATACACAACAAGAAGAGCTGTGATTGACAATTCTATTATGACATGACATCTCTTGAAGACGACCCAAAATGTGGCCTACCTAACATCCAAGAAAAAGAAAATGTTGCCAACATGAGCAAACAATAATAGAGGATCAAAGAATGGGGGTCTGTGAGACAGCAGACACTACAAGGATTTGTTAAGAGTCAATTATATCCATTCCCCATGAACAATTAAACATTAGCAAGGGTGTACATGATGGATGGACAGGATGTTGACTTCTAAAATAAAGTACCTCTGCAGACAATGTTCCAAGGACATTATTGAATTAATGCTGTCAAACTGGGATCAGATAAAAAAGTTATTCAGCACTTGGGATAAGACTTGGATACACTGCTCTGACCCAGGGTACAAACAACAATCAAGAAATGGAAGTATGGTGATTCTCCAACACCAAAGTAACTCAAGGTTCAAAATATACAATGGGTAAGTTATAAACAGTGTATATTTTATAACTGAGTACAGGTGAGTCATTATTATTACTATTTTGTCTGCATCATTTGTGTGAATGCAACAGTACCTAAGTCTGCTCATCAATAATCAAAACAGAGCAAGAGTTTGTGTGTGCAATCTCCTGTATGTAACTATTAAATGCAGGTGAATATAAGGGCAATCGCAAAGACCCTTCACAACATTTGTGCATACAGTCTGGTGGTTTTAACAATAAACTGCAAGAATATATAAAACCCTAACAATATTTGTGTGTAGCATGTGCCGAGCTTCTCTCCTAAATGCTGGTATACAGTACACGGTATAAGACTAGCTACTGAGAACCACAACAATATTTGTGTGCATCGTCCACTACAATTAACCACTAAACAAAGCTGTGTATTAGGCAAGCTGTAAAGGTTTCAGTGACACTTATACAAATTCTGTTTTGCATGATTTATAAATATGTGTGATACATAAAGAATTCCACACGGTCTAATAAAGAGTTGGGGAATGACCCTGTTTGAATAAGCGAAATTTGAATAAAAAATAAGCATTCGACAGCGTAGCATTGTATACAGTGGGTTTATATGGACAAAATGGTGGCAAGAAATGAGATGTACAGGAAATGACATCAAAGCAGAGGACGGAAGTGACGTCATCATGGTGGGCTGGAAGTGACGTCATTCCTGGGACATGGAGCCAGGATTGTGGAATGGAGGCAATTTTGAGTAACCGGATGTGTGGATGGTAAGTTATTTATTTTCTTTATTCCTGTTGATACAGAGAGAGAGGCGTTAGTACATTCAATCAACCCCTTGTCCCTTATAGTATCATTCACCTTACGGTTTGTTGGCTGCCTCCTAAGCGCTTGTGTGTGACACATGGATATAAATCAAACCAGGTATGAAGTAACATAGCATTGTGCACATTAATTATTTATGGTTCTCCATACAAAATAAAAGGCCAACTTTTAAAAACACCAACAAAACTGATGTTTGCTAAGAGCTGTTTTACTTTGAAATGCAATGTTATATAATGCCATCTATGTGGAAAAGCAATGCATTTGTGTTGCATCTGTTGTATTTTACTACAAAATGCAGTAGGCCATCTATAAAGAAACTCCACAATAGTTGTATGGTATCCACTATGTGTCACTGATAAATGCAAATATACTGTATATGTGGGAAGATCAAATATGAAGTAAAGTTCACAATTATTATCAGCTCTATTAGATTTCTAAATGTCAGTTATTCTTTGCTCCCAGTGTCCCAGTCCCTTTGCTGACCATGCCATCTCCTGATTTCTTTCCCTGTTAAAATAATTAGTTAAGCAATGTGTGTGTGAGATAAGATCCAGATATATATTTTCAAGCACATATCTAGTTTGGCTTATTTTGCAAATGTGCAATGAAATAGCATTCCATTAAATAGAAAGTTGATTCTCCATCATTTGTCCACATTCTAAACTTACTTAACATTGGACCATGAAGAGCTAAAGCCGTTTTCTCAGCGGTCCTGGGGTCAAACCAGCTCAAAAGATGGTTGATAGAACCATAGTTCATTATAGAACATGTCCACTCGTGTGCCCATATTTACTTAGACCAGGCCAATTTATAGTCACCAGTTAGCCTGACATGCACATCTTCTGGATATGTGAGGAAATGTTCAGAAAAAAAATATATGGATATACTAGAATGTGCAGACTCAACACAGAATAGGACAAAGATGAGAATCAGAGTCAGGCCAATGGAACTGTAAGGAAGATCTACTAACCACTGAGCCAATGTGCCACCTTCCTTTAGGAAATGGTCAATTAGATTTACTGTCATTGTCAGTCAAGGAAAATAGCCAATGGTTAAAAGTAGGGGACAGATACTAATTTGATGTCATTGGTTAGAAATTCTATAGCCAAAATTTGGCATTATTGTGCAGTTTAGTAGAGTTCTAAATCGTTTTTGAATCTTGCTGAATAAAATGAATAGTTTAATTTCAGGTTATAATAAACACATATTGGGCAAGACTTATATAAAACTCTATATACAGTATATTAATCTCAGGACATGAAGCAATGAAAATATATGCTGAAGTTGGAAGTCACGTATGGCTTTTAATCATTTATTTTTAGGCCTTTTCAAGACTTTTAGTTCTTTAGCAGTGATGTGCTTCCAAAACAGCCAAGGAGACAGTGGCATCTAGTGGTGAGTTCTTTATAAAGACAGAAACGATGCCTCTTTCATATACAGTATGTGTCTCCTCAACCTTGAATGGTGTTAAGCTAGCCTGAAAATGAATGAATGGATTTGTTATTTTAAACATAGTCATCTTACTGGCAAAGCCAAGTATATCTGCCTCTATCCAGAGAGAAAATATTCTTTTTTCCATTCAGTATCAAGTAAAGTATTTATGAATCTGAAGGAATTAAAGACCCTTTACAAATCCAAAAATAATGAGTGTATCTGTGGGAGTATCCTGAAGGAAAATTGTGCTAAATGCCAAATATACAGCATGTAATATAAATTATGGTGTTTATGAGCCAAAGGTGCACAAAATTAATAATCAATGGATGAACACAAATCATTAAATGATGGACCAGAAAATACACATTCATTGCCCTTCTGGGCCTTTTTGATGGAGAGGGTCTCTCCCTTACCCACTGCACAAAACCACTGTGCCTTAAAGCACTAAACACACTCTAGCAGTTATTTCTCCATCTTACTTATCCTCTTCCCAGTTTCTACCCATGATGCCTCCCTGCCAACTGAGCCATTGCCCCACACTTACTTTAAGATTCTACAATCAATGTGTCACTAGTAAGGAGAGTATCGAGTGTTAGGAATGCCCTGTAAAAGTCTTTCCCTCCCCAGTTGATTTGTCTTGATATGGTCCTAGATGACCCTATTTTCACTTTTATTGTAATTAGAAGTCAAGCAAAATGACACCTTTTATTAGCTAACTAAAAAGATTACAATATGCAAGCTTTCGAGCTAGGGTGGCTGCAGGACTTGTACTGACGACAAGCTGACCAAGAAGAATCAAAGGCAGCAATATGTTATTGGGTAATCTGAAACTACATTATCAGGTTGTATGGTTTGGTTTACAAAGCCACATTCTATTTGCTTGTATAGCACTAGTTATTACCTACAATACTGTACATAGTTAAAAGTGTATTTCTTTCTCCTGCTTGTTCGTTTATTCTGTCTGATTGCCTGTGGCCATAACTATAGAAGGTAGTGTAACATACAGTATGAAGGCTAAAAGTATGGAATATAAGACATTTTGCCAAGGTTTACACAATGAAGAAAAGTAGTAGGGTGTTGTAACATGTTAGCCATTATGGATGCAATAAGAAGTCGAGCAAAATGACACCCTTTTATTGGCTAACTAAAATGATTACAATATGCAAGCTTTCGAGGCAACTCAGGCCCCTTCTTCAGACAAGACAAAATGTGATTAAAAAAAACAAAACCAATGTAAAGACTCTCATGCTTCATGCTGTTGGCAGATTTTTTCTGAAGAATCATTTTTGCTGCAGTTCAATGAATGTAAAAAGGATTTTTCATTTACAACGAAAGTTAATGATTTAGAAATGTAATGGGCTGAGTTTAACAGTGGACCAAGAACTGATCACCGCTTCCCTGAGCTTAATGTACTATAAAGAGTCGACTTATGTGAGTCTGGTGTTCTCTGATGGGCTGAATGTCTACTCACAATTGCATCAATATCTTTTTGTGTCCCCCATAGCATGCTGGCATCACACCCATGGTAGGCTGGTGCTTTATATCTATTGCTACTGGAGACCAGAACGAGAAATGTAGAAAAAAGAATAAATTCATCTTGCCCACAAGGGTACAGCAATAAAATAAAATAAAAGTAAGAATTTAATTTGTTTAATTCATTTTAGGCAGTTAATTATTATATTAAGGTTCCCACTTTATTTTCCTTACCTTTCTCTATAGGATGCAGTCTCCATATTTTAGACTTATATCAATGTAACTGAAACATAATCATCGTAAGAAACAGAATAATACTATTTATTGATAAACAAGAGTTATAGAAATATGATAACTGCATATATATTAACATATAAGACAGCATGCAAAACAGATGATACAGACAAATGTAACACAGGTAATGCTGCCTATCTCCTGGCTATTTAGAGTTCTAATTTATCTTGGCACAGATGAACAGTTTTACGATGCCAAGTCTTTAAGAGTGAAGTCCTGTATTATGTGGAGCTGCTGCTGTTGTTGGTCCGGATTCAAGTGGAGGATTCTCTTAGCAATGGGGACCTTTGTTTGTGGTATTTTGTGCTTTCCTCGTTTACTCCCTTTGTTGTGTTCTCCGCAATATCACAGGGAAAAGCATTACTCTCTCTGGCACAAGAGTTTTACCCCTCTTAAAGTAATGGCTGCTTCTCAGTCTTGTCTCACAGCTTGGCTTGGCAGAGAGGATCTCAGCTTTCAGCTCCCCAAAGAGAGGGTAGCTCATCAGCTTTTAGGTTTCAGAGAGTGGTCATTTTGCACCGGGCTGACAGAGCTTTCCCCTACAGAGATGAGTGCAGTTAGTTTGTTAAGTAAGGTGTAAACTCTCATGATTGATTTAAAGTCACTTCCAGTTACAAAACCAGTGCGTGCTTATAGGAGTGTTATTTTGTCCATTACAGTTGTCACTTGTTGAATTATATCTCTTTGTTCAGACTTGGGTATCCATTTGGTGCCTTCTGGTATGCAGGGGGCCTCTTCAAACATGTCAGTTCAACTCTGATTTACACCTTTGTTATCTGATGGAGTCCAGGGCTGAGACTGATATGAACTGCAGTTCAGTCCTTTACTGGAATGTAGGAGGGGGTTTGGTACAGCTGGAAGTCTGCATCCCTGTTAAATCTGCTGTCCTAACTGGGCTTGTGTGCCACTATAAGCCTAGCAGGAGGGGCCATGTCCAATTTGTCCTACAGTAGTTCCTGAAAACAGATAAGCAGAAGAGGGAGAAAACTTTATCAACCCTCAGTCAGCACGGGGAAATGAGAAATAAATCTTGACTTCCAATAAAAAAAACAACTCCATAATTATACAAACTCTTTTTGAAAGAAGCAGTCTCTCTGTTATGTTATGTGTCTCAAAGTGAACACCAAGACAAATTCGTAGAGAGCCATTTTGAGGAAACTTTTGAAAACGCCACAAAAGCTCTCCTCTTGGCTCACAATTGTTTGCTGAGGATTCATTAGGCACACCTTTAATCCTCTGGTAAAACAACTTTTCATTTGTATATATAAACACTCTACTTTGCAAGTGTAAGACTTTACACACTGCTAGAATATTAAAGGTATATTTAAACACACAAAACTTTAAAAATGTGAATTAGAGGGCGCTGCTCATTTTATGAGTAAGGCTCATTCATTTATTCAATTTAAACCCACTTAAACAAACGCAGGTTCAGAGGTAGTGCATCTTAGAATGACAGCATAGACAACATCAACCCTATATGTGGTGCCAGCCCTTCACAGGGCACACTTACATATGGGGAAGTTCAGACTCTCAGTAAGTTGCTCATCTTTGGCATATGAGAGTAATGCCAAAGTATCAGGACAGAAAATCCACACAAAGGTGAGAAGAATTTGCAAACACCACTCATACAGCAGCCAGGCCAAGTTCTGAAACCAGAGAAAGGAACTGTGAGGCATCAGTGCTAACCACTGTGCCATCTTGAAGAAAGCTGAATAGCTCAAGTGTATTTTGCACTGTAGACCACTATATTATATTCTTTATATATCATGAGTAAACAGAGTTTTCCTTGCCCAGGGTTGATACCCTTTGAAGCACACTATAAATAGACCACTGAAAACCGATCCTATATCTGGACTAAAAAACAAACACTTGGAGTTAAGTCAGACTCCAGCATAGTTCAGTCAAAGGCCAAAGCCAACATCAGCAGTGTTAGCAAACATAGTGCCACAGCAAATACGAACTAAAATGCTGGCACTGCTCTCAAAGCAGCTGGATGGCTAGAGTTAAGTAATCCAGACAATCATAAAAAAATAAAACAAAAAAAAAATACCTCACTTTTGGGAGCATTTGTAAAGCTGATGAATCAGAAACATACATTATTATTTTTGCAATGGAATTTTCCAAAAGAGGGAAACAGCACAGCTAATGCTTAGTGAATACTGTTATATCAAATGTATTTCTATTATTTTAATGTGATAGTTTTTACTAGTGGAATGACTTCCAGCATCCTACTACAAATGGATGAATAGACTGTCTTTTGATTTATTAACCAATAACACCACGTTTTTCTGGTCTTGGTTTTTCCAGAGGAGGGTTGAGAAGCCCCACCTTTGATCCTGGCAGCACTTATCAGACCAGCCATAGATGGGGCACCAGTCCACTACAGGGCACACACCAGGCCAACTTGAAGTTGCCAGTCAAATTTATCTTTATCAGTCAACTTTATCTTTAGGTTGCAGCAGGAAATCACAGCACCAACCTAATGGACTTCAAGAGAAAATACAAACTTCATAGAAGGAACAGGCTGAAAATTAAACCCAAGTTCCTGAAGCTGTGAGGTAGCAGAACTAATTACTGAAACACCACAGCAACCATCTATTAATAAGGTGAGACTTTAATTTAATTGATGTACCAAAAGCATAACGTAGCTAATAACAATGCTGTCTAGTAATGATTGTTGTCTTCTGTATACACTAAGTTGGTCAAGAACATTTGCTCTGTAGACTTCACTTTGCTCCTACAATGCAAGGACATCCAGGCCCGTGTGAGCTGTGAAAGATTGTTGTGTAATTAAAATTGATTAGCACCTCCTCCAGGGGTAGTTCTTATACTTGTAACTCTACACTGAATTAAAAGCATAACCAAAATGGGCAAGTTTCCATGGATGAATGAATGGATAGTTGCTCTCACTCATTTATATGTCTTCACAGAAGCAGCTATAGATATATGGAGGAGGTAGTATAGTTGCAAGCAACACCCTTAGGAACCTTTATATTTAAACCTGAAAATCTCTGAAAAATTACTTGAAAAGGGAACAGCAGAGTAGGCAATTGGTTAGCATTAGGCCAGAAGATGAATCGCCCCCCGTGGTTGTGTGGGTTTTCCTCCAATTTCCCAAAGATGTGCATTAGAGTAATTACATTAAACCAGGTACATACTTTAAAGTATGTTGCCTGTTCAACCAAAGCATGTATTAAAATACATAACTCCACTCCAGTATTACTTTTACATGGCTTCACAAGTGTTTTATTAGCTCTAGATAAGGGATTCCCAAGCTCAGTCCTGGAGTCCCATTATGGCTACAAGCTTTTGTTCCAACCAGTTTCTCAAATCAATGGGTTACTCTTACAGTAATATGAAAAAGTTTGGGACCCCTCTTAATTCTTTGGATTTTTCTTTATCATTGGCTGAGCTTTTAGAGTAGCAACTTCTTTTTAATATATGACTTGCCTTATGGAAACAGTAGTAGTTCAGCAGTGACATTAAGTTTATTGGATTAACAGAAAATATGCAATATGCATCATAACAAAATTAGACAGGTGCATAAATTTGGGCACCCCAACTGAGATGTTACATCAATACTTAGTTGAGTCTTCTTTTGCAAATATAACAGCCTCTAGATGCCTCCTATAGCCTTTGATGAGTGTCTGGATTCTGGAGGGAGGTATGTTTGACCATTCTTCCATACAAAATCTCTCCAGTTCAGTTAAATTTGATGGCTACCAAGCACAGACAGCCTGCTTCAAATCATCCCATAGATTTTCGTTGATATTCAAGTCAGGGGACTGTGACGGCCATTCCAGAACATTGTACTTCTCCCTCTGCATGAATGCCTTTGTAGATTTCAAACTGTGTTTTGGGTCATTGTCTTGTTGGAATATCCAACGCCTGTGTAACTTCAACTTTGTGACTGATGCTTGAACATTATCCTGAAGAATTTGTTGATATTGGGTTGAATTCATCTGCCCCTTGCCTTTAACAAGGGCCCCAGTCCCTGAACTAACCACACAGCCCCACAGCATGATGGAACCTCCACCAAATTTGACAGTAGGTAGCAGGTGTTTTCCGCCATGCAAAGTGCTTTTTGTTATGACCAAATAGCTCAATTTTTGTCTCATCAGTCCAAAGCACACTTTGTTCCAAAATTAATCTCTAAGATTCAACTACTCTGAATGAGTATTTGAATACAACAAGCGACTCTGTTTGTGGCGTGAGTGCTTAAAGAGCTTCTTTCTCATCACCCTGCCATACAGATGTTCTTTGTGCAAACTGCGCTGAATTGTAGAACGATGTACAGATACACCATCTGCAGCCAGATGTTCTTGCAGGTCCTCTTTGGAGGTATTCTGTGGGTTGTCTGTAACATTCTCACAATCCTGCACCTATACCACTCCTGTATTTTTCTTGGCATGCCAGACCTGGGTTTAAGAGCAACTGTGCCTGTGGCCTTCCATTTCCTAATTACATTCCTTACAGTAGAAACTGACAGTTTACACCTCTGAGATAGCTTTTTGTAGCCTTCCCCTAAACAATGATGGTGCATGACTACTATGATTTTCTCATGATTGGACACACCTGTCTATGAAGTTCAGGGCTTAACAAGCTAATCCAACCAATTTGCTGTTGCAAGTAATCAGTACTGAGCAGTTACATGCATTTAAATCAGCAAAATTACAAGGGGACCCAAATTTTTGCACAGCCAGTTTTTCACATTTGATTTAATTTCATACAACTAAATACTGCTTCACTAAAAATCTTTGTTCAGAAAACACCCCAGGACTCAGATGTTATTAGGAAATGAAAGACGTACCACTGTTATCTTTTTTGTTGAAAGTAAACTATTATACAGGCTGAGTGGGGTTCCCAAAAATTTTCATATGACTGTATGTCTCATCAGTTTAATCATTTACCTGACCTTTTTTTTTTATTATTCTGCATTCAGAAAAATGCTCTTGTGTAATATTTGCTTTTAGAAGAAATTCAGAAATGGGCTTTCTTTGTCATAGCTCTTAACTATTCACTTTATTATACCATTTTTATTTTGGTTCACTTTTTTCTGTGGAATTTTCCCCTTAAATCGTATCCTGATACTGACAGTTAGTGACGAGCAGTGCAGACAGAGGAGCAAATGACACTTAAAGCAGAGCCGCTGTTTCAATGTTATATTTATAAAATAAAAGGTTTAACTAAATGGTCATCAAGTTCAGTCCTGCAGACCCCCTTAACTGCAGTTGTTCATCCCAGCCACCTTCTGGTCTTAACTGGACTCCTACCGTTATTTAATAAGTTGTCATTTGCCAGTTTTTTCCATTTTTCTGCCAGATTAAGTCATCTCAAAGATGGACACAAGGTGGGGCAGGGTTGGTATCACTTTGGCCTTTGTCTGAAATTGAAAGCACAAGATCTCTTTTACTGGACCCATTTAATTGGACACCCACACATTACTGTTGAGCCTTTGCACAGAGGCAACCACACAGATACAGATATACTCAAAACTCTCCCAGGATCACCAACTTTACATCTGATCAGTGCCTCTAAATTGGTCTGGTGTGACTGAGTGTGCCATGTATTGAATCTTTACAAATTAGGCACGTGTCATTGTAGTTAAGCATGTTAACCAGTCACGACTCAAATACGACTTCCCAGGTCCTGATGCAAGTAGGTTCTGGTGCTTATTCACCCTGAAAAAGACCGAGACACCCATGATAGCCTCCGTCCCCATGTTTTTAAATTGAGCCAAGTGGACATTAAAATGGATAGGCAGACGGATGCAAGTTCTGCTTGGGCACTGGCACCCACTGCTACCAAGGCAGGAGGTGGTTCCACCATGACCTTGTGGTGGAAAAGATGATGGATAAAGGAATATCCACTTCACATTTCATTTAAGCAGTTACTTAGTGCATATAAGATCGGTCACTCTGGTCAATGTTGTTAGGTGTTGATAATGGGGATAGAAAGTTGATTCAAGATAATCCAGTAAAAGGAAATTGTGAAATAAGAGTTAGCCAGAGGTTGGGATGGCACCTTTAAGAAGTGGCTTTTGAGTGTCATTATTAGGTCACAATTTTCAGCCTTGGTTCTTTCCAAGTCCATTGTGTCCTATTCAAATACAACATCAAACTTGAGTTTTGTTTGGTTGTGCTGCCATTGGCCAGGGCCATATTTTTATCAGGTACAACTTATGGACGTTCCATTTCAGACAATACTGGAGGAATCCGAGGGAACAAATGGTAAAGTGGGTAGCATTACCATCTTCTGACAAAACATCAAATCCTGCTGGGGCTTTATTCTGCATGAATGTTTGCCTGATCTGTGTTAATTTCAGTGACATACTACAGCTCCTAGACATAGGACTTAAAGAGAAACCATGACTGTCAATTTTAAAATGGGCCTGATGGGAGTGAGCTTAGGTGTGTGCATGGGGAGGTCTAGTTCTAACTTTACCCTTTTGCTGCCAGATGTGTGTATATAAAAAAAAAAACACATTATTTTCTCTCCTCCTTGTGGAAACCATATGCCCTAATGGCTTAGGTAAGGTACTCCCCATTTTCCAGCAACTAGTTATCTGCTTAGGAAACCATTCACATACAGCATAGTATACAATACACAAAGAATTCTTGGATGATTTTTAACCTGAAAGGCACTATAACAACAGTTTCCCAAGTGTTTTGACACACACCACCTCCATCCCTCTTTAGCTTGCAGAATGGGTTACTGCTATAACGTTTCAAAGGCATTCTTAAATCGTCTTGTACCATTACTGCCAAAGTTTGTCTTGACAGTACAGCACTGTATCCAGGGGCAGCTGGAAACACACCCCATCACAAAAGGAAAATAACAAAATTTTTAATGTGGTAAGTTTCCATAAAGAGCAGTCCAAATCTTTAAACCACTGTCAGGGCTGGTGCAAAGGTCGTCTCGTTTACACGCCTGCCAGCAATGTTCCAGTCTACAGCCCAAAGGACACATCTGTGCAATGCAAACAGGCTGTAGTGTAAACCTTTTTATAACAATAGTCCCAGTTGCTCTTTGCTCAATTGATTTGATGGCTTGGCCAGCTCAAAAGATCTGAAACATCCATGAAATACACCAATAATGCTATTATTTATGTGAACTGTCCATGGTAATCCATTGCCAAAATGATATTTTTTCAGGTGCAGCCGACTTCAGCAGTTTGCTTATTACTTAAAGAGCAACTGGTGTTAGACTTTGCAACTGAAATAGTTACACCACGCTCTAGTTTGATACCCAAGCAGCTTACATTACTAACTTTGTTACCACTTTCAAAACTGAAACTACAGTTGAATTAGCTGCTGTCCCTCTCCTACACTTGCCTGCAGGGAATAACCCTGGCTGGAGCCTTACAATACACCCCATTCAAAGCAGTGAAGGAAAAAGAGGGCCTGTGGGAGGACACATTACCACTCCACACATGCCAGGGATATTCCAGATCTAGCAAACATAACACCATGGGTCAGAATGTCATTTCTGTACATTTGCACCATCAACACAAAATAGTTCTTCATTTTTAAACAAGTCCCCAGACACATCTATGTAGTGTATTGTATATGTCTAAAGACAACCAATTTGCTTTAAGTAAGGGAACACAAGGGTATAATGAGGCATTCACTGGTGCATCCTGCTTACTGTATTGTATCTAGTGGTCCTCTTAATTCGATTTCCCAAAGCTGCACCATTCAATTCTCTATGTACACATGTTACTTTTTTGGATTATCTACACAAAATCTGTCCTCCATGATATTCAAAGTTTTGCTTTCTCTCATTTCAGACCTGCTCCCCCTGTTTAATTCTCATTATTGACTCAACTATGTTTCCCATCTATGCTTTCAACTCCCATGTTCACTTTTTTTTGTCAAAATTTGGTTTCTATGTTTCTCGATTTGTTAGCCTCATTGACCAAAAATTATGTCTTAGTTCACTTTTTATCCCTGTTTTGTAGTAGAGGTTATAATGGCACATGTGGTATAAAGTTAACTATATAAAGAGATTAAATTATGGATGTGGGTCCTACCACCCACTGTCTTTACATTTTTGACCTGCGATTTCTATATTTAACACTCATCATTGGTTCTACTGTGTTGGCCACTAGTTCCTACAGAATGAACTCTTTTATACATTCAGGTCATTGTTTTATTTCCTGACTTGATGCCAGGATATTTTCAGGCCTCCACAACACATTAATAGTGCAGCTTTGCCAATCTTCCATTTATAATATGAATGCAAAATTTTTTCATCATCTGCCTTGTAAATAACATTTTTAATGCTGAAAAGATATAAAGAAAAGCATGATACTGTATATAGTCAGAGTTACCATATCACACTTGCAGGAAATGGAAATTATCCACACCAGAGACCACTGAATCTGTGGCTGCTCAGTACCTTCACCTTTGCTCAGTCAGAAGTTGAAATGAGTAATGCACTAAAACTTATAAAAAATATAGCTCAGGAAAGACCAATCAGCAAGGTCAGAGGTACTTCTGCCATGGAAAAAAATCTGATGTTGTTAGGAGGGGTGGGGAAGTGGTCGGACAAAGTTTAATTTAATAGTTTTAATTTAATAGTTTAAAAAAAAAAAAAAAAAAAAAAAACAAAAAAAAAAAAAAAAAACTGTAGCTGGACAGGCCAGTCATTGCCCACTTATCATGCACTAGCATTCGTGCTGTCCACAGCATTACAATTTTCCACCACTTCTTTAATTTCCTGCATAGCTGAGGCCAACCTGTATGTTCAGACATTTTTCCATTACCAATTATGCAATTTTAACACTTCCAAAAAGCCTAGTAGAAGTTTTCTGCTATGTTGTGATCATTGCTCACATTTTACCATGCTTCATTCCCAGCAATTTACAGCTTCTAAAAATATTATTCATTAAATTTAAAGGCTAAATATTGCTACTTGGGGTGGGAGAAAAAAAAAAAAAAAAAAAAGTGTCACAAAGAGCACATAACCATTATTAGTTATTTCTTCCTTAAAAAGGATTTTAAAATGGTGTATCATTAGGCTCATTGAATTTTTACTCAAAATGGACAGTGATCTTTTCTCACACATGAAAAAAATGACTACATCTAGTAATGTCTATTGCACTTCTGAACACTCTGTAAATCATACATATTGTGCAATTCCATCCACATCCTACTTATTCTTTCACTTCCGTTTTTAAGTCATTAGTTATTCTGCCGTTCCCAAGAGCAACAAGTTAATCTCACATTATGACTTTAGGTTTTTTTTTTTGACAAATCCCTTATGCATCTGATTCAATACCATACACACACAGTTTAATGGCTCTAACTTTGTTCTATCTGCACATGCACACACACACAAAACACCACCAACCACCTGAAGATTTTCCTGTTTAGATACAGTACCTTTCTTGCTAAAGAAAGGATGCAAAAATGGTTCCCTCAATTTAGATCTGTTTGTTGACTTTTTTGTATTCTGAGTAATTCAAGTCAAAGCAATAAGTGGAATCGATTCCGACATTTAGGTCGCCTGCATTCTTGACCAGTGATATAATGCAAGAGGTGGGTGGCACAGCTTGCTTTTTATAAGGCAAAAGCAATGAAAAGAGTCAGCATTTTAAAAAACACCCCATTCACATAAAATGTACTGAATTCTTCTTGACTACATAAAGATAATCAAGGTGGAACTGAATTATGGGACAAGGGTTCTTTAATACTACATTACTGCACGCAGTTGAAAAGTTCTGTGTGTTTTACTAAATGATTTTTTAGAAGAACGCATCAGGGTTTACCAAGACATTTATGGGGGGGGGGGGGGGGGGATATATATATTTTTTTATTAAAAAAAAAAAAAAAAAAAAAAAGGGGAGGAGAATGTCTCACTCACAAAGCAGAGTACCACAGATCAACTGACTCATCACACATCTGGCATGGGCATGTAGATAGATAATGACTTGCCATATTGAAATGATTCAATTATCCCCTTGGGAAGCCAAATACAAATGCTCCTTCTGAGGCTATCTGTGTAATGAAAAAAATACAACCCCCCTGAGTGACATCAGAGACACACATTAGACTAAATATGCTGCACATTTTAAACACTTCAATAAATATTCTGTAACTGTGTGAAAACCAGAAATCTAAAAAAATATTTTCCAATCATTTTTTATGAAGTGTGCAAAATACAAACATTAATACA
>JANRMT010062790.1:5132438-5168549 GCA_026402145.1 Polypterus bichir lapradei | reverse complement strand
TTTCCAATCATTTTTTATGAAGTGTGCAAAATACAAACATTAATACATAAATATTTAAACATCATACAAACACTCTAGGACTCTTATTTTTAACTAAAGCCTTCAGAAAAAACAGCCTTTACTTTATTTCATCACAACCTATTTCTGAAGGCTTTGGAAGACATACATGTTGTGCAAAAAGCCTCCCAACACCAGAACTTATGTCAGTGAAAGCTATGTGACTATGTCTTCAGACACTATTGCACTTTCCTCTGAACCTTGTATCTCAAACTGTAAAAGATCACTTACTTTTACATTTTTTTTCTCCTTCAAAAAGTTTGCCTGGGGTCTGGCAGGGTTGCTAGGGAACAGCATAACAGGATTTGAAAGGGAAACAAGGAACAAGAAAAAAAAAATGAAAACATCCCTCCAAGAACTTGACCCACCTTGAATTATTTTAAAATTATTAAGAATTCACATAAAAAGGCTTTTTGATGCAGAAGCACAATAAGTTAACTATCAATGAGGCTATGATTTAAATGAAAGCTTGTGGGCAGCTGCAGCTAAAGCAGTGCTTACTATTAAAAAGCACCATTAGCATGGACTTGGACTTAGAAATGTAAACTCATAGGCACATGTAGGGGCAAAGCACCATTTCATTTTGCTGTATTTTTGATCTTGATTGTCATCACACAACTATACCACACAGAAGTTGTGTGCTGGTAAGATTGTTAAAAAATTGGGAATGGGCATACTAAGGGGAGGATGAAAATGCGGTTTCTTAGCACAAGCATAAACTGGTCTCTTATCTGCAGGTACAGGATTCTGCTATCATGTCCTCATATTCCTTGTACACAATGCTGCCATTCTGCTCCTTCATCAGGACACTAATGGGCTTATATTTATATGGGACGCAAGAAGGCCGGGGCACTTCACCATCCACAAGCTCATTAATAAAGTTCTGTACAATAGCATGATTGGGGGAGTTGTAACCATAGTGAAGAATCCTAGGACAATCACCCAAGCAATACTTTGGATTGTACTTGTGTGGGGCTATAATCCAGTGGTCCCAACCAAGCTGGTGAAAACTCACTCTGAATGAATGCAGCTTGCATTCATTTCTCACGACACTGTTCCTACGCAGGTAATTTGGGATGTCAGACCCTATGTTGCCCAGCTGCCTGATTTTCCTGTAAAGCAGGTGCCTCTTCTCCTCTTTAAGAGGTTCTTCAGAATGCCTATGAACAATTTGGCTGCCAGCATTCCGACTGTCATTGATGTAAAGTAGCAGTGCAGGGGCCTGCAGCACAGCCACCTTCTGTGGTTTTTTCACTGCCCTTGAAAAGCGCCAGTTTCGTCCATCCTCAACACAAGCATACCAGATATACAAAGTAAAATTTTCATCCAGATGTCCAGCTAAAGCGGACACTTGAGTTGTAATATCAGTCTCAACCCATTTGTCTTCTGGCCTGAAAAAGAGAATCCATGGATCTTGCAGAGATGATGGATCATCTTCCATTGGGGAGGCTGTAAAAACCTTCAGTTTACAGGCAATTTTCTTAGTGATATGAGGCTCCATTCGTAAGTGGACTATCGCCACCTTCACAAGAGTATCTCCTCGAAGGATTTTAAGCTCATATTTCACAGAATGCATATGCCAAGGATCTACAAAAAAATTAAAAAAAAAAAAAAAAAAAAAAGAAAGTTGAATTTAATGCACAATTAAAAATGGACTCACTGGTATAAAACAAAGGACTCCTTCCAGCTTCACACAAAAAAGGCATCTATACCTACAATAAAAGCCATGATTCACTCAACTCAACACTACAGGGGTGCCCACACTTTTTCAGCTTGCCAGTCGAAATGATATATATAAAATACATAAAGTATATGTTGCTGTACCTTGCATAACTGAATAACCTTTATGGCACAATAATATATTTATGGTCACTACAGTATTTGAATTTAATAATCTTCATGTGGGGGAAAAAGCTAACTCACATAAATAAGTAGAGCCAAATAATGCAATCAAGGAGGTGGCACATTTCTTCATGTTTGGGTACTTTTCCTCTGTGAGTAAGTTCCAAAACTGTCCAAGAGCCCTGGACTTCAGCTGAATGTCATCATGTAGTGTCAAAATCTCATTTTACACTGTAGAGGAGTTTTAGGTGAAACAGTGTTGCAATTTTTGATGTGGGTGAATCACCCTCAACATCTTCCCTAAATGGATAGCACTTAAATACATCAATTGGCTCAAGTAAAGCTGAGTCTTGAAACCGTCTGTCAAAGTCTGACAGACAATTTTCAATCTGCTCTGTGTAGTGTATGCTGTCAAGTTGCACACACGCCTTCCATTGCGTCTCCAGCTCTGACGCAAAGTTTTGGATGTTCCCCTAATCAAGGCGCTGCAGCTTTGAGGACAGATGTTGTATTTTTCATTTGAAAGCATTAACTGAGCGAATCATATTGACCATGGAGTTCTCTTTATCTTGCAGCTGTAAATTAAGCTCATTTAACATGTTGGTCAGATCGGAAAAAAAATACCAAGTCTAGTGGCCATTGATCGTTATTAAGTTGCTTGTATTCTGCATGTTTAATGACAAGAAGAAACTCCTTTTTCTCTGGCCAGGGGTCTTAATCTCAGCAGGAATTTCTCCCTAGCCATCTCTCTCAATGAAGGCCTCTTATCTCTCCATCTTGGAAGGACTTCTTATGCTTAATGATCGAGTGACTCACCCGGAACGATGCTTCGGTGTGTCTGCCTTTGCTTGTGACTTTGGCCGAGTGAAAAATGACGGCTGTCCAATTAACTGCGATTTTAGTTTCCTCTCCTTTCTCCTTATCAGATTGCTTTTCGGAAGGAAGTCAGTTTTGTAGTTTTTATGAACAGTTCAAAAGTGCCTTTCCACATTTTCCTTCTTTGGAATAGCAATGATAGATTGACAGATCAGACAAACGCACTTCGATTGTGACATTGTGAGAGAAAAAAATACTCTTCCAATTCCACATCCAGCCCATACCCTCCCCAAACAATTTTTTTTTTTTTTTAAATCCCTTCTTTAGTCGATATAAATTGGAAGGCTAACTAGATCACTTAGATAACCAGAGTTTTGCAGTAGCTTACGCGTTTGATCTCGCGTGCGGGATGACCAGTTTGTTAGAAGAAAAGAGATCTCAGACTGGCCGGCCTGTATGTCAGTCAAGTGGCAAATGCCATAGGGAGGATATATGATAGACTAACATTTAAACAATTTTTTTTTTTTTTGAATGCAACACGATCTACCTGCACTACCTTTCCGATCTACCGGTCAATCGCGATTGACATCTTTAGCACCCCTGCTTTAAAAAGGTCAGTACCATGGATGTCACAACATCTTCAAGATGGGCTGTAATCATATTCTAGTATGAATGTTTGACTCAAGTATGAATAGATGAACAAGTGGCTTTCTGTGCTGTCTTGTAAAGCAAACAAGAGACATCTTGATCTGTCGAAGCAACAGCCATCATCCTACATGGTAACATGCTAAATTTAGTACCATAGGCATTAGAATTTTTCTTTTCACAGATCAAAAACCCAGAGGTTTGGTTAACAGGCAAATCTAATACTTGCCCCAGTAGTATATTATATATATGAAAATGAATGGGTGGATGGAGTATTACACATTGAATTGAATAGTAGTGGTGATCTTCAAACTTAAACCTGCAGGACTGCTGTGACAGCTGGTTCTTATAAAAAAAATAAATAAAATAAAAAAGTATATACATATGTACCTTCAATTAAAACAATAAATAGGATACTGGAACAGAAGCAGTCATGAGAACAATGACAAAAATAGTACGGCTTTCAAAAATGTTTGGCCAATCATCTGAAACCAGAACCATAAAAATAAAACAGCAAAACTGGAGCATTAAGCAGAATAACATGCATAGAGTTAGAGGATAGAAAGGGAAAAAAAGAACAGTGTTTTGAGGATTAGAGTCTGTAAAAATGATGGGCGCTCAAATTGTTTTAGTCCCAATTTTAATAAGCAATTGATAAAGCAGCACCTGGGAATTAAATGCAATATAAAAAGTATATAGAAGGATGATCACAAAAGAAAATTTAGAATTGCAACAGAGTAATCAAAAAACTGATTTGTATGATTTTTTGGGGGATATGCTGTTAAACAAGAAGTGCCATACCTCCTCATGAACAGTCCTACTACTGGTGTGAATGTACTATGTGTACTGTGGACCACCAGGAGGCATACCAGCCACCCTAACTGACACAGACAGGCAGACACAAGTTCAAGTCCAGTAAACACATTTTATTCATAAGGGGCAGCGCTTTTACTTCGCTCCCCACAGTGCAACACACCCAATCACCAAATCAATACCACAGTCCTTTTCCACCTCCACTCCCCTCCCAGCAAGCTTCGTCCACCTCCTCCCGATTCCGGCTCTCCAAATGGAGGGAGGCGGCCCTTTTTAATGTTGCACCTGGGAGTACTCCAGGTGGTTCATTAATATTAACTGGAATCACTCCCTGGTGTGATGAAAGTTCAAGAAAAGGCTCTGCAGCACCCACGGAACCCAACAGGGCTGCACCAAACCAACTACCAGCGTGCCCTGTGGGTATTTGAGGTGCCACAGCTGCCCAGGGAGGCTGCCCTCTAGAGTGGTGCCTTGTAAATGTGGTCTCCCCCGGTCCTTCCGTCAGAATGGCATCCACCACGGTACCAAAAAAGGTGGATGGAGGATTTGCCAGGTTTCATTTATTAAAGCTTCTGTGCCCAAGCCTTTGTCTAAACTACTATCATGCCTTGTGCATTATATCAATGTTTTCCCAATTTCTTTTTGACAAAATTACTTCAGAGCTTGATGGACACTAAATGAAAAGGGAGTTTGTAAACCCACACCCACCATCACTGCCTGACACCACAAAGGAACAAGTCAAGTAAATTCATATGCTAAGATAGTTTGCAAAGAGTGTGCGGAACTTTATACACTGTGCAAAAACAACCCAGTGGGTTTGTGTAAAAAAATGAATTTGACTTTTGTCCAAGTTCAATATATTTGAGAGGAAATGTCCAACTAAGTCAAAACAACTCATCAATATCAATCCAAACTGAAGTCACAGAGAATGCTGTCAGAAGGGCTTTATGACCCCTCACATTATGCTGATGTGGCTTGACACATTCTAATTCAAGTGTAGCCACTAAATTAATTCATAAAGGCCACAAACTGTGTCAAGGCTGGGAATAAACAGAAGTCTCCATTTTGCATAAGGGATCAACTGTCAGAGAGAGGACTGTCACCCCAACTCTTAGTTACAAGGTCACTATCTATCATATGACAGAATGAGGAGACCAGGTCACTCTGCCCAGAGTCTCCAAAGGTGATTGCAAACAAGACAATTTCTAGCCTTTACTTTCCTGTTTCTTAGAAAATGATTGGGTGGGTAGGAGGCTAACATCAGCATTTAACTCATAACATATGTATCCAAGATATGTAAGAGCTGGGGGGTATGTTTTGTATGTGGATTACTCGTTTAGCCGGATGTGATTGTTGACGATTTGGCATGATCCTGGATCTGTTGGTTTTTTCGAAACTCTTGCTGGATGTGTTGTCATAGCAGCACATCTAAATCCTCAAACCTGCTCGGAGCAGGTTTGTTCTATGTAAACAAGGATTAGCTCACACACTTAGTTTCCGTGCATGGAATTCATTCAGTCATGGCTTCACCATTCATTAATGAGCAACCAATTGATATCGGTGGAAAATTACAAGAAGAGAATTTCATATAGAGAATGTTTTGCACAATCTGCAAGATCCTTTATTGCTCCCGGAGGAAATTCTATTCAAAAGATCTCGCTTTAGCCGAGGGGGAATATTGTACCTCAAAAGATTTATTAGCACCTTATATTCGAAGTCAAACTAGGCGAAGTTGGGCTCTCACAACCGCACAGACAGTATGCATTGCTTTGAGGTTTTTTGCAAGTTTGATCAAACATTATTTGGAAAATGTACCTCTCCTCCTGATGAATAATCAGACACAGTGTCTTCATCAAATAGTTGACCTTCGTTGGTCAGACACAAGTTCTAGGGATATGATATTCCCTGCAACTGACCCAACCAAACAGGGCTATATGGAACATACCTATGGCACATATTGAGGACAAATATATGCAATAACCATCCTTTACTTGAAATGAAGTGACCACTGCATTCTGCCACTGGTTCTGAGGAGGAGCTTCCCCCTGGTATGCCCTCAGAAACAGGGCGATGGGCGTTTTGCTGGAGAGCGTGGACCTCCACCTGTTGTTTGCTTGTCTGCCTTATTAGCTTTAAAATTAATGTTTTTTATATTATGATTCTTTATGTCAACAATTCTTTAATCATATACCAATATTTACCAGTCTGAAGTATATTCTTGTACTTCACTTAAACCTGTTCCCATGTTCTCCTTGTGCTCACGTTTGATCTGGAATTATGACAATAAATAATAATTAATCTGGCACATAGAAAATGAAATGCTGCATTCAGCAGGTACAATGCACACTACTTAGCGTTTAATTTGTCGGACACTTTTTGCCAGCCATCTTTTCTGGTTTGGGCTGCTTTTGCAGTGTTACCCCTTGTGCATATTAAGTCTTGAAATTCTTCATATCCTTCAAATAAAATGGTCCTGCTCTGCTTGTGTGAAAAAATGCGCCCGTTCTTTCGTCATTTTGGTTACAGCCTATCAAAGACTTGCTGATCATGTTTTCTAGACTCAGTATATATGGGCTTTTCATTCAGCGTGGGTGCGCACATTCATCTCGGATGATTAGATCGAGCTAGACTAATCTACTACACGGCTGCATTTGAAAAACCGAGTTATCCCGGATGAGTTTAACCGGCTTTATCTCATCCAAGATGATTTATCTTATCTCGGATGATTTACGCGATGTACGGAAAATACCCCCCTCGTCTATCATCCACATCAAAATACAGCTTACCAGAACATCATCTCTTTTTCTGGCACCTTTATTTACCAAGCATCAACTCAGAATGAAGACCATGGTTTCTGATGTGAAAATAGATTCCACCATGTTTGGCATATGCCAAGTTCAAAACTAATGTCAATCTGCAGAGCTCCTTTCAACATCTGATGAGCAAAATCTGACTCACTGATTTGTCTATATGCCCTGCTAACAAGTGTGTTCTGCCTTGGCACATATGCTACATAGACGCCCTTCTCTCAGACATTTTTTTTTTTTTTTTTTTTTTTTTAAATATAAAACACACCTCAATTCTTACCCTAAGGCCAGGAAATGTGCTTTACATGACCATCCAAACTGCTTCCAGTCCACTGGCATTCAGGCAATTATTTACACACATCTCTTTAGAAAACTTCTTGGAAATGCTTAGAATGTTGCCCATGTGCTCTTCAATGGACCCCTACACCTCTAATTAACTGTGGTTTCTGTTAGAGGGTTAAGTTCAAAAGGTCAATGAGAACTGCAGTTGTAACCTTGTGTTCGGTGGTAAAATGTGTACATTACTAGTTTACTATGCAAGTTCTAATCAATGCAATAGTTTATCAAGCATTATTTTGGAAATTAACTTGGTAAACATGAACTGACTATACAAAACATTTCTGGATTGGTTTATAGCACATTCTCAACTGGGTTGTCAGTCACAAGACAGTAACCAGTATGGAACACACCGATATTTACCAAATTTAAAAACCTAGTCTTACTGCATGCTGTAAAAGAAAGTTGGAGTAAATCGCCCCTGCCCCCCAACCCCCCCCCCCCGCCGTGTACTTCACTTATCACTCAACTCTAGCAGACCAGTTGACAATCAAAATGTAATTGAAAGCAGAAAGAAAAGTGCTGGCCCACTGGAGAACACTAGAAATCTGTTATTGATGATCTCAGGTGGATTGAGCAAGACAGTATTATTAACACACACCCACTTTTATGTGCAAATATTTTAGAAGAATTCAGCACCAAACCAAAAACAACATCTTGTATAAATTAGGCTTTATTGGAGGAACAAATAATGGTTTGCAATGGAATTAAAATAAAATAAAAAAAAAAAAAAAAAACCCTACAGGACTTCTTTGAAAATAAGTAGTACATTAAATATATATTAAAATATACTGATGTCAGATATTTTTCTAAAAAGCTCTTCATTCCATTCTTCAAATTGAAGATGATGGTAGTACTAAAAAGTTACATTTTAATTCATATTAATCTAAATAAACCTGCATAGTTAAACTTTGGCCCCATTAAGGATATTTGTTTGGGATGTGACCTACTGTATTAGAGGATTACCGTTGACCTCAGAATTGGTATTTTAATATTCCAATATTGTGCCACCTAGCAGAAGTTATTGCACTCAAATGCAAAATTAAACTTAATTTTAATAAAGGCTGAATATTAAAATGTAAACATTCTGGAAAAATGACCTTGTTAGCCGATTCTGACCCCACCCACAACATACAACACCATACACACAGTTTTAGTCATGCATTGACTATGGACCAATAGTACCAAAGTAGTATAGCGTACTGCCAGTTCAGATCCCAACTCCAAGTACTTCACTTGACCTGCCTGAACTCAGACAATACAGCTATACACTGTACTACCTGTATTTTTAAAGTTAATCGATATGCCAATCACTAAAGAAATGCCCCAACAGTATATAAAATGTATTTTTATTGCAGTGAAACAATTTTCAGCACATTCTTCTCTCTAAGATTCAAAGTCTAATTTCTCCAACTGTAATGCCCGAATTGTTAACATAATTTTTCTGTCACACTGTTAGGATATGGAAAATAATCTTTCAGTCAGAGTCCCTTTTTGACAAATGCACAGCCCTCACTCCAGAATACTAAGAAGAGTTTTGGCTTTGTTTCAATGTTTTAACTTTAATTATGTTTAACAAGGAATCAAACTTATCTAATGTGAGAAAACTCAAATACAGCTTCTAAACACTTTACTTGCCACAATGTGCCAAAATGAATGTGTATCATACTAGCCTGAAACACCATCCCAGCCTCAACAAGACCAGATAATCAATGCAAAACCGTATCAGACAATTTAAACATTTCTAGCTCTTCAGGGTCATAATCAAGGAAGTGCTTACATGCCATTGACAATTTAATTAAGCAATGTTAAATAATAATACCATTCATATTTAATTCTGATATGGTGAAAGAGTTGCTGAAGGAGGAGCAGACTAAAAAGTAATAGTTAAAATATTAACCTCTAGGAAGACATGCCCAAAAAAGCTTTAGGAAAATGCATTTTATTCCATACTTCTCTGCAAGAAAAATACAGTATAACTAAAAAGCAACAAATGCACCAGCTCAGTATTCAATTTTGAAATCATGCCAGCACTTGCATTAAAAATAGTAAGGGGATGTGGATTAGGAACAAACTAAAGCCACTTTAAAATTACTTTTACATACTATTTCACTTATGAATGCAGACACTTCAAATCATCCGTCTCGGTCACTCACACGTTGGTGGAAGGCTGCACATTTCTGGTAGTTTCCTGGTTTTCCTGGTGTATAGTGTATGCAATCGATTTTTTTTTTTTTTTTTTTTTTTTTTTTTTAAAAGCAAAACACCCACATACAAGCAACAAAACATTTAAGATCTCCCTTTCATTCCAAGCTTCTGCTGTTTTAGCAAAGGTTCTTTTAAAGTGACCTCTAACTTAGCCATATATTTCCTATAAAATTACTATTCTACCAGAAGGCAGACCTACATTTCAAAACTGCTATGCTTCATAATTACTGATTTGAAGAGCACAAGTAGAAGTTAATCCAGAATGATTTTAGTAGCTCTACTCTGACGCCAAACATGTTTTTCTGACTTGCAGAGACATGAGACAATCTCACACCATGCTAAATCCTGCAATAATTCTATTACAACGTTTTACACATATTAGGGTACTTCCATACAATACACTGGAGTTTTTAGCAGGACTTTGATTTTGACCCTTACAGAACTTAGCTCAAGCAAAGCAGACACTTTGTTAGCTAATTATATGTAAATAGCAAAGTTTTACCCCATTACCCCACAGACAAGCTGGCATTTATTATGGAGTTCAGGACCATAACCTTGTATCCCAAATTTATTTTAAAATAGTTGGTTGTGCTTGTCAGTTTCAAATTACACCTCATTAATTAATGCACATATGGATTGAGGTCTAGGGACCAAAGGGGCTATGGTATTGAGAGTAAATTTATCTTCATGTTTGTGGAATAAGAGGATTTCTCCAGTCTTTGCTCTTTTGGTAAAAGACTGTTTGCAGACAAGAACTAAGATGCCATGAAGAACTCTACCTGATGTGCAAATATGGCGAGATATCATGGTGCATTTAAATAATGCTCCACCTAATCCTATGACTCAATAAACACACACTACTTCAGATCCACCATCCATCCAACAGGACAGGTTTATGGAACCACATATTTCCACTTCCAGAAACTTCCATCTGTTGCACCAGAATGTACCAGACCAAATAAAATGAGCTCTTAATGATAGTGTTCCTACGCCCACTGCAAATGTATCTCCTTATTTGTGGACATAAGTAGGACCCTCGATCATCAGTTGCCATGTCACTTCAATGACAAGGCAGAATAATGATTTTTACATTTTGTGCGCTTCCCTTGGTATACCGTTAGCAGACTTTTATGTTGGTTGGATATGGGGTGGGGAGGCTCAGTCATTAAAAACATGAAACTGTTGTACTTTAAGTCCATAATGAGATCTACTAATACACTCCTGGATGGCAGCCATACTGGCATTACTACACTGCATTCAAACCTTTAGTCTTTGTTCTCCCACTGAATACATGAGCAGTTTTAAAATTTTACCTATTTGTACAACTCATCTTTCACTTAGATGTTTAAAAATTGCATTAACTATTGCATAAAAACTAGACCTAATCAGTCAATGTCCCAAAAAGGACAATCCACCTAATTAATCATATTGTATAAATGATATCTACCTGTAGTGCACGGTCATTTCAAGGCACATTCACAACAATAGTTACGCCTAACTAATGTTAAGGAACAGCATCTATATATAAGGGATACTCCTAAACTGCTACTATAATCATGATGTTATCCATACAATATTTGCTGTCTCCTACAGGCAGTCACACACAACAAACAGATATACTCTGTCAAATAGTTTTAAAAGTTGACCTCTAGCCTTACTTGGACCAATCATCCTTTACAGTATTATGCTTGAAACACTATTTGGAAGGGACAGAATCAGGCATTGTTAACAAATTCCATCACTTTCAAACAGGTTAAAGATCACTTTGCAAAACAAAAGGCAGGGATTAATGATCCACCCTTTCTCCGTTAACTGAAATGCTTCCTTGGAAATTGTTTACTTGTGTGCTGCAATGCTCATTAATGACCAATTGTTTACAAAGCACAATTATCAATGTGTTCACATTGAATTTTAAGTTAACGGCTAGATTTATCACCTAGAAGTTACAAGGTAATAACTAGAAACCACAATGCTGCCCAGTCAGATACCCACATAGGGGGCACCCACTGCATTATTTGTAAACATCTTACAAGTTAAATTTATGGTGAAAAAAAAAAAAAAAAAATGTTGGCTGCATAACGTGTTAACAGATAGAATAAAACATCTTTAGTACTAGGGACTGCGGTGGGCTGGCACCCTGCCCAGGGTTTGTTTCCTGCCTTGTGACCTGTGTTGGCTGGGATTGGCTTCAGCAGACCCCTGTGACCCAGTAGTTAGGATATATCAGGATGGATAATGGGTGGATGGATGGATGGATAGTACTAGGGATGTAAATATTAAATCTACCAATCTTCAAGCTTGCTTATTAGAACTATAGACACGGAGGGAGCCAGACCCTTTCTGATGGCATCAGGCATAAAGCAAATAATATCCAAACATTACAGACAAACAAAGCATTCAAGTATGAAAAAGATCACTCTGACATACACTAACTTGTACAATACTGAACTGAGGTTATTTACCAAATAAGTGTGTAAATCTGAGTATTTGGGTTAAAATGTCAACACATTTAACTGCCTTAAGTCACTTCTATTAGAAAAGTGCCACATATTTCAAGAGAGGGCACAGATGAACTTCAAGGAATGTTCAAAAACTAATGGATTGGCAAAGCCTATGCAAGGTACCTTTCAGAGTCTGTACAATGAAAGAACATTCATATCGCAATGACAAAATAAAAAAAAAACCATTTACTGGAAAATGTAGAATATACATATATATTTTAAAAAAATAAATTAAAAGCAATATACACACAAACATAAGACCAAAATGGTTTAAATTGTTGAAGGGCCTGACACAAGCACTTCATTACAGTTAAAATTTAACAAACAATTCTTTGCATTTATATAGCACTTTTGTCACTACTCAAAGCACTCAGCAATTGCAGGTTAAGGGCCTTGCTCAAGGGCCCAACAGAGCAGAGTCCCTATTGGCATTTACAGGATTCGAACCGGCAACCTTCCAATTGCCAGTGCAGATACCTAGCCTCAGAGCCACCACTCCACCTAAACAATGTATTTTCCATTTGTTTTTCTACTCGTATCCAATGTATCATTTACAAATACTTAAACTAAAAGGTTATTGAAATAAATTATGGTCATAACCTACTTCATGAATTACTTTAGCAAATTAAAAAAAAAAAAAAAAAAAAAAAACCCACACACAACACCACACAACCACCCAACTGACACGATGATAAACACATGCAAATATCTAAACTATGCTGTATCAGATCACAGAACACAAGTAAACTATGGCAGTAGAAGACATAAGCTATTAATGTACTGAAAAAAATCACTACCACCTTTCTGAAATCCAATATGAAACCACAATGAATCACTCCCTGGTTAGTAAGAACCCTACTTTTAGTATAACCATTTTATAGAGCCAGCGTGTCACTTTAAATTCATGTGAAATATAACCCACACACATGGGTCATATGAAATGCCTATGAGGCCAACCTTTCAATTAAGGAAAGTACTAGTGAATTTATAGTTTGTTACATTTATTAACAAGTCCTCAGCAATGGCCTGGAGGACCACCTAACATTGCTTTCTGTGGCACTATATTGGACTAAGCATATTTGTGTTACTAAAAAAAAATTTTTTTTAGAAGTTCCTACAATATTTTTTTGATCTCACATTCAATCCTGCCATGATTTACCAACATTAATGGATCTCAAGAAAGGCCTAATCTATTGAATCGTTTTATGACCCAAATTTAACGTCACAGTAGAACTTAGAGTAACTGAAAAAGAAAACTTGGATGTGAACCCAGTCCTTGTAGTGTACACTTTATTCAACTGGCCCATTATGTGTGTGTTAACCCAGGACTGCCACGTTTTAATGGAAGGCCAGATGGAACCAACACAAAGAGATAGATGTTTTTGAATGTTAGATAAAAATCAGCTTCAGAAATAAAAAACACACACACACACACACACACACACACACACACACATATACCTGGTCCAAACACAGAAGATGCACACTTCACAAACACAATGTACTGCAAGGTTTGAAAACCATCTCCTAAACATACTCAATACAAAAATTGCAGGCTTACAAAATAAACACACTTCTTAAAACACTTAGAGACACGTAATTAGACCATAAAGGGTGCCCACTGGGAAGGGGGCTCCGCGCATAAACAGACAACCCATACTCAATCGCACTTTGGTGTGTAGGTATTTTTATTGGTGAACATATGTGACCATTCCTGAATGATTTATTGTTTGAAAACCGAACGAGTCTTGCCTATCCTTTGCACGCACTTACGCCGGCTTGATCGATCCCATCTCTAATAGTTTAGCAGACGTGACCTGGCTAAAAATGGCTTTAGTGTAGCGTAACTAATTGAATAATAAAATGAATATTGTTTATTAAAGTAGAAGAGGCAAATTATTCCACAAATTGCCACTGAGGCAACAACTTGACCGTTTTTCTTTTAACAGAAAGATCGACCTTAGACGCGAAAATGCCAGTCAAGCCTCTCACTCACCTGTGCCTGTCCGCCCATGGCGCGTACTGCTCGCCGATGACTTGAGAAGCCTGACGGTGTTGGATCCCAGGGTCCGATTTTCTCTGGGCCTCCCTTCCTCATCCGCAGAACGTGAATAGAGATGTAGCATATACTGCAAGGTTGGGTCATTCGACTGCGCCTGCGTTTTCGGATACTGGGACTGCTGTTCAGCGAGTTGTGCGGATAAAATGACACCGAGCAGTGACAGTGATCGCTCTTGTCGACTCTTCTCCTCAGTGAAAGCTGCAGACTTGAGTAAAACCATGAAAGTTAAAAAATCGAGCAAGCTGCTATGGCCGGTAGCCTTCATGCTGGTTTTGTGATGTGGGTGTGTCTGCAGGCAAGAAGGCTACCCTAAACCAAAGCGAGCGGGCAGGTGTGGAGGTACCTAGACGGTGATAGGCTAACTCTGGTGTGGTCCGAAGCTTTTACCGCCATTGCAATTAATTCGGAACGATACAGACCATGTGACTCTTTTAGGATCCTTATTCGGAAAAGGAGGAAGAGGAGGGGCACTTTTATCCTGCAATGGAATTCAATTTCATTTATAAACGATACTGAGATAGTGTTCGGTATGGAAGGCAATATATACAATTTAATTTTACTTTCAAACTTTTGGATCAATGGATCGTTGTTAAGTAACGACATAGTCTGCCAGTGGTTGCATAATTTTAAGCACCAACCTCCATTTTGAGACTTCTGAATTTAAAAAAATAATTAGTAATTATTCTTACTTCATTTTTGTATTATGCACCTTACTTCGCAACAACAGGCCCTTCACAGCTTTAGACTAACAGACCGCAGTCGTTTGGTTTCATCGGAGCATCCATAATTAAAACTCAAAACTTCAAGTACCAAAAGTGGCAAACGCTTTAATACTTTCAGGGTGACAGAAGAAGTTACATAACTTCTTCACCGAAACTAATCTGTTCACAAATTACAATGCACATCTGATTGATGCAGAGATCAGAAAGGTGCCTCTTTTGTTTCAATCTGTTGTGTTAATTAGTAATCTGTTTTTATCTTTAATTTAACTCCCCTACCAATTAATTAAAATAAAATTGTTCAGCTCCTTCTGTATTTATTATGACAACAATCGATGGCATTGATTGTCTAAGTTAACTAAAGGACTTTAAAATAAATGTGTTGTCTGAATTTACCAGATATTCTCTCTTGTTTGATTTTAAAGCTAAACATATATTTTAAAATTAGCAAGTGGATGAATTCATCTTTGTACACCTTACGATGACGGGTTTACTAAAGGTCTGATTCCCTAACATTAAGATTTCTTCATACTCTCAGTTCATTGTGTCCTGAATTACTGCAGTGTCTGCTGGTTTTTAATCCAAACAATCTTTTAATCAGTGCACCATTCAGGTCTGTAATTAGACTGCTAGCTTAATTGAACATATTATTACTTTGAAGGCTCGACATTTAATTTAGAAATCACCTATCAGCATGCGTTTTTTGTGCTTCAGTGATACTCTGGGAAGATTTCCGTATTTTATTTGCAGAAAAAGGTAAGTTCTCCTTCATTTTATTGTAGGAATCTTTCACTGTTATTGGGTTTTTTTTTTATAACTAAGCACCTGCTATCTGTAACATATTGTCATTTATAAAAGTTCCTACATTTTGTTTATTGTAATTGTTAAAGGAAACAATTAAGTGAATACATTGTTAGCAAGAAAGTATATTCTAAAAATGAAGACAAGTGACTACACTGTGCAATAGGACACAGTTTGCTTAAAGTTATGATTACAGTTTATTATCCTAGCCATGGCAGCAAAGAAGAAACACTCAGCATACCAATACTGTTACAAAATTAATCTGACACTGCTTTATTAAAGGAGGAAAAGGAAGCAAAATGAACAGAATATGAACTAAAGGCTGAAATTCAAGCAATCACTCTATAAACCCACCAAATGTCTTGCTAAGTGTGTTTTATACTTTATCTATAGATAATGAAAATCATCAGACAACACTGGACACAAGCACAGACAGAAAAAGGAGAAAACAATCAAGTCTCACAGCTTAAAAATAGCAGTCTATAGAATAAAGTGAAGAAGAGATGTAGCTTTAGCCTCAAACTGAACGTGGGAAACAAAGGAGTTGGAAATAAGAGAGTAGGAAAGAATGAGTAAGCTGTACAGTCAGGAATTCTGTACTGTGGATTGTTCAGTGTTAAGACTTTACAGAAGGACAGCAAGGGGAGGTGATATTCTGCAACAGACTGATCATGATGTTTATTTTTTTTTTAAGAAAAACAAGTAACCACCCATTTTCTAATCCACTAACCCATTAATTTTAACACATTAAGTCGTTAATTTTATACAGTTAGTACTTTTTGCTTTTCCTGATATTATTGGATGTAAGGTGTTTACAATACTGAATGGAGCTCCAGTTTATCACAAGGGAAACATTTACAAGCTACAGTGAGAACGAGCAAACTCCATATGAGCAACAACTGGACACCATATTCCAAAGCAGACTCTGGATCCATGAAGCTGCAGCACTAGGAACTAGACTACCATTTTCATCCTACAGTAACACATTACATATCTAAGAACATTGCTTTATTAACTATGGCTATGAAAACCTTCACAGGTTTTCACAGTTTATTGTGCTACAAAATTACATTTTAAAGTTTTTAATTGTGACTTCTTTGGGCATTGAGAAATGGCAAATAATAAACTGAAAAAAAAAACAAAATTCTGCTGAAATGTTTAATTAAATAATAAAATCAAAACAGAAAATAACTGCTCTCATAAGCTTTCTTTCTGCTGGAATCAGAATTTGACTGAGACACATTTGGCAGTAGATAAATGTATGTGTTTTTGGGACAAGAATCTAGTGGTTATGCACATGTGGACACTGTAATGTTTTGCTCATTCTTCTTTGTGAAGTTATTTTAAAATGTCTTCAGTTAGATCAGAACCATTGTCAAAGAGAAGGTTTTAACTCCTGCTACATACATATTGATTGGATGAAGGTCCAGACTTTGATTGGATCATACATGCTACATTAGTGACTTTTCATTTCTATGACAATCCTGTGTGGCTTTGGCTGTTTGTTTTGGACCACTGTTCTCCTGAACGTCCCATCAACAGAACCTTATATATATATACAATATATAAATACATGTACTGTATATACATACACACTAGTAGTATTACCCAGAACTGTTCAGGGTGATGGCAGCAAACAACATTATATATTCAGAATGAAACATAAGCTATGTTATATATATAAATCAATTGTGTATATATATAATATATATATATATATATATATATATATATATCACTCTACAAATGAATTCAGAACTGTCTGAGGTGAGTGTAGCAAATGCCACTACATTGTGGAATAAACACAGCCTGTAGTGTATTCCTGTACAAAATTTGGTGGAGATAGGTTGAATGGTGGATTTTCATACTGGACAAACACAAACAAGGGGACCTGCCACTGCCCCAGGTGGGGGCACCAACCAAATGTTGTAAGGAAACATTGCCTAAAGATCCCCCCTGTACAAATGGAGAATCTGCGTAAAATCTGGCAGAGATGGGTTCAACACTGTAGATCTGAATACCAGACAAGCACATGCCTACAAACACACATTCACCTTTATATGCTGTATTAAATATGTTTTTACCTGTGGCTTCAGCTTTCTAGGCATGCCTTAACCTTTGTGTAATTTACTGCTTACCTGAATACTGCCTTTTGCCTGTTTGCTGTTAGCAGAATCTTCCTGCTGTCTCAATGTTATCTCCATGCTGTTATCAGATCCATCTTACCTGGCTCCACAGATGGTTTTTATTTTCCCCCATGTCCAGGTAAGTCCCGACAGTAACCTTTTTTGAAGGGAGGTCAGCTAAAATTTCAGATTACTGTCACTGCCTTGAGGTAAAGTAGATAACAATTTGATGGACTTGTTGGCATTATAAATGTTCAATTCTGCCACCATCAGATCACAGTATTGTCTTCAACATATTCTCAGAGCTGCCCACATAACTTCTGATAAATGATTTTTGAGATGTCATATAATGTCTCAGCTATGGCTTTTACACATAGCAATTAAATCTACATTTTCCAAGAAAAATTTTGTCATATAAGCAGTTCTTTGGAATAGAAGACTTTAAACGTTTTAGAGCTGTTATAGGCTTCCTGGTAACCTCTTTTAGTGGTGCCATCTTTTTTAGCTTGATGTTCTGTTCTATGTAGTTTCACAATTTTGCTATGTTTTGTCACAAATTTACAATGGTGTTTGTTGTATCTGGGGAAAATTTTCAGTGCCACTACAATGTTATTTATACCTGTCTTGTCTTGATATCTGTCATAATCTTATTCCTGATTTTTTAAAATATGCAATTGTCTTTATGATGTAGTTTTTGTTTGAAGCTCTACTAATAAATACGCGCAGAAATGGATGTATGAATCCATGACAAACACCTTCTTCGCACATAAATGTCTGTCATGTAACACACTATGTCACCTCTAAAGCCATCAATTTACCCAGAGCAAAGAGAATTACAGAATAATTTATTACAAGATCACTTTTTAACCATCTATATTTTTTTTTTCCATTTTTTCATTTTTATTACTATTTAATTTAATATTGTTTCTTTGTATCAGTATACTACTGCTGGATTATGTGAATTTCCCCTTGGGATTAATAAAGTATCTATCTATCTATCTATCTATATTATTTTGTTTTCACTATTTGATTTTTTGGTACTAATGAACGGCATATACTGTATCACAATTAAATACAATTAGATCCAATATTACATAACATTCTCAGACCCTCTAAATATAATTGTTCTTGGCAACATTGGGTTCAAGGCAGAAACCAACCCTAAGTGAACCACTCATATATTGCTGGGTACACTTGCCCATACACCCAGACATACATTCACAAACAGTCTATTTGTAACTAATGTACAATTAACCTAACATGTACTGCGCCTCTCTGAGATATGGGAAGAAAACAGGAATACCTGGATACTTGGTGAAAATCCCACATAGACATGGGAAGAACATACAGACTTTGAAGTCAGCAATGCTAGGCAATTTTGCTACTGTGAGTAAATTTTATAAAACAAGAAAAAATTCAAGAGGGGGCATTATTTTATAGGTATTATATGTCCTAAAGAGTTACACAACCATGTTCATTCTAAGTAAATGTGCTGAATACAGAAAATCAAAAAAAAAAAAAAAAAATTTCAAACCTAAATATTCCATTAGGGCATCTCGCATGAAGCTAGAAACAATTCCATAATATCAAGCAGGAGTCAGGCCTGTACATTTGTTTGTTTTTTTTCTAGTATTATTATATTAACTTTGTAGTACTAGGGTGTTATACCTTGTTAGCCATTATGAATGTAGAGAAAAGTCAAGCAAAATTACACCTTTTATTGGCTAAATAAAAAGATTAGAATATGCAAGCTTTCAAAGCAACTCAGGCTCCTTCTTCAAGCAAGATGTAATTGATTATATCTTGCCTGAAGAAGGGCCCTGAGTTGCCTCGAAAGCTTGCATATTCTAATCTTTTTAGTTAGCCAATAAAGGTGTCATTTTGCTTGACTTTTCTCTATATTAACTTCGTAAATTATTAATTATGTGGGTGTGTGAGTAAATGTGCCCTTCTATGGACTGGCATCCTTTCTAGGACTGGTTCCTACCTTGTACTTTATACAAGTTGAAATGACTCTGGTTCTCTGTGAAGCAGTCAATTCTATGACAAGAAAACATTAATGTGACTGATAAATAACTCATTAGTTACTATCTTTCCACACCGTGTCTGCTTACCAAAATAGATGTGTATTTTTACCAAAATAAATGCAGACATATGATTTTACGAATTGCATAGATTTACCTTGAAATTTTAGAGATAGTCTAAATCACCATGCATGATTCTTTAAAATGGGAAAAAAAACTAATGGTAGAGTTGGGTTATAATTTCCATCTCTGCTTCTTTGCATCTTCAGATTATTAAACAGAAGGGATCAAAAATGTGCCACCACTGCACCCCTCTAGTTTAGTCACCCGAGTTTAGCATTGCATAGCCCTGTGCCCAATTGGTAACATTATTCTCTTAAAGTTCTTGGTCACTCCTCCAGTACTTCTGTATGGATTCTCTATATTTTCACAAAGTCCTTAGGATTTTCTCTGCAGACTACAATTTTTTAAGGGACATACCATTAGGTAAATAATAGGACCTATATTAGCCTAGCATAAATAATGAGGATGTGTGAGCTTCTTAATGGAATGACATCTAAAAAGCTGATCCAGAAAAGTGGGTGGATAACTAACTAGCTGGATAGATAAATATATATTCAAATGCACAATAAAGCAATAGACAGAAAGATAAAGACACTACATGACAGATAGCTAAAATTAAAGGTAATATATCGTGTAAGACAGATAAACTTCTGTGCCTTTTTATAACAAGATTTTATACTTATGTTTACTAGCTGTATCTAGATGATTAGATAGATAATTGAAAGCACTATACAGTATAAGACATCTGTTGCTCTCTAACAATTGTTTAAAGTATAAAGCAGAAATTTTTGACAGATAAATACAAGAGTTAGAAGACTATCAAAGTTTGCTCCTGGAGGGCTTTAGTATCTGGAGGTTTTCATTATGAACAAGGTGTATCTTTATTAAATGTGCTTCTATTTTCCATTCTTTACATTTATTGAGTCAAACCAGAAATATCCAAAAGGGTTTATTCATACTCTGTAAACGTTTAGCAGTGTGTCTGCTTTTGCTTTTTAGGGTTTTGTTATCTGATTTTATTTGAAATATCTCAGTTGTATAAGTCTTAAAGATCACACAAATGCAAATGACATTTAAGTAGTGTCTCGTTCCTAATCTTTCTCTATTGTTTGCTCTTGTGTCTGTACTTTGTTAACTGTGGCTATTTTGATTCAATTGATAAATACCGCTTTTAACTACACTCCTTCTTTATTAGCCTTGTTTCATTCTGCTCTTATTCTTTACTTAGAAATATAAAACTGTCTTGAGTTTTAGTACGCATGAGATTCGTTTTTTCATTTTCTCCTTTTCAGTTCACATTTTTTTCCCCATGGAGTTTACTTTGTTAATTGTATCCAAATGGTAACACTTAAGAAAGAGCAGAAATGCGTGTAAAGGACAACAAATGCTGAAGAGCAGCAACTTCAGTGTCATTTGCACTTGTTTGATCATTAAGAAGCAGCAGCTTAAAAAACAAAGATATCTGGAAAGACATAAAAGGACAGAAGTAAGATGGGGAAAACATAGTGAGTCTGTGTAAGCTATGCCAAAAAGTAAAAAGCACAGCTAAGACACTCTGAATTGACATAATAAAGGCAGAAACTGGGAAATAGTGCATTTTCAATCATCTAATTACTGAGAACAGTAGTAGAGTACATTAAATTTATAGATTAACTCACTACCCATTATACAATGTTGTCCCCTTTCCTCTTCCAAATATTCCTCCTAATTACTATGCTTGCTTCAAAAACTATTCCTATTAAACGAAAGTAACTGATAAGAACACAAAATGTGGTTCTGCATGAAATGAGACAAGAAGACACACCCTTTGTACATGTTTGTATATATTTTATATTTATATATGTAATTTAAAAATTTGAAAATCATGTCATTGTTTACAACCTGCATTTTGTTAATTATTTCTTGACTTGTAGTGGCTAAAGTACTGGACTAGACACACCTAGAAACTGTGTGCCTCCAAACAGGTTGTACTCCTTTTATAAAAATACAAAGGTTATTGTTTTTTTTTTTCAATACTTTTTCAACATTCTGCAATATTAAAAAAAGAAATAAGAATGTTGTTAGTCTTACACACACAATAATTAACCACTGAGTTCACTGGACAGCACAGATCTTTTAATTTGTTGTGGACAAATCTCATATTTTGTTAATATCATCAAACCCAAGAAATCATTAAAATTGAATATATGAATATACCACACTACAAGATTGGCAATGTAGCATGGTGCCTTTTGACCCCCAGTATTATTTTTCTGTGCACCTTTTGATGCCTAAGATGGACCAGTCTCCTCATCCAGAGGTTATTTAGTAACAGAAGGCATTTTTACAGTTGTGCAGTTCGTTACAGAGTGAGTCATTTGAGGCAGAGAGCACAGACTACTCAGACTTTGACTGCTTCTAACTAAATGGTGGGATTAATGGAAACAATAAAGGCTGAGTCTTTTTGCATATAACTGCTGTCTTTAAAATCATCCTCATACAATTTCAGTTACAATATTAAATCAAACAATTACAAATGGACTTTGCACTTTGTAAATATACTTTTATATAGGTTCACATGCAGCATAAACTGCAAAAAAAAGTCATAACAGCTATGTGTTCCTACTGTCTAAATGTATTTATTTAGTACCTTTAGACATAAAATTGCACCCCCATTAATGCTTAATGGCTATCTCACATTACACAAACATTGGAAATGAACCTTTAAGTAATTTGCAAATAATCAGTGAATTGATTCATTTGTTTACACATGAGCAAAGTTTGCCCATCACTGAAACTGTAATAATAACTAAAAAGCAGCCAGCAGCTTTGAACAGGGGCCCTGCAGCCTATGAAAACATCAATAATATATAATGAATACAGTAAAGCTCACAGAATGGTAAAGTACAGAATTATTTATTTATTTGTAACTGTTTTCTTAAGCTTTGCAGTTCTTTTGATGGTGCTATATAAAATAAACATTGAATGACTGATTGATGACCTAGGAGAATTTAGGCTTAGAACATACTGTAACATGCACTGAAATTAAATATTTGGAGCATTCTTCTAAAATGAAAGTATTCTTTCAGCTGCTTTGTTCCTCGTTCTATGAACTTTTATTAGAAACAGAAAGTAATGTGGGATTTTCTTTGACAGCTGTTGCACAAGACAATCTACCGACCAGTCAATTATACTTTAATAGTGACCAACTAGCATTCCATCCAGTGTTTTTTCCTGTCTTGTACCATATACTGCAAGTATAGGTTTTGACCCCATGACCCTGAACTGGATTATGTCGGTTTGATGATGGATGAACAATGACTGACTCAGCAGCCTAAGTGAAGACATGCACAATGATTTTAACCATCATACCCACTTCTGAATATCTTGATAATTATTTTGCACACTTTTCCTAGTGAATTTTGTGATGAGAAATTCAAACAGGGATCATTTACCAATTAATTTCCAAAACACATCTTTGTGATTTGGGAGGAAAATCAGAAAACATAGAAACCCACTTTTACACAGGAAAAACATGCAAACATCATACAGGTACATACAGTGATTGTCAAGGTTTGGGTTCAAATCTAGGATTCTGGAGTTGTGAGTCAGGAGCTCTGGTAACTGAGTCACCATGTCTTTTTGTTTTGTTAAGGCTACTTAAACCTAGATTAACATAATTCAGACTAATTTTATTCTGTTTAAATTTCAGAAGGATTCAACATTGTAATCTAAATTGCTCTGTAAACAGACTTGTGGTGGTGCTTTCTGTCAGTGATGATATATTAAATAATTTAACTAATTTCCTTCTGGTTAGTATGTTTTAATGTTTTTCAGAACTGAACAAAACGTCTAATAAAACTAGTTTCGTCTTTCAAGCAGCACACTACAGAAAACAAAGAAACTGGCGTCTACGGCTGCGCAGCCCTGCGCAGAATCTGGTAAAATTGAAAACAGTTAAGACTTTTGATTGGTTCCCCATTACATCAATCATTCGAGTTCGGACAGAGTCATTTCCTTTGCGGCCAGTTGAACTTTTTCTTGGTTAAGTGGAAGCAATGATTCTGTACTTCTCGCTGTGATGGAGGCAGGGGGATTTTAGCAAACGCGGACAGGGCGCAACACCGATGATGGACCAGACTTCGGAGTCAGGAGATTCGCTGCTGTCCGCTCAACACATTCATATCCAATTGCAAGGAGGAGCTCCTTGGGGGTTCACTTTGAAAGGAGGGCTTGAACACGGAGAACCGCTGATCATATCCAAGGTATGTTAAATGCAAAACCTTTTTTTCCTTCCAACCTCGGCCATTCCCTATGTTTATACTGTAGACGACTGTGTAAGTAGTTGGGAAACAAAGTAATCTCTGTTTAACTATTCGAATCACCAAACCGTTCTTGTCTTTGAAAGAGTTCGATTTATTTAGACTGGACCTCCAGGGTTTTCAAAGTGTATGATTAATGTTTAATTTGAGACTGTCCTATGGGATTTGAAAAAGCAACGGTCGTAACTGATTCACGAGATAAGAGGTAATGGCTAAAGCTTTTGAGTTGTGAGTCTTTATACAAATACATGCATAAAGTTCTAACGCAGGGCGCAGAAAACCAACGTCCGAGACAACTCCCATGCTGTCCCATTCCGTACAGCTAATACCGCACAACTGGGCGCTCGTAGCTACAGGACGTCACCGCATCCCGCTACTAATACAGTTACAAGGCGCGCTTTGTTTCTGGTGTGAAGTGGGGCTTTGCGGCAGGAGAAGGCGTTCGGGAAGCGCGAGTCGCGCCGCCACCGCCTGTCTGTCAGTCAGTCAGTCTCTCATTCCGAAGTTCCTCCGTTCCTGGTTGGAATGACGGACGGAGAGTCACGCTACCGCAACTCGACTCTTTGAATATCTGCTGGAATGTGGAGGACTGGCCTCAGACTACTCCGGCTCGGCATTCAGTTATTACTCCGCGAAGATCGGGTCAAGTACTGCGCATCTTTTTATATTTATTTTGAACTTTTTTCAGTTTGTGAACGCCTAGAAATGCTAGGAAACCTGGGCTTCTGTGTAATTAAGAGACTGTCGTGTAGAGCGGCATGAAAATCCTCGAACTGCCACCGCTACGTTTGAGGTAATTTGGACGTGACGCGCGACAGAAATTTAACACCGCGAAACCCACTTTGGAGTCCATACAATTAGACGCTGATGAGACGGGCACATGTGTACTAATTTGCCAACCTGAGGACGCGCTGGGGGTGTTTATGACATTATTTGTTTGTAATTAACGGTTGGAGGCGACAACTTGGGTGTCCTGCAGGAAGAAGTGTCAGACCTCCCTATCGCATCATTCCGGGTATACTTTACCTCCTACAGGTTTGGTTTCACATTCTTACCAGGCCTGCGGAGGTTTAAGATTAAGAAATGTGCCCCGTAGTGTTTGGATGTCACAAAACCCTGGACAATGTAATATTCCCATTTCGTTTGGTGGTATTTTCTGTGTAGGCCATATTTAATTTTTGTACAGCAATTGAAATTATTTTAACTTTTCTTTAAATTCTCAATTTAATTGTATAAGCAACTATAATGTGCTTTATGTATATACCACGTTTTTTTTGTAAATTGCCAGTGTTAAAGAGTACTGGTAGGAAAATTTAAAATAATTAGAATGCATTGCCAAACGGACATACTTATGGGTATAATAAAATGAAAATTAGTGCAAGCAGAAGCCACAAGGCTGTACTAATAAACAGGGGGAACTGGGAAGGGAAAAATAAACGAACATCAAACGTGCTTGAGAAACGGATGTTAACTGTAATCAGACCCACTTAATCCAGTTCAGGGTCACAGGGGAGCAGTACAGTATACCCAAAAGGCAGGAACTATCCCTGGACAGGGAGCCAGGGCATCACAGGGCACACACCACACTCAGTCATACAGAACGAGTGATCCTTCTGATTATGTACAGTGTTTGGAATACTGGATCAGCAACAGAATATTCTATGTAGGCTCTGAAACATTGTGTAAACTTTATACCTTACAAACATTGCAAGGGCCAGGTTCTGGAGCTGTAGAGACATTACAACTAACCAGTGTGCCACATGCAAATAGAGGTAGAGAATATTATACTGGATGAACAGCTACCCATTAGTTGCCTGATCTAGCTTTAGCTTGTATAAGACAGCTTGGCAGCTTTGGGCGCAAGCAACCATGGACAGGCCATGGGTTAGTCTCATGACAGTCTCAGAGGGACAAACAGCCCAGCATCTCTTTGGAATGTGAGAGGAACATTACACAGACACAGGGAAAGCATTCAAAATTCACACAGAAGGTACACCAGATAGAAACTGAATTGGGCATCCAAAGACACTGTGGTGGGACCACCAGGCTGCTTCATCGTGGAAAAGAAAAATGAAAACAAGAACAGTTTTTATCTTTGGTCTCAGTTAACCCTCATAGCTTCACGTTTTTATTCAGTTTAGTTCTCAAATCAAATACAAATTTCTTCATTTAGCAGAATACTAATTATATATTTTTGTATTTTGTTTCTGTTTCAAAGTAACTTTGTGTTTTACACACAAGGATACATTTGTATTCCTGTTTTAGATGCCTTTTTGTTGAGTTTGTTCAAGATATAAATGACATTGAAGTAGCACTCAAATATGTGTTAATTTTTCACATTAATTTTTAATATGTTGATTTTTCACATTTGTTTCTTCATGGCATTTTTATCACTATAGGAATTTTATTATAGCAGTTAACTTTAATAAATGAAAAAATTAAAACAATTCAACAAATAGCATTTATGTATTAAAAACTGTCACAAATCTAAAAATTATTCATTATTTTTTTAAATAAAAGTACCGTAAATGATGTGATATTATGTAGTTTTTGCTTAGAATCTGGCGATTCCTTTTTTTGACCTTTTTGTGCTGCCAGCAGACATTAACATAGGGCACAAGTTGGCAACAAACCCTTAATCTACTGCCATTGTATTGCTGAGCACATTCATGCATGCAGTTATTCTCAATCTAAGCTTGCATCTCCATTGTCTTGGCTTTGAGTCACTGCCTGAGTGCTGCCTGTGTGGAGTTTACACATTCTCCATGTGTCTGCGTGAATTTTTCTCTGGGTACTTCATTCCAGCTTCCACATCCAAAAAATATGTAACACAGATTAATGGGCAACCCAAGAGTAAAAATAGTAAAATGCCATTTTAATACTTAATGTATTATTTATGAAATATATCAAAGAATAAGAACTATACTTCTAGATAGATTCAAAGGCTCAACATAATTGAAACTTAAGTGAGTCATTCAAAAATGTATTTTGAATTTTTTTACAATGAAGACATATAGACTCAATACCCTCAATTTAAGTATTTTATATTCTGTAACAGCTATACCAAAAACAACCATCAATCTTTTTTTCAACCTGCTTTTCTAATGCAAAGTCATGGATAGCTGAAACCTACTTTGGGACATTTAGTTGCAAAGAAGAAGTTATTATAAAATGGCCCATCAATTGATGACAGGACACGTTTGTGTCTATGCTGATTTATTGTTGCCATTCAACCTATCAGCTTTAAATATGAGATGAAACCTGCATCATCAAGAGAATTCATAATAAGAAGTCTACTACCTTCATTTATTTACACTGTATAAGGTAAACTAAGTACATGGAGAAAATATGACGAATCCCTCCTTCTCCAAGGATGTTATGTTTTGGGTTTTTAAGTCAGGCATCTACAAATTCATAATTTAGGTTTTTTTTTATTTTTATCTAAAGCTATGTCCTTTAGTTTACACATCACTATTTTTTAACAATGTGCTTTTGGACATTGCATACAAGACTTTGTTTTTCTTTATTGTAAATCATTAATTGTTCTTCAGGCTATAGCAGTTCTAAAGTCTCTCAAGTTACACTTCTTTGTTGAGCACATGAGGTGTTTAACCTTTGTGACTGAAAGCCAAATATCACTGTAGAATGACTGACAAGCAAGTAATCATGTGCCTTAATCACACTTACTTGTTCCATTCAAAGCATATCAGTTGTAACTAAAAGTAACTTGACTTTGACATGTATATTGATTTCCAAATAGTGCCATATAGGTTTTCCGGTTCTCTTCATTAGAATTTAAATAAGTACAGCAGTTTTCAGAAGACATTTGGCATATGCGGCCTATACCGCAACTATTTTCCAGTCAACTCTTGTTATAGGTGTCCTAGGGAATATCTGCTTGCTTAGTGTTAGGATGAGATATTGGAACATATTAGCTAGACAAACATGCTTGATGGACTGAATGGTCTGTTTGTCAAATTTCATATGTTCTTATGTCTCCTGTGAAAGTTCAGTATCATTAAATGTGCAGTGCAGCACTGGCATTTTCTCCTTTGTATAGAATGAGCTATGCCCTCCTATATGTGATTAGGTGTTTAACTTCTGACTATATGTAATTGAACATTCATTTTCTGTCAATCTCTGTCCCCTCCACTGTCTGCGGTTACAAGGTCAGGGGCTGAAAGACTGCAAGTTACAAAAGCTGAAATGAGGTGCATGCAGTATGTTGCAGGGTTCATTTTCTGTTTCATTTTCTGCTGCTTCAGAGGGGGTAATTGGGGGTTTTAGGTGCATAATGAGAGCGTTCTCAGTATGGGATTCATTGACCAATCAGTGACAGCATCATATACGCAGCCAATGGTATTTAAAACAGGAAAGCACTATGTTTGTCTAAATTAAAGGCGAATAATCATTTAAATCCAAAGATTGAAGTGGGTTTGAATGCAGCATGTTATTGGAGTCATGCGCACTAATGCGAGTGTGTCAGGAGTAGCAAGCTTGCTTGGGTTTGATCATGTATAACAGTGTAATGAATGTTCTGAGACTGTGCCCTCTTGGCTCAAAAACATACCACCAATTGCAGTTCTGTGGTCAGAAATAGACCATTGATGAAAGGGGTTGACAGAGGCTAATGTGAATTATGGAAAACAACAGATGTTTTCTAGTCAATTTGCCTTATAGCTGAATGCAGTAGTGCTTCTGAAAGAGTCATGTCTGGATACACAACTCTTTGAAACTTGTCATAGAATACGTGTGTCAGCTAGTGATACAATTGACATTCACTATTTTCAGTTTAAAAAAAAAAAAATACAAAGTGCAGTTGCAGTGGGTTAAGGTGGATAGTGGAAAGTTGATAAATGTTGCCTGGTCTTTTGAATCTTTAGTTAAAATTACAAAATTCTGTCTAGCCAGGTTTCAGCAGCACAGGTGCTTAATGCACTTGTCAAAATATTGGTGCTGAGTGTGTTTTCCCCAACACATACTGCGTCTGTCTATAGTTAGAGCAATGTTGTAATGACACTGAATATCTGCATATTGTTGCCTGACCGGTGCATCCATCATCGCAGCAGTGCACGCAAATGTAAATTATTGTTTTCACCAACACAACACACCAAGTTCCACTGCTAGGAGTAAGACAGTGAATTCATGTTAATGCAATGGCCTGCCAGGCACCACATCTTAATACAGCTGAGCATTTTTGGGATTAAACAGTGTATAGTGGAGATCCGTCTTCAGTTGATTTGCAATATCAATGGGATGCATTTTAGTAGATATGACCCAGCCTGCCCATGTAGCACTTTGGTAAAGTTTTGAACTCATTCCCAAAAAAAATGAAGCTGTTCTAAGTGCAGCTGGTGGAACCAATTGCTATTACTTATGTGTACCAAATAAGATAGATAATCAGAGTGTAGAGTATTTTTGAAGTACAGTAGAGCATAACCAGTGTGGGTCACAAATCATGAAGTAATGAATATAAAAAATGATCTCCTAATCATGGAGCAAATTATAAAATAATTTGAATCTGTTTGCATCTGTATGCATGGCTTAACATTCAGGTGCATTTGCAGACTTAATTAACAGTTCTTTAAGTTTTAAGTGTTTTTAAATTTTTTTATGATTTCATCAAAAAGTTAGTAATCAATTTTCTTTTTTTAATATTTTTGTAACTGAATCATACTAAACAATAATATTAATAATAGACTGTAATTCCATGTGTTAGTAGGGTACATAAAGTGCATGTTTTTAATGGCTGTTATAATGTTATGCAGCTAGGAGATCCCAAATTAGTTTGTCGGGGCAGAAATAGCTTTCATAAGCACCAGCGTCCATCTCAAGTAATAACTAATTGTATCAATTGATGTTCTATTATTAGTTGTTGGTTGGGAAGGGTCTACAGATAATTGGAGTTCAAATTTCTTCAACCGAACATTCTTGAAGAAGTTCCCAATGGTGATTTAAAATCTTTGTTGAAGTTTCAAGGTAAAATTGTTGGCTAGGAGAGCCCATGATGGATAACAGGTGTTTGATCTTGAATTTTGCTCTGCAGATAATGCAGCAATGAGATTGTTTTAAGTGTAGCTGAAATCTTGAAGACATGCGTATTCACTGTCTACATGTTCCCTCTTTTATTCATTTCTGCCTAAGTTGTTGCAGAAACGGAGACAGGCAGACAGACACACAAGAAAAACAGACATGACGATAGTTGGGGCTTTTTCCATTATATTTAAATCCACCTAATAATGTGTAAATAAAATAGAGCTGTCTTTTGTCACTCCAAATCCATAACGGTGTCAAAAATATACTGTAAGAATAAACTGGTCTGAATAAAGCACACATCCAATTATAAGAATATTGTTCTATATGCTACTTACAAGTACTATAGGATTATATAGACTACCTTGTTTATTTTACCATATGCATATATAGTAAATTCTTGCTATCCGTGGATTACGTTCCCACAGATTTGCTTATCTTCTACGGAAAAGGCCCTTACTGTGTGCTGCGAGATAGGGTGAGGACTAACATCAGGGGGTTGTATTCATGGCCATGTGTAGCAGAAAAATAAATTCTGAAAGGTCAGTTGCACATGAGCAATCACAGGTCTGTGATGCCTTTAGATGTCCGGGGCTGCACATACAGCACACTGAATGAATCATTGTGTGTCTACCCAGTACCAAGAGGCACGGTAAGCCCTTGAACACTATTTGTGATGGTAACAATTGCAATTTCAGGTCTTTCAGAAATGTAATCTCTGTGAATCCATACACTGACATTTTCTGTTCCATAACAAAAAAATTTGGATGTGAGCATCAGTAGGCTTTGTGCCCTAGGAACCCAAGTTACCCAAACCATCCTATAACATTTCAGTAATTATTTGCTGCTCTGATGCTGATCTTTCTGATCATAAAGTAGGTCATTACAATAGCAATTGACAAGAAGAATTCATAATTAACTGCAGAATTATGGTATTTGAGGGTTGCTCTAGTGGGCCTGTTTCTCTCACATGATTTGGCTCAAAAACTAATCGGCACATCATCATCTCATAACAGGCTTAAGTTTTGAATTTGGTATTTTTCCCATCCAGGCGCTTTAGCTGTAGACTGTCCTCAAGAAACTGAGACATACAGACAGACACACACCCATCGTTGAGATATCAATATTTTCGTTATCAGGGAACCCTAAAATGTTAAGATCCATCAAAAACTGGAATATCAAACTTTTTGACTAATCTAAAGCTTTTGCTCCTCCCCCGTAGGCGATAGGTTATGGTGGGGGAGGATGCAAAGCAAACATAAATACTGCTTAAATCCAGTACTAACCATATCAAAATCCAACAAATATATTAGTGTAACATGAATTGCTCAATGCTGAAATTATGAAGGTAATTTACATCTCATTTTCAAAAATGCTTTAAAGTTAACTTTGTAACAACATACTTAAATCAGATTTGTCACTTTGTCAATCTTTTGACAGTTGTGCTGTGAGATTTATGTGTACATCTATATATTTAGTAAACATTACCGTTAAATGTTACTTTTCGAAATGCTAATAAACAGACAATTTAACATCAGGCCAGGTCGGGGAGCATGCAGTGGTACAATGCATTGCCGCACCCACCACATGGTGAAACAGCTTGGGATCCTGGTTGGCAAAAGGCAGACACGCGGTCCAGTCCCACCACCTGGAAATTACCGTCTATCTGCCACAGTCAAGTTTTATGTGGGCATCCCCTTGGCCTGGTCCAGTTGCTCAGTTCCTCAGCAGTGAGGATCCTGTGAGCCAGATCACCCTAGGAGAATTGTGCCACATAGCCATAGTGCCGAAAGTGACGCTCCCTCACAATGCAGATAATGTGCCTTATTTGAGACTCTCTGAGCAACTGCTTGTTTGACACAAAGTCAAACCAGCAGTAACCAAGGATTTTCTGAAGAGACACAGTAACGAGTGAGTCCAGTCATCATCTCAGTTCACTGGATAGCGTCTATGTCTCACAACTATATAGCAAAACAGGAAGCAGCAGGACTCTAAAGATTTGGACCTTCGTCATTTTGCAAAAATATTGAGAGCACCACACACCCCTTTCCAGCAACCTCATGAACCCCAATGCTTTCCCAGTCCGTCTACTGACTTCATAGGAAGAGTCACCAAGAGACATGAATATCGTTTCTGAGGTAAGAAAACCTCTTGACAAGGTCGACATTCTCTGTGCAGACAGACACACTGTGTACAGTGTTGTATGTTTAAAGCAAGTTGTTTGAAGCAGGGAAGTGAGTATGAGAAAAAGCCATGTCTTGTCCTATATTTGGCAGTATTATGAGTAAATGGGAAAGAAGCCGCACTTTCATCAGTCTAACATGGAAAGGTAAATACATGCTTTCAAATCCATTTAAGAAGCAGAGTGGGTTAATAAGAATTTCGATAGATAAGTGGCACCTGTGTGCACAATTGATCATTAATACATTTGTTGTTAAAAATGTTTACTAATATATTGGAACAGTGTGTACAAATACATTATATTGATATTTACCAATCCTGTAAAAATTAAATATGCACTCCTGCTCATTCACATTGAGGTCAACAAAATTAACTTAATGTGCATAGCTTTGGGGATATTAGAAAAAATCCCAACATAGACATGGGGAGAACATGTAAATTCCAGACAGATAACAGCTGGCTGAAAATTCAAAGCTAAGACAGAGAATCTGTGAGGCAGCAGTGCAAACTACTGCATCACCATACAGGTGCCGGTCATAAAATTAGAATATCATGACAAAGTTGATTTATTTCAGTAATTCCATTCAAAAAGTGAAACTTGTATATTAGATTAATTCATTACACACAGACTGATGTATTTCAAATGTTTATTTCTTTTAATTTTAATGATTATAACTGACAACTAATGAAAGTCCCAAATTCAGTATCTCGGAAAATTAGAATATTGTGAAAAGGTTCAATATTGAAGACACCTGGTGCCACACTCTAATCAGCAAATTAACTCAAAACACCTGCAAAAGCCTTTAAATGGTCTCTCAGTCTAGTTCTGTAGAATACACAATCATGGGGAAGACTGCTGACTTGACAGTTGTCCAAAAGACGACTATTGACACCTTGCACAAGGAGGGCAAGACACAAAAGGTCATTGCTAAAGAGGTTGGCTGTTCACAGAGCTCTGTGTCCCTACACATTAATAGAGAGGCGAAGGGAAGGACAAGATGTGGTAGAAAAAAGTGTACAAGCAATAGGGATAACCGCACCCTGGAGAGGATTGTGAAACAAAACCCATTCAAAACTGTGGGGGAGATTCACAAAGCGTGGACTGCAGCTGGAGTCAGTGCTTCAAGAACCACCACGCACAGACGTATGCAAGACATGGGTTTCAGCTGCCGCATTCCTTGTGTCAAGCCACTCTTGAACAAGAGACATCGTCAGAAGCGTCTCACCTGGGCTAAAGACAAAACTGCTGCTGAGTGGTCCCAAGTTATGTTCTCTGATGAAAGTAAATTTTGCATTTCCTTTGGAAATCGAGGTCCCAGAGTCTGGAGGAAGAGAGGAGAGGCACAGAATCCACGTTGCTTGAGGTCCAGTGTAAAGTTTCCACAGTCAGTGATGGTTTGGGGTGCCATGTCATCTGCTGGTGTTGGTCCATTGTGTTTTCTGAGGTCCAAGGTCAACGCAGCCGTCTACCAGGAAGTTTTAGAGCACTTCATGCTTCCTGCTGCTGATGAACTTTATGGAGATGCAGATTTCATTTTCCAACAGGACCTGGCACCTGCACAAAGTGCCAAAGCTACCAGTACCTGGTTTAAGGATCATGGTATCCCTGTTCTTGATTGGCCAGCAAACTCGCCTGACCTTAACCCCATAGAAAATCTATGGGGTGTTGTGAAGAGGAAGATGCAATACGCCAGATCCAACAATTCAGAAGAGCTGAAGGCCACTATCAGAGCAACATGGGCTCTCATAACACCTGAGCAGTGCCACAGACTGATCGACTCCATGCCACGCCGCATTGCTGCAGTAATCCAGGCCAAAGGAGCCCCAACTAAATATTGAGTGCAGTACATGCTCATACCTTTCAGTTGGCCAACATTTCTAAAAATCCTTTTTTTGCATTGGTCTTAATTGATATTCTAATTTTCCGAGATACTGAATTTGGGACTTTCATTAGTTGTCAGTTATAATAATCAAAATTAAAAGAAATATACATCTGAAATACATCAGTCTGTGTGTAATGAATGAATCTAATATACAAGTTTCACTTTTTGAATGGAATTACTGAAATAAATCAACTTTGTCATGATATTCTAATTTTATGACCGGCACCTGTATAGTATAATACATCTCTTGGTATTTTTTCTTGGAATTTCATGTGGGTGATTTTTGATTATAAACTAGTTATATGAGATGTAAGCTTTATGATTCTGGTCTTACTTCCAGCAGAACCCAAGCATGATTTTCTTGCAGAAAAGTAGCCCATTACTTTCTAAAGTGCCTTTTCCCAAAGTTCCGTCTTTGTGGAGTATGATCCATGGTAATTTGTTTTATACAATATGTAGGTGTAAGCCCCTAAAGATTACATTTCCCTGAGTTGTAAATTTAAATTGAATTTACAATCCTTCCTTGCAGGTTTTAATTCTGTTATTCCGGCTACACCCTGGCCAGAAAAAAGTCTTAATAAAATATAGTAGGTAAACAAGTACTTATTCAAAGATTTGCTTCATACAAAAATTGATTGTAGAAGGAACTATTTAGTAGAGATATCCAGTACAAAAGTCATTAAGGACCAACTGCAGCAGAGTTGTTTTCATAATGGCTTAACGATAGACACATCGAAGATAAGGGGTATTTTCTTATTTTAGTAACATAATGTTCTCAAACCCATTATAAAGCACCTCTGAATCACAGGAAACTCCCTACTGCATCATGTGCAAGACAGGAACCAACCCAGGACAGGGCACCAGTCAAATGCAGGAGTTATTCACACATATAACTACACTTAAACCATTGACTCCACATGGGTATTAACCATTTGTAAGCTCTAAGCCAAGATGCTGGATTCTTGAGACAACAGTGCTAACCCGTGCACCAATGTGCCACCCTTCTTAACGCATATGTTTGAACTTTTTAAGACTAAAAGTATATTTTCTGATTATTTAAGTGGTTAAATACACTTGTTTAGAAAACTGCTTTTATGTTTGCATTTAGATTTTTCATCTTGAGAAAATAAATTGTCTATAAATTGATAGAACTCTACTATTTATAATTTGTAATTATGGAGATTGTTATGCAGTAGGGTATTTATTTCTGTTTCAAGCTGAAGTCTTCAAATATATATATATAAAATCCTAAGCCTAAAAGTGCAACAATGTTATGTGACTTTTTTTGTTATGCTTTAAATCAGGCTTATTTTAAAACCTACATATATATATTCTTTTCAGAATTTATCGAAGTTTAATGTGATGTTAGATTTTCAGAACTCGCATCCTGTGAGACGAGACTTTGTGCCAAAAGATTTAACCATGCCCGGGGCCGGAAATAAGACAAAGAGTAGGATAGCTGCTGTACAGGCTTTTAAATGTTCAAAGTGCCACGCAAGATGCAGATCGCGCGGCACGGCAGCAGCAGCAGCAAGCCAGCAGCTGATCAAGCAAAGAGGAGGTAAAAAAACCTATATTTGTTTCCCATTGTATCACCGTTTAAGAGGGGGTTTCGGAAGAGCGACTGCGTCTACTTTGGGTGCATTCAGCAGCTCACACAGGTCATGCAAACTAGGGGATGAACCCCCTAGTGTATGTGTGTGTGTGTGTGTGTGAGTATATATACAGTCATAGGAAAAAGTTTGGGAGCCCATCTCAGCCTGCACAATAAATTTACTCTACTTTCAACAAAAAAGATAACAGTGGTATGTTTTTCATTTCCTAATAACATCTGAGTCCTGGGGTGTTCTCTCTCTCTCTCTCTCTATATCTATATATATATATATATATATA
>JANRMT010062790.1:5096832-5112438 GCA_026402145.1 Polypterus bichir lapradei | reverse complement strand
TTTTGTCTTTTATTTCCGGCCCTGGGCGTGGTTAAATGTCTTGGCACAAAGACATGTATATAAAATGTTGTTAAAGAAATGTTGAAAACTACTGTTTTTAATTAAGATTTGTTTCAGATAGGAACATTACAGAATAAACTAAACAATATTACAGCTTGTAATTATGAGAAGCATTTTATTGTCTTTTATGTCATATGTATAAAGAATAAATATTTTTGTACATATTTTATTGGTTAAAGTACAGAGGGTCCTCGGGTTATGATACTGTTCCGTTCCTACAACATTGATGTAACCCGAATTTTGGCGCAAGTCGAAACACACTCTAGCCTAAGTAACTTACCTTTCTTAACACATTTGCAAAATCATAATCTAGAACATAAAAACACAAAATCTAAGCCTCAGAAAAAGGAAAAGGACATAAATATACTGTACTGTACACTGTACTGTAGTAACAGAAAAAATGAGTGTAAAAAAAATCCTTACCTTTATTCCTTCTCATGTCTCAATTTTTTTAAGTTTTTATGGGAGTGAGCGTTGTAAACTTGAAACGTTGTATGTCGAAACGTTGTAACCCGAGGACCCCCTGTATGTATTTTAAGGAAATTTTATTTATTTTAGTATTTTATGGTTACTGAACAATTAAGCTGACAGAATTTCATAGAGTTAACACCTGTGGTCTATAGTTTAATTCTTAAAATACACTTTAATATAGGACGTAAAATTTCTATTTGTCTGGTTATGCAGGAGATTAGTGTAAAAAGTTTAATGGGATAAAGGGATAAAAAATCAGAACCGGAATCCACTGAGCAAGTAACATGAAATCAGTATCAGCTATAAAAAAAAATTATCGAGCATCCCTAGTCGAATCACATTAGTTAAAAAACACCTAAAACAATACTAATTCGCTGTCAGTACATGTGGGAGTGTCTGGGGTGCACAGAGCTGTGTCCCTAGAAAATTCTGAATATAACCAATTAAAGAGCAGCCTCAGGTCACCTGCTTGCCAAAAGATCAAGGACTTACACACACTCTCATTGGGCAGGTGTACTTCACTTAGGAAATATACACAGGAATTAAACAAATGCAAGTCAGAACTCATTTTTAATGATGTTGGCATGCACTGACACCAGGCACGTTGTGCAAATTAAATTTATTTTGTGACTATTTCACGTTCCCTAATTCATTTAAGTAGAGTGTTTAAAATATTTGGAGTAGGGGTGACACTCCAGTGTCCCACATTAAAAACTTCCACTGGTTGAAGAACAGCCAAACAACATTGCTATTGACTGGTCAACAGGAAAGTACAGGAGAGTCCATTTATCTGCTGTTGAATTAGTACCTGCTTTGTTTGTCAAATTGCTGCAGTAGTTTTAATCATTGGGCCCCATTTTCATTTAAAAACTGACATGTTAGTCTGCGACTTCGCCTTTCATTTTCACTATCCCATCATTTTCAACCTTTGTAAATAAAAACTCTCTCCCGAGCTGTATACATATGAAAACATAATGTCATAATTTTGGTGTGGATGGATATAAACATATTTTTCCAAAAATGATACTCTGATAGGTTCATGCTTATTTTGTGACCCTTCCCTTGTTGTATCCTGATCACTATAATGGCTAATTCCCTGACTGGTCCTTTATGGGAGAAAAACCTTTTGCAAAATAGCGCACATAGAAGAGATGATTTCCATGGCACTTGTGCAGCTTACCGGTATGCTTCCAAATTACATTTTGTAAAGTTTGAATGGTGCATAAAAAGCAAATTACTTATTGGTCACTATTAGCTTTGAGATAACTTTTGTTCTTGGCAACTTTACCACTGTAGTGAAAATTTCAGAGCCTGGTAAAAAATCAAATTGTAAATGAATCAGTTGATTGACTCTAATGAATATTTACTAGTTAAACTTAATCTGTTCAGTAAGGAGGAGCGCATTTTACAGCAAAATTAATAACAAGTTGCTTAACGAAGTAGATGGATGTAGAATGCTGAGCTCACAATGTTACAGGACAGAGAGATGCATGAAAGCACAGTGTCTTAAAGCAATGTTATAGATGCATGCACACATTTATTTATTTATTTCCTCTGTTGAGTTAGTTTTACAAATGTTGTTTGGTACAAGATGTGCTCCAATTGCTTGTAGACTGCTTATGATCAATCATCTTGAAAATGGACATAGATCGCCACACTTTATTTCTTTTAAGTGTCACTTTATCATTTACTTTGTTTTTAGTTAATGACAAGCTGGCTGTTGCCAGATCTGAGGCATGTTAGTTTCATCTATAATGAGCATATTAACGTGACAGTGGGGCAGTTCACTCTGGCTTCTTAAAGAATTTCTTTCTTTTTTTGTGCAATGAACATGCTACATACTACACAGTCCCTTTTAGGGGTTTGCTTTATGTCCAGTTTAGGCAAAAATTACTGTCATATGTGTTGATGGGCATTTCTATATGGAAAAGGTTTCTTGATGCAAAAACTCTAGTGTGGATGGAGATAGTTTTTGTTTAAAAATTTTGTTTTTAAATATAAATGAAGTAGTGTGGATGTAGCCTCAGTCATCATTGGTACTGTAATGATCAATGCCTTGCCTCCAGCAGTTGCACTGCTTATCTCTGCATGGAAATGTAACTGCCATCATTAGATGCTAATGCATTCACATGCATCCTAAAAACAATAGCGCGCATATTTGATAAAACACATACTGCTTTTACAGGCAGTATTCATATCCAATGTATGCCCCTCTGAGTTATTGGCTCTTGACCTAACTCGATCATACTGACATTTTTAGTAAATGGGTTCACCCATAACATATATCTGTTGAAGAAAGCTTTAGTGATATCTTGTGATAACTTAATTTTTTTCTCACCTTTAAAGATTTTGAACTTGTTTGCTTTTTTCAGTGGAAGATTTTGGTTTTATAATTTCTATTTCTTGACACATTATATACATGTAAGTGGATTTGGCTGTTCTGCACAAAAAATAATTTACAATTCTGAATGTTCTGAGTGAGGCTATAATTTTATTATTCAAACTTCTCTATTAATATGTCACACAGAGGACAGATATTTATAGCTGTGTACTCCATCATTATTCAGTGGACAACTCAAGGTGTTTCTCGAAATGATGTTCTGGGAACTGAAGTCATGGACTTTGTAAAATATGTTAATATTTTTAATATTTCAGTCGAATTCCTCCTTTCAATGTGATGTATGGTTCTAAGCAAGTAACTTGCTTGAACATATGCCTGCACATATATACTGTAAATGTTAACATTTTAAGTGTAAACAAATGTATCTTTATCTTGTAAGTAACCTTGGATAAATACATTAGCCATATATTGAATGGTGATTATTATGGTTAACAGCCAGGCCCCTGTTTAATTTTGCTACAAGTTTCTACTCCAGATTGGTCTTAACAAAATTTTAATTCTGTTTCATGCATTTCCACTAGCTTCTGGCTTTGTGCATCACCCTTGATATGACGGCTCTCAAGCCTTCTCAATTAGAGCTTGTCTGTGCTTTCTTGGAAGGCTCAGACTGTTGCCTCTATTGCAAATGCGATGTCCCCAAACACAGTACTTTATAGTCAAAGTGTTTAAATTACACTTAACACAATCCATTCAGGATAATCAGTTACCAGCGCAAACTGTAGTAAGTTCTTGCGTCCTGCAGGTGGAAACAAATGCACTATAAAATGCACTTGGAAAACTCAAGCAATAGTGTTAAGTTGAAATACACAGAGCTCTCGGCCACAGAAGTAGGTCGAGTTGCTGGTCTACTGGTCTGTAGCAATAAAGAAGTGATAAAGAGCCAGAATTCAGCATTTTGCAAAATATACAAACATTTTAGCTTATCAGAATAGCAAAAGCAGACAATTTAACCTCAGTAGTAGCATAGTTTAAATAGTGTTTTGGTTCACTTTCCTTTTTTTTAATTGAAATTATCAGAACATAAGTAATACACACTATATTGATCCAATCAAAAAAGAATGTGCTTCCCATAAATCAGTGGTACTTAAAGTGCTTTAGATTGATGGCTAATTTTCCAAAGTCACAGATACTTTTTACTCAAGGGCTATGACAGCATTAAATGCTGTTCATGTTGCAAAACCCTAGATGGAAACATTAGGCAATGAATACCAGTAGAATGTAAAAAATATCTTGTATGCAAGGTATGAGGCATGTTTTACTTTTTTTCTTTACAATCCCTTTTATAAATCTTTGTTTTTTTATAACTTTTTGTTGTTTTCCACTGATAGGTTGGCATTCAATTTCATTGAATGTGTGTAATGACAATAAAGAGGTACTCATTCGTTCATTCATTCATTCATTCATTCATTCATTCATACATTCAGTGGACAAGCCTTGGTCAATAGTCACTTGTTAAAGTAAAATGTGTTAATTGTAATGAATACTGTATTTAAAGGCATATATGAAAAAAAGTAAAATTCAAATAGTGTTGTTTTAGTTGCTTTTCAAAGCTCTAAATCTTAGCCATTAAGATAGTACAATAGCAGACAGCTTAAGAGTGCTAATGAGATGCATCACTGGCCCCATGGAGTAAAAGGATTGCAATTCTCAGAGTTTGGCTCTTCAGGGTGAAATTAAAATGAATTTAAAAGAGAGACACGTGTAGTGAAGAAAGGACTGGAGAGGAACAGAGTCTAAAAAACTGTCAAGCAAGTTTAATGGGGTGATCACAAGAAGTAAAAGTAGGGAGTAAAAGTTGTTACTGTAGTAAATGGCATAGCATTCATACTGTATGTATTAACAGTAACATAATATTGTACAGCTTAATAAAACAGTTATAGTAATGTGAATTGATGGTGGAAGTGAATAATGGCACCTGCATCAAAAAAGCAGTTAAAGCAACATGCATAATGTATTCCTGTTGTTCATTAGTAATGTTCTCATTCATTAATCCTGTTGTCTGATTGTGGGTCTTCTCCATGTGCATGTGCTGGGTAAATAAAACGGTACAAATACCTTCCAGAAGAAAAGCTAATGATGCACTCCATGATGGTGTTTTCAAACTGGGTTATTATTGACCTATGTTCATTTAGTTGAGCAAGCATTGGACAACAGCGTGGCTGTTACAAACACTTGTCAAGCCAAGTAAATGTATAATGGACTGCCATACCTGAGCATTTAAATAATCAGTTTTCTCTGAAATGGTGACTGCTGTTGGGTAATGCATTAAAAGTAATGTGCCTTATGTAGTCAGATTACATTTTAAAGTAATCAGTAACTTAACACAATACTTATTTAAGTAAAAATACCTGCATTACTTTAAAAAAAAAAAAAAAAAAAAAAAATTGCAAACAACCTATGCATTATAATGGATGCTTGTTCCCGAACACTCCAGAAATCAAATATCACTGCCTTATTTAGCAGAAGTACTGCATTTTTTCTCAAAGACTTTGTCTGCTGTGGTCGGTAACACCATGTCCATATGTGCTGTGGTCATCTGTTGACAGCTTATGATAAATAGGTTAAGCACATGTGCAGCAAGCAATCAAGTAAAAAGAAATTAGCTAAAGTTTTAAGTATACATTTAATCCTACGTGCGCTGAGGCATAAATTTAATCCACCCAGTTTAGGGTCAGCGGGAGTCAGCACTTTCATTGCGGCAGTACCCAGTGTAATGCAAAAAGAAAAACTCGGTGAATGGTATGCTAGTCCTTTGCAGGTCACAGTCACACAGCCAAGCAGAAAATACTGTGCTACGTGCCATCCAGTAACAGAAACCTGTAAATAAAATGTAACTTGACTAGTTTTAATCCAACTATTTCCTATAGAGATGTGGAAACAGTGTGATCTGGTGGCGCAGTGGCCAGTATTCATACCAGGAATCATAAGGGGCCCAGATTGGGGATGGAAAAAGGGGATAAATGTTATTTATTTCACAGCAAGTGAAGGACTAGACATTTTTATAAAACAAGAAAATGATCAAACTTTGCTGTGTTTCTGGTTTCATGAAGATTCATACACAGGCTTAGGATCTAATAGCAAATACTGGCCAGTGAAATATGAAGCCTTTTATACAAAAGAAGAAAAAGTAATGCAAAAGTATTAAATTGTATGTAATGCTTTACATTTTATAAGTAAATATAGAACATTTATTTGTATTTTATGTAATCTAGGAGCAAATAAATTAAGTTACTTTAAAAGTAACATTCCTCAGCCCTAATGATAACCTTTTGGACCACACTTTGAGAATTACTATTGCATTACTAGTATCCTATCTGGTTTAATAATTTTAACATTAGCCAGTACCTAAATTAATCCACTCCTAATTTATCAGAGAGGTTAACAATCACACACCTTATGCAGACATGTAATGCTTGGTCAATTGACGTCGGAAGGCCACATTTTTTATGTTTTGACTGTCCTTCACAAAATTACCAGCAGTACTAACAATACTATAAGAGACAGCTCTACAGCTCATGCATGCAACACATTTCAAGTATTTTACCAGCATGCATTTCTGTTTTGCACCTGCAGCAACAAAGCCAAACTTTACAGTTAGAGCAGGGGTCCTCAATCACGGTCCTGGAGGGCCGCAGTGGCTACAGGTTTTTGCTCCAACCCAATTGCTTAATAAGAAGCACCTATTGCTCAAGTAACACTTCTGCTTCACTTTAGTGGTCTCACTCGTTAAAATTTTGAACCTTATTGTTTATTGTAATCTTAAACAGCTGTATTCTTGGTTTTTAATGGCTCCTAATTAGCAATAACAGGCAAATGACAAAAGAAACCAGCATTTCTCCATTTAACTTGTTACTGTTTACACCGGTATGTATTTATCATGCACTATTGGGTTTAATTAAATACTTGGAAGGAAAGTGAAGAGAAAAAAGTGAAGGACTGAGAATTACTCAACCATTTTATCCTCCGAATCATTTGGATGATATCTTTAAAAAAGGGGAAACATATCTAGGATATGAGAATTACCTGACATGGCAGAGTTAAAGCACTAGCAAGCCATGAAATCAAATTATTGGCAAGAATTGCCTTCTAATTAAGCAACTGGGTCAGAACAAAAACCTGCAGCCACTGCGGCCCTCCAGGACTGTGATTGAGGACCCCTGAGTTAGAGGTATTAAATTATTACAAATATATTTAATTTTAAGGCTTTTTTTTTACCCCAGCTCTTGTGTTGTATGGGGCAATACTGTTTAATTTGGTGTCATATGTGCCCTTTGTCCATAATTATTTATTTCAATACTGACATTCAAGTCATAATGGTCATTAACCTACCTTGTCTTTTAAAACAACTGTCCACTCTCAAGTACTTTTATGTTTATTACACAATTATTTTAATTTAGCTTGTGCAGTATATGTTTGTATTTTTTTCATATTTGTTTGACAAGAGAGTGCGAGTTCTTTCTTATCGACAGTATTTTGAATAAATTTGAAATTATCAGTTAATTTATTTATGCTGAACTATGTCAGTACATGCATGTCCTTGTCCTTGTGACACACAAAAAAACAGTAGTTTTATCTGGTGCACGTCAAAAGTGAAGTGACGGTGTTTATCTCATGACTGTGACTGAATAACTGACTGACTGGCAGTCAGCATTGTCTGCTTGGTGTTTCATTCTCCAGGACTGACTCACTGTATGACCCTGAGCAAGTTGTTTATCCTCCCAAAGTTTGCATAGCAGAAATAAGGAGACAAATTATACTGTAGGTATTTTACTTGTAAGTAAGTTAATTTTAATTTGTCTGGTAAATGTATAATATAAATACAATGACATAGAATAATATTTTAAAATATCATAGCTTTCCATCATTTGTTAGCATTGTGAATAATTGCATAGAAATAGGTACCTACTTTTTGGGAATTCTGTATAAACATCAAAGATCTTGTCTACCACATGTAATAAAAAATATGCATATTAAAAATGACCACAATTTAGGATTTATTTGATCAAATGAATTCTCGATACTTTGTCTGGGGCCCAAAGCTGAAACATATTCCTAGATTAAATGTTACTTTATACCCACTTTATTTTTACAGAAGAACTGAAATAAGAATGATAGAAATGTGCAAATAACATTTTAAATCTTGAATTACTGTGCTTGGACAGAACTTTTGAAATTTAAGATCGTCTGTATTTATTTCTATTATTTATTACATTCTGACCAGCCAGAACAGAAATCCCAGAGGGTCAATTATGAACTGCAGGCCACAATTGGGGTAGCTGTGGTATATTTGATACCCGTGTGTGTGTGTGTGTGTGTGTGTGTGTATATATATATACTTAAACAGACATATTTTTTACTTGTTGTTTTGTAAAACTGTTTGGTTTAAGTTAGTATATACATTTTTTTGCCCTGCACATGTTAGTCATTACATAGCACAGATGGAACAAATATTGGTTTGGTAGATTAGGGCTGAAACCTCAGACACTGAGTTCATTGCAAATAGTCTGTACTTGATTGTGAATGTTCTATGCAAACTACTGTAGATTGGATTGCATTTGGAGAAAAAAACATTTATGTCAAAGGTAACAACACACGTAGTGGGAATTTATGACCAAACGATAATTGCATCTCTTGATCTAAGACCTGTGGCATATTTAAAGAACAACACTGGTTGTTAGCAGTCTTGACTCTATCATCAGTTGTTTATTGTTTGAAGTTTTGTCTTGGTAACATATTTCAATGCATATGTTGAGCTCAAATTCCTTCTAATGACAGCAGAAATTCTGCTTCATTCATGGGAAATCTGTATTTTATTCTCATCATGCATATACTGTAGTATTTAAGAATTTTAGTAAAACAAAGATGTCGGAACACAAAGTTCAATGGTTTTGTAGTGAAAGCTGTTCAAGTCTATAAAATTCAAAAGATTACAAAGGATATTTAACATTTTGTAAGTTAAAATGTGGCTCTGAAAAGATTGTGAAATATGTATTAATGATAAATATCAATAGGTGGAAAACTAATAGAATAAACTGATGTTTAAAGAAGCAAATAAGCCAAAGTACAGTATATTTGCCACAAGCCCATAGGTCAGAAAAAGAATACAGCAGAAGTAATGCTTAATGCTTGTGTTTTTTTTTTGGGAAAAGTACTTGCTCAGATATGGACAGAGAAAGGCCACTTTTTACCTATAAAAATATTTGATTGACTAGGTCTGCTGTTAAAAAAGAAATGGAAAGTCTTTCCTAATTAGCATCGTGAGCAGCACAAATGATACAATGTTAGTGCTTACATATAAGAATTTGGAATTCACATGACAGTAATATGTGCAATATATTTGACAGGGTAAAATGTTAAAAAATTGAAGTATTTTTAAGTGAACTGAGGCAAAATTTACAGATACAAAAACATTTACCTCACTGATGATGATGTAATACATGAATTTATAGTGCCTTACTGTGGCTGGTAATTTTCATTCCATACAATTTGCTAGTGACTGTAATGAGACATTTGCATCTTGTTAGTATAAGTTTTTGGCTTGACTTAAACCTTCATATCAGTGTCTAAGGGGAAGCTACAAAAGACCCTGCCTTTTGCCATTAACTCACCATAAATGTCAACTTGGCAGTACAGCAATTTATAGAATTATTTTGTGGCCATATTTAAAGTGCTTTCAGAAAGTATTCACTTTTTAAACATTTTGATATGTTTCATTTATTTTGCCCTCATCAAGCAACACTCAATACCTCAGAATGACAAACTGAAAACAAGCTTATGATTTTTTTCAGATTTATTACAGATAAAAAACCGTTATCACATTTACACAAGTATTCAGACTCTTTACTCTGTTCTCAGTTGAAGCACCTTTGATAGCAATTACATCTTGGAGTTTTCTTAGGTAAAATGTGACAAGCTTTGCATGCCTGGATTTGGAGATTTTCAGCCACTCTTCCTTGCATACCATCTCAACCTCTGTCAGGTTCGATAGAAACCATTGGCGGATATCTATTTTCAGGTCTCTATAGAGATGTTTGATTGAATTTAAGTCATAGACTCTGGCTGAGCAAGTCAAGGACATTCTGAGCGTGGACCCTTAGCCACTCCTGTGTTATCTGTGCTTTGTTATCCTGTTGGAAGGTGAACTTTTGACCCAGTCTAAGATCCAGAGTGTTCTAGAGAGTGTTTTCATTAAGGATATCTCTGTACTTTGCTCTGTTCAGCTTTCTGTCAACCATGTCTAGTCTCCCAGTCCCTGTAGCTTAAAAACAACACCACACAATGATGCTGCCATGACTATGCTTCACCATCAGAATGATATTGTACAGGTGATGAGCAGTACCTGGTTTTCTGTAGACATGATGCCTAGAATTGAGGCCAAACAGTTCAAACACTGTTTCATCAGACTAGAGAATCTTGTATTCTCGTAGTCTTGAGAGTCCTTTAAGTGCCTCTTTGCACACTCTAAACAGGCATTCAAATGTCTGGCCAATCTGCTCTAAATCCCAGATTAGTGGAGTGTTGCAGTGGTAGTTGTCCTGGAAGCTTCTCTCATTTCCACACTGGTTCTCTGGAGCACAGCCAAAGTGACCTTCCGGTTCTCTGTCACTTCTGTTACCAAGGTCCTTCTTCCCCAATTGTTTAGTTTGGCCGGGCAGCCATATCTAGGAAGAGTCGTGGTTGTTCCAGACTTATTCAGTTGAAGAATTATGGACACCTCTGTGCTGGGATTATTCAGTGCTGCAGAAATTTTGTAACCCTCTCCAGATCTGTGCCTCAATGCAATCCTGTCTCTAAGCTCTACAGGCAGTTCCTCATTTTTTGGTTTTTGCTCTGATATACATTGTCAGCTATTGTACCTTCTTTAGATAGGTATATGCCCTTCTTAATTACAGCCAATCAATTGACTTGACCACATGTGGACTGCAAACAAGGTGTAAAAATATCTCAATGATGATCAATAGAATGGGATGCACTTGAGCCACACTTCAAGTTTCATAGCAGTGGGTCTCATAAAATCTTATTTTTCGCTTTTGTAGTGAGTACTGTTTGATGAGAGGAAAAATTAATTTATATGATTTCTACATAAAGATGCAACACAACAAAATGCAAAACAAATCAAGGGGTCTGAATATTTTCCGAAGGAAGTGTATTTTGGTGCTGTCTGCTAGCTTTTGGTTTATTTTATATTTGCTGTACTTAAATTTCAGAGCGGGATTGCGGATGTCCAGCCTATTATTAATAATTAAAATAAAAAGTTCAATTTGAAATAGTGAGAAAATCCCGCTGCACTATTAAGACAAAAAAACACTTTCATTATTGCCACTTATTTCACTTTTCAATTAGTTGAAAGACAGAAACACCTGATTTGTGCATGTTTTGAGAATGTGATGATGTGACCAATCTCTTGTTGTTTGAGTGAGTGACAAGATTATTGTCTTCTTAGTACAATGCCATACACCACTGCAATAAAAGATTGAATGTTTTGCATTTTTCCTTGGGTTATTATGAACATGACTACACTTGTCAGTCCAGCCATCTATATTCTGACTGATGTATCAAGTTAAGTGTTGTTGGAAATCTATGCCTATTCCAACTACACTGGTCACTAGACAAGATCCAACCTTGGTGCCAACCTCACACATACAGTGGGGGAAATAAGTATTGAATTTGTCAACATTGTTTTACTTAAATATATTTCCAATGAGGCTATTCACATGAAATTCTCACCAGACATTGGTATTCACTCAAGAAATCCACAAATATAAGGAATTCACAACATTAAAAGTCCTAAGTAAAGGTATGTGTAATAAAGTGGAATGATACAGGGGAAAAAGTATTGAATACACTAAGAAAAAGCAGTACACCAAGGCAAAGAACCAGCTGAAATACATAAGTAGTTAGAAAGTAGTTTCACTTCCTGTCTGTACAAATGAATATCCACACATCCTTATATACATCATTACAAAGTAAAACATATTTAGTCAGTGTTTCAAAATTTCCACATTGTCTAGGGACTTAGGTTGTAATGTTTCAAGGCAATGTGTTAGTGGAAACATTTTGTAAACAATATAGTGTTTACAAAAAGTAAATATACAGCATAGTGGAAACAGCGTGATGGTCTGGGGTTCTTTTGCTGGAGGCAGAGCTGGTGACTTGCACAGAGTGAGTGGCATTCTGATTCAAAAGAGTTCCCCCTTGCACAGTTAGTGGAGTTTAAGAAAACAAATCATCATAAATTCAAATTCATTAGGTTTTGTAGTGTTTGTTAGTGTAGCAACTAAACTTTGAATTAAGCATGTGACACATATTCAATGATATGGAAGTGACTAACTCTACATTAATAAACCGACATAAGCAATAGCAAAAATGTACAAAGACAGCTTAGAAAAAAGAAAAGGCTGTTTTGCAGGAATTGTTAAAACAAAATTGTAATTGACAAGTTTGATTTCACATATTTGATATCTAATACATATACTGATATAAACATGAATCTTATTACAGCAAATGTCACAGACATGACAACACAAGTTTTCTGGTAAACTGTTATGGAAACTTTATTGTTACGAAATGAAAACATCCTGAATTGTCTTAGCATTCATGTGACAATGATACAATGCTTGAAGGTTTATATTTGGTGTTGATTTAAGTATTTATTTTTCAGTTAATGGAGAAAAAATGTCAGCACACTTATAAGATAAACCAGGTAGTCTGTGATGATCATAATCATTCTTTATGCTCTGTTGTAACCCCCTCCAGCCTACTAAATTTCCCCAAAGCCAATAGAATCTTTCAATTTCTTGTTACATTTTAAATGTGTCACACTTGCAATTCAAGCCCTAATTTGAAAATACGATTGTAAACCACAGACTAAAGAAATATGAGCACATATCAACTGTTTTCTAATATTCTAGTTCTGGAAAAGTACTGTATATACACAGTATTTAAAAATTTAAATTTTTGCATTTTGCTGTTCTTGGTGGTTTTGAATGAGTCTGTATTGTATAATTCAGATTTTCAGTCTTTTCTAAATCTGAAGTGTTGTGAATGAAGTGTTATTGATACATTAGTTTTGTATACCATCTTCATTGTACCAAATTGAGAAATGTGTAGCAAAAAGGCATTTTCTCAAATAAAAGAAAATTAATAAAGTCTCATATAAATAATCATTAAAATAACCTTCTGACAAAGATGTTAGCTAATAATAATTCCTCACCTCTCCCACAGTGCTTTCTAATGTTTTTTTTTTCCTGTGCAAAATATGATCATATTTTTATCATAACGAGAACCTAACCCTGGTATTGGCAGATGACTTCATTATTAGTTGGCAAAATAATGTCCTTAGACTGTGAAACAAATGTGGAGAAAACCCAAACAGAAAGAAATGGATTACACCACTGCAGTTAAACATGGCAGGGTTCATCTTTGATGCAGTATTGTGCCATCCATGACCTAAATGTTTCTGTACAGTAAAATTACAGTACTTGTGAAATAAGTGTTGTAATAGGGTGTTTATAAAGATGGTATTGTAAATTACTTTTTATGACTACTAATGGACTTTTTCTACTGTAGAGGAATTCAAGTCATTTTAATGAAACCCTATAATAATGCTTTGCTATCAGATTGAAGTCACATGCTGATTAGTTTTCTTTTTTTATGTTTTTAATAGTTTTATGTTTGCTGATACAACTACAGCAGCCGTAGCATTCACCAAAGCTGAAATTAAAGGTCTCCTGGTGGGCATTAATCACTACTATCCTGACGTAAATAAAAAAGGAAGAAACTAATTTTTGCTTTATTTTGTCTAAATTGCACCCACATGGCTGAACCCTCTTTCTGGAAATTCAGACAACCGAGCGTGGTATCAACAAAAAATTAAACACTGGAGAAACTCTTATTTTGTATTTTGTTTTTTTCTCCCCAAAACAATTTTCAATTGCTCTTATGTTTTAATCAGTAGATATTAATATTTTTTCAGTTTTACGAAATTATGGTATATTTAAATTTATTTTTGTCCTATTTACATTCTTAAGATCGTGTTTGGCCTCCATGTTAAATATTACGGATGTCATCATTTTATCTCGATCACTGAATATTTTAAAGTCACATGGTCCACATGCCATCATGCGTGACATCACCAGGGCTTTTGCTATGAAATTGTGCCACTTGGCATTGTCAGACATGGTGGTTTGTTAAAAGGAATCTTGGTGTATGTTAGAAAATATATCTATATTAAGTATCACATTCATTCGGTTTTCAAATCTTGCTTGTACATTTGAGTTTGGTTTGGGCTTTGCTCCTCTGACTAAAGAAAGATTAATATTTTTGAGAATCTATTTTTTGTCTTTGCTGGCATTGACCTATGTCTGGGCCAACTAAGTGTTTTCTAACTTCTCTGTACATTTATCTCCCAGTTATTTTTCTCCTGTCAATTTTAGACTTCATTCTCACTCTGCCCATAACAGTATAGCCACTTTGATCTTATTATAGAGTTAGCTAAGGAATAGATTTGTGTATGCTTTGAAAGCATGATGATGTAATCGATCAGAAGCAAGTTATAATCATTTAACTTGTATTGTCAAGTCAAGATGGTGAGATTAATCACTTTTTTAATACAGTGTCCTAAAGGAACAGAGGCTTCAAATTCATTCTCTGACTGCAATACTCATGTCTCCAGATAACCAACCAACTATCAATTCATTTTTCATGTCAATACGTAGCACTGTGTGTGTGTGTGTGTGTGTGTGTATATATATATACAGTATATGGAAGAGAAGGTCTGTGATACGGTTTGCATATTTGCAGCTGGAGATCCACAAAGGGAGAAAATTAATCGCGTATCATAAAGTAGTTTTTATTCCTGGGCTTTCAACCTCTGCCAGTTGCCTTCATCAGAGGATAATGCTTAGACTTACAAGAATCAAAGGCAATATATAGAAAAAATTATTTGGGGGGCTAAGTCAGTGTGATCAGGAGGGTGGGGTATTGTTTGTAAAGTTTTATTTATTATGAACATGTTCTTCTTAAATTTGCATATGCCTGATTTATGTCCAAATGTCTGTTGATGGCATTCTCATTTGATAGCCAAGATTCGGCCAGCTCTCTAGCACTTTTAGTACTGGCCTCAAATCTTACTTGTACATTATCCCAGTTAAATTCATGTCCTGTTGATCAAATGAGAACGCCATCAACAGACATTTGGACATAAATCCAGCATTCCAGCATATGGTGGAGGAAGTGTGATGGTCTGGGGTTCTTTTGCTGGAGGCAGAGCTGGTGACTTTCACAGAGTGACTGGCATTCTGATTCAAAAGAGTTACCCCATTTTGACTGTATTACCTGCAAAAGTTGGCTACTTTGAATCAAATATTTGAATAAAAGTTTGTGCACTAAATGATTCTTTGACTTATTTTTTATTTGCCATTGTTTATTTGTTCTATGCCTTGATTTCATGAAACATTAAGACATTAAACTGCGCACATTTCCATAAAAATGTAAAAAAAAAAAAAAAAAAAACTTTTGACCAATAGTGTGTGTACATATATGTATACATATGATTGTTCTTGTGTACATTTTATACATACGTATACTCCTATGCTGTGTGTGTATGTATATGTGTGTGTGTGTGTGTATGTATGTATATATATGTATGTGTGTATATATATATATATATATAT
>JANRMT010062790.1:5078831-5096732 GCA_026402145.1 Polypterus bichir lapradei | reverse complement strand
TATGTATATATATATGTATGTATGTATATATATATATATATATGTGTATATATATGTATATATATATATATGTGTATATATATATAAATAAATTAGTTTTATATACTGTATATGTTGTCTATACTTCAACCGTAAGTGAAGCTTTGTAATATTTTTTTATATATATGTATATATTTAAATTTCAGATTGAAGATGGGGGAAAGGCTGCTTTGTCCAAGAAGCTGCTTGTTGGGGATGAACTTGTGAACATAAATGGTTCTTTGCTTTATGGTTCAAGACAAGAAGCCCTCATCCTCATCAAAGGTTCCTACAGAGTTCTCAGAATGGTGGTCTGCCGGTAAGAGACAATATGGTTGCTTACTAGTATTTCTGATAATATTCCCCCATCCCCCCCCTAACTACAGTGTGTGAACTGATTAATAATACATTTCTACACTTTATGATAATTGAAGAGGTTGGGAGCATGCACTGATTACAGCACATTGCTGCACCCACCACATGACAAACCACACAGTTTGGGCTCCCGAGTGCAGCTGTGCAATGTGTGACAACTTAGCACCCCACCAGTTTGAATGAAATTGAACAGTGTCAGGTTTTTTTTTTTTCAGTGACTGGAGTGCCAATCCTGCCACCAACCCCGAGTTTTCCCTGTAAGTTGGAGGAGCTGCGTGCAGGGCTGGATGCAGGTTAACATCACACCCAGGACGAATCAATTTCAGGTTATGGGTCTTGCTCAAGGGTCCAACAGAGTAGAGTCACTTCTGGCATTTACGGGATTTGAAACAGCAACCTTCCAATTGCCTGCACAGATCCCAGCCTACGATCCACCACTCCTCCCTATGATAATTAAAATGTCTCAAAAATAAGGAAATTGTTGCAAATTATGTTTACAATTGAAAAGTTGTGCAAATTACAGTAGTAAAACACTGATAGTCGTAGTAGGTTTAAAATATTGTGGGTATTTCTGGTTGGTGAGAAATACCCAGAACAATGTCACCACCCTGTTGGCACTGTATAATCCTGAGTGAAGTTACAGAATAGAGTACTTCACTAGGAAAAACAAGATATTCTTTAATTTGTTGGTGTGCTAAGGCAACCATGGAACTCTAAAAATGCAAGTAAGAAGAGGCACAAGAGTAGGGGAGATTGGAAACATTTACTATCAGGCCATGCTCCCTTGGATGTTAGAAGGACAATGTAACAGGTTCCATGTATGCCTTACCCCCTATTTAGGGTAAGAGAGGGGCAAAGGAGGATTTTGCAAAAAGCTGAAAGATTACCTTATCTAGATGTAAATGTTGGTCTCCTCATTGAAATGGTACAGTAAGTTTGTAAGTTACCTCAGAAAGGGTGGGCCTATCCATGAAAGTCTTGCAGTGTTTTAGATTAATTACTTGCTAGAGAGTACACTGTTCTATTTGGAAAGAGGTGGAATATTGTTACCTATTTATATTAAAAAATGCAGCGTAGAGGCTTTGAGAGACCACCTTTAATATTCTAGAGTGTTGGCAAATCAAGAATTCTAGCTTGAAGTTCCTGTAACTAAGTGAAAGCAGTCCTTTAGCATTTCAGGGTCTTGTCCAGAAGTAATGCTGGTAGGGTGGGAGTTTTTCTGGGGGGACAGATTTGGGATGTTGGGTCACTTAATGAGAGTCCTAGGTTAATTGAGAGAGACAGTAAGTATGAACTAGTGGTTATTGGAGGAGGAAATAAGGCAAGACCACTCCACCTTCCTGTTTATATTGAAAACAATGCATCACATTATTAAACAGTAAACAAAATCTCACTGGTTAGCTGGGCTTTACTAACAGTTTGTATTTCTTTCTTTCCAATGGGTTGGTTCCCCAACTTAAAGTATTGCACCAGCACTCTTTTTCCTCCCATTTGTTTCACTCTCTCTCTCTCTACCCGTTCTGACCTTGAATTTCTCGTTCTGTTGAGCAGCTGCCATAGATCAACTCCCAAATCCAAACCAATGGTGTTAAGGTGGCTTCATACCTCACCTTGGTGCTACTTCTAGGCCAATACCCAGAACCACATTCAGAATCACATTTGTCCCTAGAGCGTTAATCCAAGAGGCTCAGTTGACAAACCATGGTCTCTGCACATCCCTGATCCTCAACACACACCTATAAGGCCAGGTACCCCCTGAAGTCCCTGACTGCCCCCATTCATCATAATAGAACACAGGCGTTTACCACTACCATGTGGACGCTCTCTGTTGACACCTGGCAGTTTGGGAGAATTCACCCAGACCTCTACCTATCCTACATAACCATCTATTAACCAGAGGGCTAGGCATTCTTGATCTCTGCTACGCTTTAGTGTCCTGGAAAGCATTACATGTTTGCACCTAGGATGTAGCTTCCTCTTATTCATGTTAGCACCTGTATTTAACAACATTCCAGGGGACTGTGAACAATTATGTTTTAATTCTTCCCACTTTTAGCTTTTTACCAACACTGGTGTGTATTGTATTACTACCACTGTGAGCTCTTCTCCCTAATGTTATTTCTCCTTGGCATTTCATTGCCAGCCCCACATTCTTGTTTTACTTCTGCATCTGTTTTTTTTTTTTTTCTTCTAAATTAGCAATGTATCCACATTCACAATATGAGTGAGTAGTTAATTTGCAAAATATTACAACTGTCATTTTTTTTAGCTTTCATTATTGTTTGAATTAATTTTGGTTATGCCTATAAGGGATTTAAACACTTGAATTCAGCTTGTACCCCCAGATCAAACAATTTCAGTATTTAGAGTTAAACTGTTAAACTGTATTTAACATACCTTATACTTCAGAATTTTACAAGATCTGGTTACGTAGGTGATGAATAAGATGATCAGTACCTCTTTATTCTTAATATATTAAGACAATCTGTAGTTTTGAGTAAAATATTTTGGAAAAAAAAATTTGCTGATTTTTTTTTTTTTTTTTTGGCTTCAAGTATCTTATGTACTCATACATACAGCATCTTGTTAACGTAACAGATTCTCTATGGTTTAAAATAACAAACAGTATTGTGTAGGAAAAGAGAGCTGCAGTTGCACCCTTCCTGTATGGACTGAGTAATGGCTGTGTCCTGCACCACTAATTGAATGGAATGCATTTCTGTGTTATTTTGGAAAGTGGGTGTTAAGCACAAATAAACATTACTGTAATCAGGGACTTGAGCGGAAATTTAACTTAACTGCTTGTGCCCAGCAATTATTTAAAGAATTCTTCCCTCCTTAATTCATTTGGCAGCAAACGTTGTAATGATTATAAAAGAAGCATAAAATCCACAAAGATGTTGAATCTGTAAGCTGAGCCTTAGTCAGTTTTGTGAATTGTAAATGGACAAACCAGGTTTGTGGTAAAATTGCACCATACCTAATAATTTTGCTTTTGCTAATTCAACTTTTAATAATTTTTTTTTATATAATTCAACAGTAATGACAAACATATTTTGTTTTATATATGGCCTTTTCTCTAGTGAACACTCTCCTAAGAACCTTTAAAATTACATAATAATAGTTTAATTATTTACATATGCATTTTTCACTTTTGGAGCAAAGACAAGGTAATTAAATTACTAAGGGCTACGTAGTGAGCAAGTGGTAGGAACAGGACCAGAAACCGGCTATTTTAAATCCTGAACCATAGCCTTTAGGCCACAAATTGTTTTTTATGTAGAGCCTTTTTTAGTGACCTCGGTGTCAAATAGCTTTACAAAGCAGTTAACACTACACAGCAGCATGGATTCTTATATTATTAACACTATGCCAAAACATAATATCGCATATATATTAATTAATTTGTTAGAATTGGGTTTTTAAGTTCATCAAATTTGTGCCTTGATGTTACCTTTTCTGTCTTAGAATATTTTTGTTTAACATGGAGCAGTAGAATATATTCAGTTTCTTAGCCTGTTTTCTGTTGTGGGGTATATGAGTTTGGGGCCCATCATGAAATCATTGAACAAAAATCACAAATAAACCCTATATAGATAGTCAGTTTTTACAGGGCACAGTCATGTATACATGTACACATTCATACCAGGTCAATGTAGCGATGCTAGTTTACTTGAAACATGTGTCTTTGGAATTTGAGGAGAAATTAAGAGTTCATAGTAAAAGTACATACAAATAAGGTTCAAATTCCACACTGTGATGATGTTTGGAATCAAATCCAGGTACCCAGGCCTATGAAGCACCAGTATTAAGCTCTTTGTCTTTAATCTACCCCATCAGTTTAAAAAATATCAGTTATGTTTCAAGTTATCCTGTGATACAGTTTAATTGATATAAAACATAATGTTGCATAGGGATGTCACAGTACCAGTATTTTTGTATTTGGTACCAGTGAAATTTTACAGTACTCGATACCTATTTGATACCAGAGCAAAACAGAAATCTCATTCAATTTTTATTAAAAGTACCTCCATTATTCCAATGAGTACTATTTTCCCTCTTTCTGTTACATAATACTATTTGTTACCTTTTAAGTTCTTAGTCATTGATTTGTAAGTTCGGAGTCTGCATGTCTCATCCTTTTTGAGGGTAAGACATGCAACACCTGTCATTAAGTCTGGTAAGATTTCCAGTCACCTGGTGGGAACATAATCTAATTCCTTATCACCCAGGGCATACCAAGAGATTACCCCACTTTTTTCTTGTCAAAAGCCTAAGTGTGAATGACATTCCATAGCAGTTAATCCTTCATCAAAGTATCGATTGCTTGTGTGAGGTAAAGCAGACAATGTTACAAGCAATTTGCTTCTCCTTACACCAGTTTTGTTCTTTGCAGAGAAGTGTACAACTTGAGACATGCAGACCTGTACTTCAGTGCTCCTGTAATCAGGCAATGCTACAGGAAGAAGCCCTAAACCTATCTCAGTATAATGTTCAGATTCACAAGAAATAAAATCCTTGCTCATCGTGTCCATATACATAGCTAAGGAAAGTGCAGCATGTATTGAGGAATCACAGAAGTGTGGATATGTCATATGCAGCCTTTGTTTGCATAAGTAGTTTAAATCAGCTGGTTGTTATAATGTTTGTCATTTTATGCTTTGTAAAACACATAGGGTACATTGACCTGAAGCAGAATCATTTTGGCAGAAGTGGTGATATTTGCAAAGCAATGTTAATTTGTTTAATTTACCTTTCTAGTGAAAACAATTTCTTGCAATATTTAAATGTGTAGATTGATATTGCATTTTTTTAATATATTTTATTCATTTGGAGCAAAGGTCAAATAAAGTCAGTTGTCTATAGTTATGCAATGAGTTAAAGATAGAAACTGAACTTGCAGAGTTGAGGTTTAAGGTCCAAACTGTGGAAAACTGACAAGAAGCAAAATATATGCAGAGGCCTCATGGCAGAAATACTTTCTTTACAAATTTACAGAATTCTGGGGTGTCTTGACATTTGCAGTAGAATTGAACCACACCTTCTTATATTATTAGATACAGTGCCTATATACTATAAAAAGTATTCTTTCCCTCAGAAGTTTTCACATTTTGTTATTGTACAATTTTGAATCACACTGGATTTAATCTGGCTTTTTTTGACATTGATAAAAAAGACCCTTTAATGTCAAAGTGAAAGCAGATCACTGCAAAGTGGTCTAAATGAATTACATTTTTAAAACACAGAATAGATATTCATCCCTTCAAGTCAATATTTAGTACATGCATTTTCTGCAGTAGTTATACCCTTAAGTCTGTGTGCACAGGTCTCTTATCAGCTTTGCATATCTTGACACTGCCTTTTTCTCCATTTTTCTTTTCAAAAACTGCCCATCCTCTGTTTGCATTGGTGTCATGAGTAATCAGCCTTTTTCAAGTCTAGCCACTCATTCTTAATTAGACTGAGATCTGGGCTCTGACTTGGCCACTTCAGGACATTAACATTGTTTTTAAGCCATTTCAATGTGGCTTTGGCTTTATGCTTAGAAACATTGTGTTGCTGGAAAATAAATCTTCTCCCAAAGCACTGGCTTCTTGCACACTGCATCAGGTTTTCCTTCAGGATTTCCCTGTATTTTGCTGCATTCATACTCTCTACCCTGATAGTCCATTCAGGGCCTGCTGCAAAGAAGCCTCTTTTTATATTTTAATAATATTTGTATAAAGTATTTGTAGGAAGAAGTATGCTCTTTTATCTTTGTAATTAATTTAGACCACTTTGCAGAGGTATGTTTTCAGTTTGACATTAAGTCTTTTTTTGATCATTGTCAAAACATCCAAATTAAATATATTGTGATTCGATATTGTATAACAATAATATGAGAACACTGCCAAGGGGTGAATACTTTTTATTGCCACTGTATTGTCGAGTTCACCGTTTATTTGAGTGTATTTTATAGTGTTTCCTTTGTTTTCACAGCACTTTGTATGTCTTTAGTAAAACTGAGCTGTGAGCATCTTCATGGTGTACTTCAATAGACTCGCTTTTTGTGTTGCTATGCTTGAGCAAGTGACATCAGACTGGTGCAGACATCAAATTTTTACATACAACCTCTGAGACAATCATTTACCCTTTCAAGGGCTGATTCACTTGTCAGTAGGACAACAGAGTTGTTCTAGCTAAGAAGGCCTGGCACAGAAACTTAAAAATAAAATCTTAAAGTGACATAGAGGCATTATGCAGTCATCAAATTTGAAGAGCTAGCTGCAAACATATGGGTTGCCGTGACACATAACAAAATGTGATCCTTAGTCTTTTTTGATAGCTTGGATAATATTTTTCTCTGGGCTTCATTAATATGAAAGCTATGGAATTCAAGTAAGGATGTTTTAACTAGAATTAGAACACAGAGGAACACTACAGAAACTCTGTCATTGTTTAGGATAACCTGTAGAAAGTTTACCTGTCAACCAGGCCTCATGGAAAAGAATAAATGTGGAAATGTGAAAGGGCTTACAGGTTGCAGGGCTATATGCACAAACCTCGTTGGAGCCCTGCTCTTTTACAAGGAAAAATAATGATTTTTAACAGACATGATAAAGACATTTTAACAAAACAATATTATGTTACATTTGGAATGTACAGAACATAGCAAAACACAACAGTAAAAATGAAATGACTGGCAGCAGAGTAGAGGAGTATCATTTGGCTAAACATGATAAATACAGCTAAGTCATCAGCATTCGAATGAAAGTAAATATGGTGTTCATCAATTACATCTATGGCAGCATATTAAGAGAAAACAGAACTGGTCAGAGCATAGGCCACTGAGGGACTTTTTATCTGATTAGTGAAAGAAATGAGTGAGTGCTGTCGTTAGAATTTTAAACATGACTGAAAATTATTTGAAAAATAACAACTAAACTATCTACACCTGACAGACCAACTAAATTCTTTAGAATACTGCTATGAAAAATGGTTTCAAAGATGTGCCTAAATCAAAAAGGATAATAATGGTTCATTTTGCGTATCATTTGAAATTAGAATGTCATTTACAGCAAAAGTTGTTTTTGTCATGTGACCAGAGTGAAAAGACTATAATTTGTCTTAAAGACTTTTTTTAACAAAGATATTTTGAGTTGTAAGAATACCATTTTTCCTAAATATTAGTTTTGAATTTTATATTTTAAGCTAAATAAAAGTTTAATTAGTTGTTTAAATTTAGACTGTCATTTGCTTGCTTAAGAGTTTTAGGTTTTCATTTTTAAAAATGCTGTGTCATTTGCTGTTGGTTGAAATGTTTAATTTAAATCACAACCTTACGTTGTAGTGAACACAGTAGGGACAGGAAGTAAACAATAGGTCCCATGAAGTTAAGATGTAGGCTTAGAGAGACTTCACACCAAGAAACAGTAAGAGAGATGGTGACTAGTGCAAGAAACTAATATATTGTCTTGACCTGTATTTTCTGCCTTATTACAAAGGAGAACATTTCAGCATTACCATTTCCAAGATTGGGTTGTATTGCTAAAGGGTGCAGTTGCTGTGAGTTGTTGTTGAATGCAACAATGATCAGGAAAAGGACCCTGGAGTTTCATGGCCAGTGCTTTCTCCCACTGTTTTATAGGGAAGCAGAAAGCTCACATTGCTTTGTATAGCTGCATAAAGTGTACAACTAAAAACTGCTGGTGTTAAAAAAAAGTTTGTATTTTTAATCTGACTGTGGGGGAAAAAGTTAGAAAAGAGAACTCGGGCCTTATTTACTGTATGAAAGGACAAATGGCTCTTGAACATTTGGTTGTTTCTTGGGGCTTTAGTTGGCATTTACAGTATATAATCTGTGTAATGTGTAAAGTGAGCAACTGTCATGTGAGCTTTTGTGTTTTCTCACTGCTTATTCCTTAACACAACTATAATTGTATAAAAACATATGTTCCTAACCAAACAAAAGAAATACCTATGTTAATTACCTTGAATAGGATTGAATTACAATGAGATGCTGGAACAGCCTAATACTTGTTCTGCTTAGAATCTGCTTACTAGGCTGGCAGTGACGTTGGTTTGCATCTTTAGCATATTCTTAAAATCATTCACTGGCCAGTTCCATCAGGATAGAAAGGCTTCACCATAGGATGTCCACAATTCACTCTGAATTGCACTGTATTTCATGGAATTTCTTTTATACTCTATAAAGTCATTCCAGGCAAATAAACCACAAATTGTAACAGAACCAGTAATTCTCTTCTTTGCATATAAGCATGCATATAAATCACAGTTAGGGAAGTTTGCACTTTTGTCTTTTTCCTACCTTCTGTGTGTTAATATTCTCATAACCACTGCCTCATGAAACATTAGCAAGTGGAACAGGTTGCCATGGGGCTTTTGTTCGGCAAATCTCAATAATTAGCCCTGTCTCAAAGTCAGTCTTTTTTTGGCTTCAATAACCAACAGTACATTTTTATATCATTAGACACAAGGAGATGTTAATATTTTAATCATCTGTATGAAAACAACTGTTGCAGACTATAATTTACAGCCCTTGTTCCCTTTATTTTATTTGTCTGTAGAGTATTAACCGAATATATACTGAATTACTAAGCATTTGTTATCATGTTTAATTATAATATGCCACTCAGCATTTTCAAAATACAAAATGAGACAATCATTACATAAGGTGCATACTCAACATCACTGAAGCACAGACAAGCCAAGGAGCTTGCACACTCAGGGTCATACTGTGAGTTGGTGGAGGATGGTGAATATGCAGCCTTGTGCTTCATTCCAGCTTCTTGGTCACTATGTTCTTACATTCCTCATAGAGAAGAAGCCCAAACATATCCTTCAAAGGATTCTTAAATATTTCAGGTTTGTTATTAGGAGGTTCATTTTGAAGAAAGTAAATACTAATTTAATTGAAACAATTACATAAACATGTTATCTGTTTTGACTAAAACTTTTAATTATGTGGAACATTGATTAATATTTTGGAATCTGACTTATGTTTGCACGTAAATGATACAATGAACGCCATCTTAGAAAAACAATGAATATCTCTAATGACAAGTTACCACCAGAGCATTTTGCTTCATTTTACCTTCCTTATATCTTACACTTGCTCCAGCTAGAGAAAAGTGATGCTTTAAGTCAGACAGGATGGGCTTAATTTTTTGAACACAGTCTCTGTTTTATTTTTGCAGAGGCTTTATCTTTTCCGAGCATTGTTTCCTTGTTAGTGCAAATCATGCTTCCTGCCTAGCTGTTCTGTGAATATGTTCTGGGGGGAGCAGGGAGGGGGCACATTGAACAATCTATGTCTGAAAGGAATTTGGGCTGCCTTGGGAACAGTGATGAAAGAATACTGCTCGACTCAACATATGATGGAGACAGTTTTCCTCTGGAAGTGATGATTGGTCCACTCACTAGGGTCTGGACCACATCCACTTTGATTGTTTTGCGAATGCACTTGTTTATTAAAGAATGTGTAGAAGTTGCACAACACAGTTTTAGAAGGAAAGGCAAGGGACGGTTTACTTTGTTTGGCATCTACAGACATGACTGGCACTGATTTTATCAACAAGGATTGAAAGTTGCATTATACTGTGTCCTGATCATTTGACTTCTATGAGTAACATAAAATAAACTACCTGAAGAAATTAGATGTTCAGTTTGATTCTGAGACGAACCTTCTTTATGAATCTTATTAATAACTTGTTCTGATACACTGTAAGTATTTAAGCTATGCTTTTCAAGATATTTTTATTAAAATCTATTGTTTTTATTTGTCATTTTTTCATAAATAAGATTAAGGTATTTTTTGAGTAACTAAAACAGTGAAAACTTTTGCTTGTAAAAAGTTATCTGTGTATCATTCAATATCTGTCATGTCTTCACTGAATAAACTAATATTGCTTAGTAATCATAATTACATATGTAAATAAAGAAAGGTTTTTTTTTTTCTTCTTAAAATCAAACAATTAATGCTGGCAGAAATATGAAAAGTGTTCACTAGATTTTAGATTCTACAGTTGAGTGCTGCATATTTATTTACCTCTTTTACAATGACTTCACAGACATTTTTTGTGGATATAGACTATTTTAGTCATGCGACAGTAAGAGAATAAGAAGGCTGACACTGTCATAAGTAAAGAAAAATGTTTGTTTCAGATCCAAACCAGGAGTGGACTTTATACATTGCGAACATCTTTGTGGCTTTTTTTGTTTTCAGTGAAAGGATCTCATTACAGTAATTTTATAGATTCTTGGTGCCTGAGTGCTAATTTAATTCATATAATGTGATTTATCTTAAAAGTATCATAAAACATATAGTAGTGCTTATTGTGATGTAAGTGCATAACTTATAATGAGGAGGCTGACAGTCAGTGATGTATTAACAAAACTCAAAACAGGTAACTAGTATATTTAGTTGGTGCAAGTTACAATCACCTTATTGACAAAACAGCAACAGTATCATTTATACTACACTAAAATAGGATATCTATTGTTTAATTAATATTGTGCCTTATTAAGTTGTGTACATTAGTACAGTTATCTTCACAGTGCAAGATATTGTATCTTTTATAATATCTACAGTATGAAATGTATGCCTTTTTATCAGCTTCATTACTTTGACTCTATGGATTTAAGGAAGAACAACTATTGTATTGCTTATTTGAATAATCTGAAATATTTATTGGTTCTGTTAAATCTTTAAAATGGCATAAAGAAATGAAGTACTTACTCCAAGTGATACTAAGACTGTAGGTTCAGGAAAGAAAGATTTTTTTTTTTAATTTCCTATGTAGTTCTTCATCTAGGAGCCATAGTGGTTTATCCATTTTTATTTTTTTCTGTCACATTTTAATGCTATTAAAATATAACTGCAGTGGTACCTTGAGATACAAGTGCCCCAACGTACGAGTTTTTTGAGATATGAACAGTCACTACGTCAATTTTTTGCCTTGTGTTTTGTGCCAAAATTTGAAATATGAGCCATCAAAGAGCTAACACTTGACTTTATTGAAAAGAAACCCTGTAAAAGCTGCAACTGCTCGTGCAGCAGTGCTATTTAATGATACTTGCCTAACTCATTTCAGAAACATTCTAAAGGGGAGGACTAAACAAAGCTCCTTGGACAGGTTTCTATTGAAACGCCCTGAGAATGAAAGTGACGAAAGCCTGGCAAAAAAAGAAAAAACTAGTGAGGAAGAAAATTAAGTTAAGCAAAAGTGAAGTGAAAGAAAAAAACATTACAATAAGCTAATCGGCTTCGCCAACATTTATTTATTTCTTTAGATTCTCTTTTATGTATTAGGTTTATTTTGTTTGTATACAATATTTGTTCATTATAAATTCATTTTTCTTATATTGAAAACATTTAACAAAAAATTGGGGTGGTTTTTTTGGGGCTGGCATGAATTAATCTCATTTCAATTAATTTCAATGGGAAAAACTGATTTGAGATACGAGCATTTTGACTTACGAACTCGGTCACGGAACGAATTAAACTCGTATCTCAAGGTATCACTGTATAATCTTACAGGATTTAATGTAATATGTCATTTTTCTGGTTGCACATATACACTGAGGAGACTAGTCAAGGGTGTTCAAATTCCAAAATTAAGCAATAGACATTTTCATAATCTTAATCCTAATCTCATGCATGAAGTCTAATGAAAATGTACCTCCTAGAAAAAACCAACTATTCTCCAACAGCAAATTAAGTCTGAAAGTAAGCTGTGGTTTCTCTAACTTGCACCTAATTTATGTGGCAAGTACGGACAATGAATTGAATGTATTATATGGTGGTGTACGAAAGTCCTTCATTATTTATTTGTTACTCAACACCAAATAAAATGGTTGTCACCAAGCTCACGTTTCTTTGGCTCAAAACAGTTACAGCAAAGGTTGCAGGAGTCTCCTTAATGTGTTGTTTCTTTCACCTAATAAATTACTTGTTAAAATGAATGATAATATAGAAAGAATATTTTCTATAGTTTGCGTTTAATATTAACACTGTACAGTAACTCAAATGTGGTAGTATTTTTTTGTAAGCTTCTCTTTAGCAGTTTCCAGGCTTGGGACTGTAGTAAAATTAGAGCATTGGTACTGAAGGACAGAGGTATGTTGCTTAAACAGAGTGACAATTCAGTATTAGGTCTAATGAAGGCTACAAGTGAGAACATCAGAAATTTAATTCTCTCTTCTCTTAAATAAGCAAAATGTGTGGTAAGATGGTACATTTTATGTCAGGCTTCTGTTATTATAGAGAAATAAATTCTTGTAAACACAAATTCCATGAATTGTTACAGCAAAAATTAGCAGTTAAATGCAGTCTTTGCATCTTCAATTTGAAGAAACTTTTGGCTGTCACTGCCAATATAATGAATACAGATGCAACACACTCAGACATGTTATAAAGAGTAAATATTACATATATACTGTACATACTCTTTACTGTGTCAGTCACATTATAGATTTAGTGCTTCAAAGGCAATGTGTATTGTTGTTCAGATCAAAGTCCTAACATTGATTAAAATGTACCTATATTAATAGTGATGTTTAGAATATTGATAGACACATAATGGAAAAGGCACTGGGCTGAATCTCATTGAAAATGTTATTTATGGGAGTTGTTTTTCATTGAAACCAAATTGTTTATTAAGTATTGATTTTTGCAGGGATTATTACTTTTTTCAAACTGTGCAAACATCAGAACAGTAAGAGCAAATGAGTTTCATTTTATGAGTTAAACAGTATATATGATTTGTCATGTAGTTTCATTCAAGTCTCTTGTACACTACCTCCTGATACCCCTGCTTCTGTTGCATTGTTTTATTGGATTGGTAAAGCTTTATTTTGATTGTTTTGTTATGCTTCTTTGTGTGTGAAAATAACCAAAAAACAGTTAAAAGTTTATGTATAGCATTTAGAATAATTTGGTAATATTAGGAGCACGAACTTGCTTATGTGTGATTAAATGCAATAATTCAGTCATACTTTACAAAATGGTTTAAGCTAAATGCTTCATTTTAATAATTTTATTATAGAAGGCTGAAAATAAAAACTGTGTAGTCCTTATCCATAAAGTTTCATACATAAAATGTTTTTGTTCTTTTTTTTTTTGTTTTTTTTTTCCATTAATTTGAATTTTACAAGAAACCTCACAAAAAATTAGGTAATTTTAAACAGGAAAATTATGAACCTCGCACTGATATTGGGGCGGCACGGTGGCGCAGTGGTAGCGCTGCTGCCTCACAGTTAGGAGATCCGGGTTCGCTTCCCGGGTCCTCCCTGCGTGGAGTTTGCATGTTCTCCCCGTGTCTGCGTGGGTTTCCTCCGGGCGCTCTGGTTTCCTCCCACAGTCCAAAGACATGCAGGTTAGGTGGATTGGCGATTCTAAATTGGCCCTAGTGTGTGCTTGGTGTGTGGGTGTGTTTGTGTGTGTCCTGTGGTAGGTTGGCACCCTGCCCAGGATTGGTTCCTGCCTTGTGCCCTGTGTTGGCTGGGATTGGCTCCAGCAGACCCCCGTGACCCTGTGTTCGGATTCAGCAGGTTGGAAAATGGATGGATGGACACTGATATTGACAATCAGTTAATATAATTTTGATCTTGTAATAAAGAAGTCAATAAACCAAGTCAATTTGGAATCATTTTCTCAACTTAATATGCAACTTGGGGCTCTTTCTATGACCAGACCTGTATTTTGTTTCATATGTCACTTTTTTAGGATGTTAACAATGTTTTTCTTAAATTGTTTTTAACCTTTTACACATTGACTTGACCAAAAGTTTGTCAGTCTTAAAAAATATCCATACTTGTATATATTGTTCTTACTTAACGATTAATGGCATATATATATTGTTAATCTATTAATATGTAATTGTATGCTTACACAGCATTTTAAATTTCAATCAATCTATTGTTTCAACTGCTATTTTCTAGTGTTCACATTAATAATCATGTATTTTTTTGTTTTTGTTTGTTTTGTTTACATAACAATTTTGTATGCACATTTTATGTACAGGTGCCGGTCATAAAATTAGAATATCATGACAAAGTTGATTTATTTCAGTAATTCCATTCAAAAAGTGAAACTTGTATATTAGATTCATTCATTACACACAGACTGATGTATTTCAAATGTTTATTTCTTTTAATTTTGATAATTATAACTGACAACTAATGAAAGTCCCAAATTCAGTATCACGGAAAATTAGAATATTGTGAAAAGGTTCAATATTGAAGACACCTGGCGCCACACTCTAATCAGCTAATTAACTCAAAACACCTGCAAAAGCCTTTAAATGGTCTCTCAGTCTAGTTCTGTAGGCTACACAATCATGGGGAAGACTGCTGACTTGACAGTTGTCCAAAAGACGACCATTGACACCTTGCGCAAGGAGAGCAAGACACAAAAGGTCATTGCTAAAGAGGCTGGCTGTTCACAGAGCTCTGTGTCCAAGCACATTAATAGAGAGGTGAAGGGAAGGACAAGATGTGGTAGAAAAAAGTGTACAAGCAATAGGGATAACCGCTTGTACCCTGGAGAGGATTGTGAAACAAAACCCATTGAAAACTGTGGGGGAGATTCACAAAGAGTGGACTGCAGCTGGAGTCAGTGCTTCAAGAACCACCACGCACGGACGTATGCAAGACATGGGTTTCAGCTGTCACATTCCTTGTGTCAAGCCACTCTTGAACAAGAGACAGTGTCAGAAGCGTCTCGACTGGACTGCTGCTGAGTGGTCCAAAGTTATGTTCTCTGATGAAAGTAAATTTTGCATTTCCTTTGGAAATCGAGGTCCCAGAGTCTGGAGGAAGAGAGGAGAGGCACAGAATCCACGTTGCTTGAGCTCCACAGTCCGTGATGGTTTGGGGTGCCATGTCATCTGCTGGTGTTGGTCCATTGTGTTTTCTGAGGTCCAAGGTCAACGCAGCCGTCTACCAGGAAGTTTTAGAGCACTTCATGCTTCCTGCTGCTGACGAACTTTATGGAGATGCATATTTCATTTTCCAACAGGACCTGGCACCTGCACACAGTGCCAAAACTACCAGTACCTGGTTTAAGGACCATGGTATCCCTGTTCTTGATTGGCCAGCAAACTCGCCTGACCTTAACCCCATAGAAAATCTATGGGGTATTGTGAAGAGGAAGATGCAATACGCCAGACCCAACAATTCAGAAGAGCTGAAGGCCACTATCAGAGCAACATGGGCTCTCATAACACCTGAGCAGTGCCACAGACTGATCAACTCCATGCCACGCAGCACTGCTGCAGTAATCCAGGCCAAAGGAGCCCCAACTAAATATTGAGTGCTGTACATGCTCATACTTTTCATGTTCATACCTTTAAGTTGGCCAACATTTCTAAAAATACTTTTTTTGCATTGGTCTTAATTGATATTCTAATTTTCTGAGATACTGAATTTGGGATTTTCATTAGTTGTCAGTTATAATCATCAAAATTAAAAGAAATAAACTTTTGAAATACATCAGTCTGTGTGTAATGAGTGAAACTAATATACACGTTTCACTTTTTGAATGGAATTACTGAAATAAATCATCTTTGTCATGATATTCTAATTTTATGACCGGCACCTGTATATTGTGTGTGTACAGAGTAACCTGGTTTTCTTACTGTGATGTTTTGAAACTTTGTCAACATTTAACAGCCTATGTTGAGGAACAGCATTATCTGTTTCCTTAATATTGTATCAGTAAATAAAACATGAAGAAATGCAGATGCTGTGATAATGAATTCCTGCTACTCTATTCCGAGGGGAATCAAAGCATAACATAGTTTACTGGAAATTGACAATGGAAAATTTCTTCTTTATAAACAAGAGTATTTTAGCCTTTTTGGCTAATTTAATCAGCTTGATAAAATACATTTTAATCTAGTCAACAAAACAACTAGTAAAGGACAATTTTGTCAAAGGTATATGTAGTATTAAAAAGCCCCTTTCCTCTTACCTGATTCAGAAAGGTATATGTCAAGAAACACATTCTCAGGTGGTTTCTCCTATATATTAAGAAAACAGAAAATAGCAGAGACCTAGCATTGCTTATTTTAGAAGAGCATTAGTGATTCTTGCCAAATAACTTAAAAATCATGAATAATTCTCTTGGAAAGGAAATAACTTTTTTTTTTCTAGCATAAGATAATGCTAAACATCACTTTTCCACTGATCTCTCTATTATAAAAAAAAAATCCTGGAGAGAAACAGTAGGGTGTTGATATGTGATCTTCACGTTAAGATCACGGAAGACTCTTAAAAGACACGCAAGACTAGAGAGATTGGCCACGAAGCGTCTCTCAGGGACCTTAAACATGAGACTTTGTGCCAAGAGATTGACCCAGGACTGTCTCGCGATGACGTAGAAGACACGCCCTACTTACAAATAAATAAGAGCAAGGGCAGCCAGCCACACACTTAGTCGTATTTTGGTTTTGAGCACACACAGATCCAGGGCTCTCAGCGCATATAAAGTGTATAAGGACAATACGCTGTAAATGAAACGTAGACGACAATGTGAAGAAGAAAGCAGCACAGAGAAAAGAGACTGAAAAGCGTTGGAGAGACAAAAAAGAAAAAGAATAATCTAGGTGCAAATTCAGAAAATAAAGAAAGTAATTATCAGCCCGGAACAAGTGGAATTGGGAAAAAAAAGCATGTGCAATCGGGACGTTTGCGCTATACACATGCAGGGCAGGTTAGAAATTATGAAAGCAGTGGAATTCGAAAGGCTCAAAAAAAAAAAAAATGGACTCATCACTAATTCTCCAACTTCCTGTGTGGGTAGAAGGCTGAAATTTGGCAGGCTCATTCCTTACAGCTTACTTACAAAAGTTGGGCAGGTTTCATTTCGAAATTCTACGCATAATGGTCATAACTAGAAGCTATTTTTCTCCATTTACTGTAATGGAGTTCAGCTCAAGGGGCGGAGTTTCGTGTGACATCATCACGCCTCTCACGTAATCACGCATTACGTAGAAAACCAGGAAGAGCTACAAAACGCGCTGAAGAAAACATGCATTATATAATTAAGAAGGCAGCGAAACAATTAGAAGTGAGCGAGTGACATATAAAACCATATTCAGCGGCTCACGTGAACTGACGCAGTGCGCAGACAAAAAGCAACAGTTCCAATGAGTGCTGAACAAAAACCGAATTACACTGCTACGCTCAAATAGACAAACCACACGCCGTGGCGCAATAGTAGAGCATTCGCCTGTAGCGCCCACGTCCGAGGTTCGATTCCCGAGAGGGGATGCACTAAGTATGTACGCGCGCTTCGCGATTCATTTTAACCTCGCATCCCCTTAGTTTGAGACGTATGAAAACGCATGCGGTTAACGCAGAAAGACAGATCACCTATTGAAGCTTCATGAATAATGGATACTTTATTCGCGATCAATGATTGTTTTGGTAAAGCCATACTCAGTGTATTCATTAGATGAACGGTAAAAAAGTAAGAGCGAGGGGACGGTAACTTACTGAAGCACA
>JANRMT010062790.1:5029550-5068831 GCA_026402145.1 Polypterus bichir lapradei | reverse complement strand
GTCACGCTATATTTACACAGATTGTTATAGCCGCGGAACACACATGAAATGTATTTATTTCAAACTACCTACATAATTCCATAGAAATGCATCACCAGATAAACACTTCAACACAAACTTGAACTGTGAGTATTGCAGTAGGGCAATGCCTTCATCTGACCGCATGGGCCCCGGCGGGGGGGGGTATAGCAGACTGTGTTCAGCTAAACCTAAACTACATATTTGCAAAACAAAAGCAGGCTACTTGCGCAGTGATAAGGAGCTATGAGCTTCTTGGCATATGTCAGGAAAATTTAAGGAGGTTAGGGACAACAAAAAAAATCATCTTCATGGATTCTAGTGTTAACTTGGTATTGTCACTTTCTTTTTAGTTCACTTTTTCTTTTGTGTTTTCTCTCTTAATTGTATTTGGCTGCTAATTAATAATGAGCTAAACAGACATCAGTGTAAACAACACAAAATGCTAAAGGGCAACAACCATTTCACTAGCATTCACTTGTGCGCTTATTAGTAAACAACAGTTTTAAATATTCAGAACATTAAAAAAGAAAGAAAAAGCAACAAATGAACTCATGCCCATCTAACACACAAATACTTGGCTCATTTTGTGAATATTTAATATATTTAGTTTTTAATTTCTGGACTAATACAAAATGATTAATAAACTGGGAGCTAACAGCTTGCTTAATTACAGTTGGTATCCGGTTAAAAGCAGAAGCTGGTTTGGGTGAAAACCTGCAGCCATGGGGTGATCCTAGGACTGAATTTGAGAACCACTGCTTTATATGATCTTGAAAGTATCAATGTAAAAGTGCATAAAGATAGCATGATAATCTTTAATATTAGGGCTGGTGCAGTGCTGAGAGGTATTTTTTTCTGTGTTTGGTTAAAATGCTATTTTACAATAACCGGTCAATTTGAAATTATGTTTTGTTGATATTCAGTGTGTCATTTGGATATACATTAATGGTAATTTAATTGACATGGTAGCCATCATTCAGTAATAATAATAAATAAATAATAATTCAAATAAAGTTATTTTCAGTGTCTTATTTCTGTGATTTGTGTTTTAGGAGAAATGTTCCTGTAGTAAGACCCCACTCATGGCACTTGGCCAAGCATTCTGAGCAGCATCCAGACAACCCTGCCATGCACTTCCGACCAGGCAGCTTTAGTTTGTCTTGGCACTCGGGTTGTGAATCCAGGTAAGTGTACATTTTTAATTAGTGTATTTTATTAACACATCCTGTTATGTTCCAATTTCACAATAATAATTTGGATTTGTGGCAAAATTGCATTAATCAAGAGTTTCAATATTCTCTCAGCATCTAAGTAGATTATCTTCATTTGCTCAATATGACTTTCATTTTGAAAGACATGTATGTTAGATTAATTTAGTGACTCTTACAGTACATAAGTGGGATATGAGTGACTTCATACTTGTGTCAGGCAAATGATGGTCTCTTTATCTTGTCAAGGCTGGTTCTTGCCTTGAGCCTCATTCTGTTAAGTCTCCATCTTTCATAACATTGACAAAAGATAAGAATGTGGGTATATAAATTATCACTTCAATACATTTTCCAAAGCTGATAAGTACATTCTCTTAAGTTTATAAATGTCAAAGTTGGTTTCTTTGGAGGAGTTTGTTGTTTCACATTATTAACTGGGCTGTAAATTGGAACTTCTTTTGGTTTATGAACTCCTAATAATCATTAGCGTGTGTTTTGCGTTTCCTGAAAAAATAGCAATGTGCCTTTACGACTTTCTTCACAAGGACACTATTCAATCCCTGACACTCTAGATAGAGATTGTTCATTAAAGTTTACTGAAATGGTTCTGTAAAGGTTTAGATCCTTTTTTCAAACTTGTTTTTCTAGGACAGAATAATAGAAGGCCAGAGTTATTCTGTCAGCAAAAAGTGCAGGAAATTAAATGAATACTACACCTAAAAATTGTTTTCTTTATATGTTACTTACCCCATATATTTTGTAGTAATGGCTGTGAAAATTTTTTAATTGGATTTTTTGCTGTTATGCAGTGTTAGTCACCATAACCTTTTTTGTATCATAAACTTTTCTTTTCTCGGTTATGCATAAAAACATGAGATTTTTTTTCTCTTGGCCATCACTACAGTCATCATGGGCTAAGTAATGTATAAAAATATAATCTTCAGGTAGAGAATTTCTTTAATCAGCTCTAGATCAGACACCATTGTAAGAGAAAAGAACCACTGTTATACAAATTTCGGTAAATCGGTCTTCATGTTATTTACTCTAACATTATACATGATCATAAAGCACTTTACATAGTAAACAAAATTTCAATATAAATGAAACGTGTATCTACATGTAAAGTAGTTAATTTAAAAAGAGAAATTTTGAGCTTAAGTGGAGAAATGATTAGCAAGTACTGTACCATGCTGCATGGAAAACTTGATTTACCATACTTGGAAAGACTATAAAGCCTTGCATCCTTTCTCTGTGTTGCTATAGTTATGTCCAGAAGGGTTTTGGCTCGTATGAAAACTGACTAGGATGTGTGGGTTATGAAAACAGGTGGATTAGTAGCTTCATAACTCACTTTATGATAAAGTGGCATGATACATATAGCTGTGATCATTATTTGTATATTAAAAAATCACTAGACAATTGCAGTAGGATTTTTTTTGTTCTTAATTTACTTTTGTTTCAAAAGTTGGAAAAATACTTGTTTAGAACAAGTATGCCAGTGTGACACAATGAGGAGGAAGCTTGATGATCTCAGAAGAATTTCCACATTTTGTGTACAGGATGAACTTTGCTATTTAGGGAATTAAAATGAGTCTATAAAGAAAATAAAAGGGAACAAAAACAATGGTAGGTTTATAGAATAGTTTAGTCATTTTTTACTTATAGAACAATTTCTAAGTCTTACACTCAAAAATAGTTTAATCATACCACGACCAGCAGGAAAATGAATTGACTCCTTGATATGTAATTGTACAATATTAATATATTAAGCTCATTTCTTCATTTTATCTTATTTTTACAGTGACATTTCAATGCAATGGAATCGACTTTCACGGCATTGCAGTACTGACCGAAGTAGTTCTATTGGAAGTATGGAAAGTCTAGACCAGCCTAGCCAGGTTTATGACAGACAAATGTCCCCGGTAGAGCAAGCTGCTTTTCACAACAAGAGGGACTCTGCATATAGCTCATTCTCAGCAAGCTCCAATACCTCAGACTGTGCCATCAGTCTCAAGCCTGAAGAATCAACTTCAATGGATAATTTACTGCATGGATTTAGTCCTTGCAGATATAATGAAGAGAGATACTCATTTGGAGTTGGTGAGCATGGAGAACAGTCTCTGGATGGGAAATTTTTTACAGTTCCAAGCAATGTACAAGGACTGACATCACCTTGCAATTATGGTGATGCTCGTAGCTGCATTAGTTCAAATGGTCCTCCACCTCAGCCTCCTCTTCGTAGGGAAAGTTTTGCTGTATCAAGATGTTTGCCTTCATCTGGTTGTACAGATAAGCGTAGAGCGTCTGCACCTGTAGACATGCTACATCTATCAGATAACTGGTTTGCTGGGTCCAACCTCAAAGATAGTAGTGAGCATGCATACTCTGTTGATGTAGTAAACTCCACATACTCAAGTGATTTTAAAGATGGTAGTGCAACAGATCAATACTATACTTTAAACTCCCAAACAGAAAACACAGATTGTTTTTGCCCACAGACTATGACAAGCATGAAAAATTTACATAATCAAGAATTAGTCATCACACAAAAAAATTCTAGTCCTACCTTAAATTTGACAAGACCAGACGGGATTCATTGCAATAAAGACCAAAGTAAACCTTGTGGAAAGGAACATCGATCAGACACATGTGCTATGCCCAAATATGCAAAGAAAAAAGACAATTTGGTGGTCCATCCTGTCCATAGACACAGTGCACCAGAACAGCTGTCTTCGCAGGAGTTACGACTGCTTGATACTTCCAACAATTGTCAAGACAGGCAAGCATCTCAAGATGTGGTAGTATGTAAAGATTCATCTTTGAACCTTAGAAATGATCAAGTATTTCTGCCAAGGCATGAACCTGTACAAAGTGAAAACATAAACAGTTGTGATGAATGGACTGACAGCCGATGCTCTACACCAAGATCAGCCACGTTTTTAGGCAGAGAAGGATCCAATCCCAGTTCTTTAGATGTGTGCAGTCTGGAACGGTCACATGGTAAACCAGTTGACCAACAGTTACATGCTTCATCAGAATTCCTAGACCAAAACATTGGTTATGAGATGACAGATTCTAGCATGAACAAACTATTGAAGGAGAACGAGAAGAAGCCAGTAAAAAAACCAGAAGTGCCTGCAAAGCCTGCTCCATTTCGTCAGCCTAGATCATCAAAGGCTAGACGCAGAAGTGAACGCTTTGCCACCAATCTGCGTAATGAAATTCAAAGAAAGAAAGCTCAATTACAAAAAAATAAAGCCTCCTCAGCCCTTTTGTATGGAGAGGAAACGATGGAAGAAGTAAATGAGCTACCTGAATATGAATCTTCATGCAGTGATGGTTCTCCTACCTCACAAATTAGTTCCACCAGTTCGTGTACATCCTCTAGAACTGTTGATGTGCAAATGCAACGTCCTGTTTCTAAAAGCCCTGAGATATTAAATTCTCCTCCACATCAAACTCTTCCTTCAAATTTTGATAACCAACAGCAAAACCCAGCCCTAGAGCACTTTGAACAAAGAGAGAATCATGGGACAAACATTAGAGGTAGTAGATGGAAGTGGACGCCTGAACACAAGCTGCAGCTTCAAATAAAACCAGATTTTAAAGATAGAGTTTCATTGGAAACAATAAAAAACACCAAGGACCCTCCATTATCAACAGCGGAGGAGTGTGACATACCTCCCTTTGCAGACCGAAGGAAATTCTTTGAGCAAACTAGCAAAAATCAGTTTACAATACAATGTGCAGATATGTTGTTTCGGAGTAACAAATTAGATCATTCTGGAAAATGCTTAGAGAAGGATAGATGTAATGAAAATATTATCCTGCAGCCTACAAGGAGATCTTCAGTTGGACAGATTTATTCACCTCAAGGAACAAGCTTACCACTTCCCACAAATACAAGATCTGTGGAGCACCAAACATGTCACAAAGACAAGTCAGAACCTCTGTTGGATTATAACTATCATCAGTATTGTGGTGCTGGTGCTGCTCTAACAAAGACTGAAGATTCCAAAATTGAGCATGCAAGTGAAGATGGCAGAACATTATCTGTTAAACAAAATAGACAACCACATGACATTTTCTTGCCTTCCATGCCACCAGATCATTGTAATTTGTCCAATACTGTTTATGGAGTTTGTACTCCCTGTGACATTGCTTATGACACTTCAAGAAGACCTTCATTTGAGGTAAGCAAAAACTGGCATGTAGTTGTCATTTTTCTAGCTTTTCTCTTTTAATGATGCATTTTCTTTCATGGTTATGGTTTTTCTTTTTATTTTAGAGATTTATACTTTTAAAGGAGTTGACTGGAACAACTGTATAGTAATGTAATATTAACTGGTGGAAAGAGGAATGGTTTGTGAAAGAGAGGCAGCCACCTATCTCTATTCCTTTAAAGACTACAAATGGGTTCCAGTTTTTTTTTTCTGTATGGTCTGTAACAAAATAAACTTACTCAAACCTCAGTGTAAATGGAGAGGATATGTCTTCACACAAGTAGACTGAAACACTGAAAATGTAGTTTCAAAAGGTGGACCTTGAGCTATTATAGTAAAAGCCAAGGAAATATAAAGATGTTGTCATATAAGACTAGAACTGATACACAAGAACAACAAAAGGAGAAAGCAAAGATAAAGTTTAGCAAAAGAAGCAAAGAATTGGTGAGACTATAAAACCAAATGACAAAATTGGACAAGATTTCTCAAATGCATACATAGCCCTTCACTGAAAGAAAGACAGATTTTTTTAAAGAACTTTTACAGGAGAGGAGCATGCAGACTGTAGAGACCGTAGATAAGCATCTGGGGACACGGCTAACAACAGAAAAGTGGTGGGCTCTAGGGTGAGTGTTACATACAGTAGAAGCTATATGGCATTGCACATTCTGTAAATAATTTTATAAAAGAGGAACAGTTATTTGGAGTTTCGCTACCTCAGTATAATTAAATTGTATGATGATCTTAAGTTTGGTATCATTTAGTCAAGAATTTATCTCAAAACTTTTAAGTGCTTTTCCTGATTAACAGTCCTTTTAATCTTAGAATGTTTTCACTAGGTTCATGTTGTTGTTCTCTGGGTTTTCTGGTTTTGTTCCATATCCTAGGGGATTAGATTGTTAGATGTTAAATTAATTTATGGCTGTAAATTATTTAAATGGTTGTGCATAAGTAAATTCCGCAGTGACCCATAGTGGTTTGTTCTTACCTCTTCTCTATTACTGCAAAACTATGCTCTTCTCTAGCAGTGATCCTGTATTTACAAAAGAACTTTTAAAAAATAAATGGATGATTCATTTAGAAAGATTTTTTTTCTCCAGGTTTTTGAAAATATCGATTCATTACTGATTATGTTATGTGCAGCATGTGAAAGTGTTATATGCTGTAAGAATTGAACCCAATGCAAACCTCTTTAACAAAGCAGGTTTGTTATTTAATTCACCAAAAACATCCTTTGTTGCACTGAAACTTTTCTGTGCAGCCAGCTTGCCTTATTTGTAAAGCTGTAAAACCGCTGTAATTAGAAAGAAAACCAGAAATGCACACTATTTGAAAAAGTCTTAACTCACCATAATTTGCATTTTTAAGTTGATGCTCATACAGCAAGTATAGCCACATTTGTATGTATAAATTACTGAAACTTGTTAGGGAAAATTAACCCTTTTCTTTATCCTTACAGGAACATAATGTTTTCTTACAATTGCCCAAAGCCATCATTATTTCTACCTTACTATATGTGTGGAAAATGTTTAAAGCATGCAAAATGAGTAATTATTTTAATGTAGTCATATTAATATAAGGTACTAATTGCAGAGAAAACCAAAAGCAAGTAGATGGTAAAATCATGATAAACCTACTGGTAAAATGTCCAAGTCAAAATTTCCAGATTATGCAGCGAAAATAGAAATGAGATCAGTAATCATATCTCAAAATCAAAGTCAGAGACAGAGTTAAAAGCTTTTGTATTGCATGTTAAGACTAGCCATAACTAGTGTGTAAAATGTATGTTTTAGTGTATAAAAGTAACAAGTTATTTTTTCTTCCTCTCTGCCATTTGTGTCAATATGTATAGTGTTTGTTAAAATAGTGCCATCTTAACACGTGAAGTGTAGATGCATGGTATTCACTATGACCTGCAGTAAAAAAAGTAAAGATTGTTAAAGAGTATGATAAAACATGGTAATCACATGTGTTTTCTGGAAAAACACTTTGTTTTTCTAGACTTCTGAAGAATGATAATGTTTATGTAAGATCCTTTCAGTTTTAATTTAAATAACTATATGTTTGTTAATATATGTTCTTATGACTAACAAGGAAAGAATCTTATAAACTTGAATTTCACTTGATTAAACACACATTCCTCTTTTACAGATGTTTCCTGTGGAAGAGCGGGAACAAACAAATACCAATAGGAAGTCGAATTTGTCCGAGAAGTAAGGCAGTTCCTTATTTCTTTCTTGTGTACTGAAGAGTAACCCATTACTCACTGTCTTTTAAAATGAGCCTTGTGCTTCTAGAATGTTATAAAAATGCAATTAAATTAAAAATTGGATGTTCAGAGTGCTATATGTGCTTTTGATGCCATATCAATGTCTGCAGCATGGAAATTATCTGGTGAAGCTAATACAAATGCAATATCAATCGCTATTTATCAACACAGTGTATAAAACTCTTAAGGCAAATATGCAAAATCCTTGCATCTCACCAGGTATAGTCACTACTGTTTTGAAACCTTGTAGTGAGAAAAGCCCTATATAAATGTAAAGAAGTAATATCATTAAAGCATTATCTTAATTGGCCTAAACTGATCAGCAGATGGAAAAAGTGTGGGAGAATTGCAGTGAATCTTAATTGCTTTACTTGTCAGACTGGAAAAACAGAGTGAATCTGCAGCTGGGATGTGGCAACTTATGATTTTAGAAGAGTGTACTGTATCCTACTGTTTCATGTTATCTAAACACTGTATGTGTGGTGTAGTGGTTAAGGCTCAGGACTTCAAAGCCTGAGGTTTTGGGTTCAAATCCTGTTACTGACACTATATGACCATGAGTGAGACCCAAAATCTGCTTGAGCTCCAATTGGGGGAAAAAAAACAAAAGAAATGTGATCACTTCTATCTCTCAAATGTTGTAAATTGATCTAATAATAGTAAGTTGCCTATAGAAGAGCATCACTGTGATCTTAACTGTTCCAGATAGAACAGAGTATGTTAAGAGTTATTGACCATAACAGTTTTGTCCTTCCAATTAGGAACCATTTACACCTCACATATTAACATGTGTTATGAGTTACAATCCGAAGTAAATACGCTTCTGTGATTGGATAACCCAGACAACATTCTGAGCTGATCAGAAATGGATAGCAACCTCCTTTAACACAACTGAAAATGCCAATGTGTTTTCTGTTGGCATACTAAACCCACATAAGCAGAAAGTGATATTGTTTGTCTATCCGGATACAGTGAATACACTACAAACACATTTTGTTGCCAAATATATAATGTAATCTAGTTAAATCATATCTGAATGCTGTCTAATATAAAATGGGTGTTAAAGCTATGTGTAGAGGGGACCTTAGAGTACTGTAAAGAGTGGTGCCCAGATGCTTGAATTTCTCCAGTCATTCTCCAGCCTGGCTAATGACATTCATACAGGAGAGTAATCATTTTCCTTTACCACCAGTTCTTTTGTTTTGTTGATGTTTAGTTCTGTACTATTTAGGATTTACTAAATAAATTTACCAATGTATTTATCTTATTCCTTAACACAGACTTGTCATAACTTATTATGATACCCTTAAGAGTGGTGTCATCAGCAGACCTGATCATTCTTTCAAATTCTGATTTTTGAATTGCTGTTGCTGCTATACAATGGATAAAAGAATGGTGCTGAGACAAAATCCTCTGGAACACTTGTAATTTAAGCTAAGAGCTTGAAGATGTTGCCTTTCAGCTTCACTACACGCCTTCCATCATGGAAAAAACTACAATAGTTAATAATGCAAGCACTTACTTATATCCATGTTAATCAGGTTATTAAAAAGTTTACAGAGGTGTAATAAAGTTCAAGGCAGTGACCAATAAAGTGATTTTAGGCGTACTATATTTACTGGGTCTAATTCTGTCCTGGTGTGTGGCTTGTTTAAGTGATATCTGCAGGTATTTTTAAGCTATTTTTATATCTAGAGTAAATGCTACATCATAAAATGCTCTGAACCAGGACAATTATATGTACAATACACATTTACAGTATATCCTGATCTGTATCCATCCTTTGTAAGACCTTTTCTACAGTACTAATGTTTAATCATCTTGATACCAAAAAGGTCGAATAGCAATAAGTGTAAAATTCCAAAACTCGCCAACACAAAATATTATAGGAACTCGCGATTAGCATCCAGTTTATAAAAAATATATTCAGGTTCAGTGTCATAAAATTCTTCACACACATATACATACAGAATGTCATAGATTAATAGAAGGATTAAATTCGCAATTGATGTCTGTAATTAGTTTCTTTTTCAGTCAATTAGTGTATGTTCCCTTCCATGCTAATGCTGCTGCTTGTTGGAATGCAAATGATATATGTTAGACTCACTTGGTTGTCTTAGGGTGCAAGAAGAATCGAAAGGTTTAGACTGTCCTGACCTTGCTGCTTAGTTGCCACTAGTTGTTTTCAGTACAGTAGATCCACAAAACTGAAGAATATATACGCAGTGTACATAATATGTAATTTAATGTAGTAGATATAGTGGTGAGGAACAATTTATTTAAAAAGTCAAATCAAAAGAATAAAATGCATCTGTAGTCAATTCTCAATACATTACAACCTTTTGTATTCTAATTAACCCATGTTTACATTATTTAAGGTACCTGTTTATTGCATTGCAAGTACAATTTAAAAATTATATTACAAATACTACTTTAAAGAAATATTGTATCAGCCATTTTGACTAGGGTGCATTGATATGAGTATTCTTCACCAGTACTAATTAATTTTTCCCTGATTCCAATACTGATAATAATTTGGCACCTTTTTCTGCACTTCCTTTTTTAAGAAATTGTAATCAACTGTATATATTCACTTATTATTTAAATAATCCCAGACTATTTAAACAAAATAAGCATTTATTTCCCTTTTAACTTTACCAGGTCAACTGTCAAATTGTTTCAACAGACAGCTCTTGCTATATCTGTCAATCGTCTAAAGGAATGAAATATAATTTGTTTAAGTGAAAATTTAAAGACAAACAATAGAACACGGCTCAATTGAGCAATAAGAATAACTGGCGAAAAAAAGAAACTTGTGCACATTGAGCTCCAATCTGTACAAACTGAACTCTAAATTCGGTTTTGAATATGTGGTGTCAATTTAAATATACAGTATATGGAGCCAGTTTTGAAAATATAAAATCAGTTCTGACATATATGAGGTCAGTGAATAAAGACACATTTTATATGTAAAGTTAAATCCAATATATATTGTTGTTGGTGACTTATAAATATATACCTGATATACAGTATATTGACTGAATATATATAAAGTCAAGCCTGATACTTGGTTTAGTTTGAATTAATAAAGCAAAACGATTCAAGAACATTTGAAATGTCTGAAACAGGGTCCTACTATGTCATACTGAGTAAAGTTAGCACATTTTAATTATAATAATAGAGATGTTAAGGAATGGATGGCACAAAAAGAGAAATTCAGCAAATGTACTTTACTTTATAGATTAACTGTTTTGTATGACTTTGATTTGTAAATGTAATTGGTCAAGCTGGTACGGAGTACCTTGTCGATGGCTTCCACTCATAAGTAGGACATCTATACTTATGCCCTTATATCTATACTTATTACTATAGTTAATACTAGCTGATGCTTATGCCAACGGGACCTTGTCCATGTAGGCAAGGAGCACATACTTAGCACACAAAAGTAAAGCAAACTTGATGTTTGACATTCATTACTTCAAGCTTGTTTGTCATATATGAGAGGTAACTTTTTATATTCAGCATTCATATATATTGAATTTAAATTTATGTACAGTATATTGAAATTCATAAATAGCTGTCTATCCATACATCCATCCATTTTTTCAGAGACCTGCCAAATCAAGTTTAATTGTCTAATAATTTTCAAAACATTTGGAGCCTCAACCTGAAATGAATTTTCTGTGGTTTTGATTTTGTAATTGGCCAATGATTAGCTACTCATTATTATGTAAATTTCACATTTCTAGCATTAGTGATTTATATTGTATATTTTCTGCTTTAGGACCAAGTTATCATGCATGCTGAAAACCACAAAAGCAAATATAATGTTGTTATTGAATTTCTAATCATGGATGGCGATACACCTTTAGAGATTCAGTCTTGTCTAGTAGACATAGACCAACCCCTTCTATATACCACAGTAAAACAATGGGATACAGAATTCTGACTTGTTTGGACATGTCTTACAGATGACAGTAGGTCTTGCTGACCTTTGACACTGAAAAAAGTAGAAAATGTTATTGCAATGAGGAATCAAAGATTGTGGGCATGTAACATAACTAATTTGTATAGATAATGCTATATGTTAGCTGAATCTTCATTAAATATTAAACATGAGCTAGGTGATGTGATCCCAGAATATTGACATCTGGAATGAAGCATTACCACATCCTATATTCCAAGGAGAATTTGAAGTTAATGAATTCAAATTGGGAGAAATTTAAGATGTTCTAGGGAATGAAATTTGGATACCTCTGTATGACCCAGAATTCAAACAGCGATCAAAGCATGGTGTGAATCTAACGAAATAGATTGAGCAATTCATCTTCTGCTGATAAAATACCCACTGCCACTGCAAGGAAAGGCTACTTTGTGAACATTAACATTGTATTCAAAGACATACTACACCTCACCTATTCTCCAAACCTGTCCCTTGTGATTACTACCTGTTTCAAATTCTGAGGTGCACCATATCCAAGGTGGTTTACAAAGCAAATTATAATAAATACAAGAATGAAGGTGCAAGCAAAGAGAACCTAATGTTAAGTTAAAGTGAGCACAAGGGAGTAGCACTACTACATAATTATACTTTCAACTGGACTAAGACAAAAAGCAGTATCCTAAACTCTTTGTTAGTGCAGCAACAGTTATCCTGTAGGAGAGAAGTCAAACAGTTTCATAATATTTCATGAAAAGGTGTGTTTTCAAAAGACACCTAAACACAAGTAAATTGAGGACAGTTTGAATAGAGAAAGAGATCATTCTTCAGCTTGGCATGTCTGGCAGGAGGAGATATGGTCAATAGACAGGCAGACATAGAACAGAGACTACTTGAAGGGACTTAAAAAGAGACTAAGGATTGGAAATATTGAAGAACAGAACAGAGAACTGTAGGTCAAGACAAGAGTTTTGAACTGGATCTTTGTAGCAACAGGAAGGAACTCAGAAAATTAAATTGATATTAGATATTTGTAACCTTTTTTTATCGCCTGATTTTCATGTGTTATCGCACATTCCTAAATCTGAGATTTTGTCATTGGATTATAACTTGTGCAGCTCAGAAGAGTTTGTCTTAACTTCTCAAAAGGACAATGATGTTGAATTTATATATTGTATGCAACTCTTGCCTAGTCAGTTTATGAAGAATATGTAGTTTATTAAGTAATCAGTGTTACTGTGTAGTGTTTCCTGTTAGGCTACATTTTTAGTTATGCTAGATTTTCTTTGTTTTGTAAACCTCAAATGTGCCAAATAAAGTTAGCAATTGAAGAGGCATAATGTTTGCAGTTCTTGGTGTCTGACCATAGGTTCTTTTTAATATTTATGTCAATGCAGTTGCCAACAAGGGACCAGAGGCATTTTAAGTGTAGTACATAATTAGACGAGGGTGAGTGAGTACCACTTCCTCTTGCCTACATCATAAATGCATGTAGTGCAATTGGTAGCATGTGGATATTTCCTTAATTAGAATAAAAACAAAAAAGTAAGTGAGTACACACCAGTTTGTTTGTTCCATTGTCCATGAGTGTGAATTCATGGCTGTTGATTTGCTAAAACAGGATAAACAAAAAAGTAAGTATCCAGTTACAAGTTGGGCAATCCCATAAAGTATCCATAAATTTCATAAAAGTATATTCAGAGGTTTTGTTTGACTTGGTAAAAATTATAAAGACAGACAAAAACAAAGCACATTTTATTTATGTAAATAAATGATGAAAGGTTGTTGACCATCATATTATATGATTTGCAAAAGGTTTACACTACCAATTAAGCCAGATAAAATACTCCTGTGTCAGACTGATCCAGATCTCTTCTACCTTGCAAGACAAAATATTTCATCCAAATCATGAACTGTGCCATAATATTCAGATCAAAAACTAGAATGTCTTTTTTTTTCTAATGTTCTAAAATGTTCTTTATTTCAATTGTTTTTCAGTAAAATTTGTTTCCTTAAGATGTAGACATTTTCCTTTTTATGTGCACATTTCAGTAGTCATAGATCAGTTGTAGTTAATGCTCAGTTGAGTGCAACACATTCATTCTCTTGTGTTCATCCTCTTTGAACATTCTTAAATTAAAGCTTTAGGATATGTAAATACTAAAACATTTTGCACTTTATTGTAGCATATTTTGTTCAAATGTAATACCATGCTTTTGCTGTGCTTTGATGTAAATTATTGTATTACATGAAATGAGTGACCTTTAATCTTCAAACCTCAAATTTAGTTCCTTGTACGAAGCACTTGTTTTTTTTCTTAAACATTTGAGCAGACTGCCAATTGCTTGTGGTTCAAGTTCGTTTCTGCTTTGTGATGAATCAACAAACTGTCTTCAGTTAAAGCTTAAGATTACGTTTTTTCAGTATAACAATTATTTAATTTATTTTTTTAATTGCCTACTACTTCCACTGTATAAATGATCTGCTTTAAGGAAAAATAATTAATGTATTTTAGGACAATTCTTTATTAATATGTTTTCTTTTTCTAGGGAATTCCACTACAGTAGGGACAGCATAAACTATGGAGATACATTTCAACAATCTCAAAGCCCTACTGAGAGAAACTGGAGCCATCAACATGCTGTATCCACTTCAGACTGGAATATAGTTAAAAGAGATGTGTCTCCCACTGAGGAACAAATAGAAGACTATAATAAGAACACTCAGAGAATGAGAGCCATGTCAGATAATAACATTTCTGTGGATGTGAAAAAGTTGCACAGAAATGCAATAATGGAGGGGCAGGTAATTTTCTTTGACCCGGAAGAAGTAAGACAAGGAAGCAATCATGCTGTTATTGACCATGCTACCCAGAAGAAAGGGTCGCCTCCTCCTAGACCACCACCTCCAGATTGGGAGAAGTATAAACAGAGAAGGGCATCTCACCACACCCACTGCAGTTCATATTTTCTTTCAGACACACCAGCCTTATCTAATAACACGCTCAGTCCACCTTCAGAATCAACAGTGCCTTCTACTGATCTAAAGTTACCTAGACATCGATCCCAAAGCCTGCCTACAAAGAATGTCTCTGAAAGTTACATGTATTGTCATAAAGAGCTTGCAAACTCTGAACTGTTTCAAAAATATACATCACCCCCCAAATCCATCAGTTCAGCCTCCTGGACAGAAAAACAAGAAATGAATCCTCAGGTATCTGAAGATTTTCATGTTTCAAGGATTATGGGCAAATGTGCCCTTACAGATATTTCTCAGTCCAGGTGAGTGGGCACTCCTCTTCTACAAAAGCAGTTCATAAAAGGCATGTGACACAGTAGTAAGACATATTCATGGTAACTGTTAAGGTTGAAGATGTAAGCCCCGGAGTGAGTCACTTAACTGTTTTAATAGAGATGTATAAATGAATATTTTGAGTAATAAAATGTATGTTGTTAAACTACCCTGCAAGCATTCTTTTGTGATATTTTATGTTTTTAGCAAAGCTTTCAAGTGCTAAGGTTATTTTATTCAAATGAGTAAAGAGTTCCAGATAATTAATTTTACCCACATGTTATTTCGTTCAGATTCATCGTAAACACAGTTTACATCTTATTTTCAATAGATTAATCCTAGGGACAATACAATATATAAAAGTAGCTGGTACAGTTAACCTTCACTCTTAACTGTTATCTGCCTTGAGACTCGGGAGTATTCACTTCCTTGGACTTTTTAACATTGAAATGTGTTTCATTATGGGACTGTGATGTATTTAATGGAGTTGTTTGTCACTTTTTTCAATATGATGAACTTTATAAAGTCAGGTTTTTTTTCTAAATTAATTAATAAAAACAGAACATAATTGATAATGTAGGTATTCACCATCCAGGGTTAAGACTTGGTACAATCACCTTTGGTAGTAACTAAAGTTGTGATTTTCATTGGAAAGTCTCTATCACCATGGCCCATCTTGACACTGGAATTTGTGCTCATTCTTATTGGAAAAATTGCTCAAAACCCATCAAGTTGAATGAAGACTGTTTGTGAAGAGCAGCATGCAAGTCTTTCCATAGATGCTGTGTTGAACAGGGGTCTGGGTGTTGACTGGGCAACTCATGGACATTAACCCTTTTGGTTTTAAGCCACTATAGTATGACTTTTGCTGTTAGGTTTGTGGTCATTGTCCTGTGATGAATCATTTTCTAAATGTTTTTGCAGCCTGTATGCTGGTTTTCCTCAAGGATTTTTCTGTACATCTATTTTCCTTCTATCTTTTGTGAGTTTTCCAGTTGCTGCCATAAAGAATCATCCACAAAGTACAATAATGCCACCATGCTTTACTGGAGGAATGGTCTTCCTCAGTAAGATGTTCAGTATTAGGTTTACACCAAGGATAGCACTTAGCATTGAAGTCCAAAAGTGTAGTTTTATTTGATCTCATTAGACCATATAATCTTCTTCAAAATTGTTCAGTTAGTTACATGGCCTTAGGCAAACCCAGACCTAGCTGTGATATGAGGGTATTTTCTTCCTTCTGACTTTCCATAAAATCCAGATTTATGAAGTGTGCATGCAGCTTCTCTTGTTTCCATCATGCACACCTGTCTGCAATGCCTTTAGAGTTGCACTATGTCTTGTGTTGGCTTCCCTTAGTACGGAGTTCTGGCAGATTCACAGCTGTTCATTTTGGGTGATTGACTTCACTGTATATGATTAATATTATTTGCATTTTAATTTTCTTATATCCTAGCCATGACTGACGTTTTTCAAAAACCTTGTCTTAGATCAGTTTGGAATATGACTTGGCTTTAATGGTGTATCGTTTCTTAGGAAATATACTAACAGAAAAAGCCCCCAGATTCGTATGTATGTATTAAAAAAGCTTATGGAACATTTCACTTGCATACAAATGTACTCCAACCAAGTAATTAAGTGAGTTAGAAAAGATGAATGGTTACTTCTGAAGTAATTTAGATGTATCATAGCCAGGGATTGAAGATTTGAGATATCAGTTATTGTTTGTCATTTTTAACTAACTTACATTCCATCTGAATTAGTGTGGTGCTGAGGTATCACCCGTTGTGTGGCTGCACTCGGGTCCGAATCTGGATCCTGAGTTGGTTTGTCGTGTGGTGGGTGCGGCAATGCACTGTATCAGTGTGTGCTCCTAACCTCTCCTTCTCTACAAAAATGTCTTTATTTCTCACTTTTTTTTACTACTGAATAAATTGTGTTTTAATTGGCAAAAAAATGAAACTTCATGGTTTCATGTGAAAAAAAAGTTCACAAGGGTGAATATTTTTATGATTTTTGAAGGTAACCTTTTTATGTATAACCAGTGAATTTTGAATGTTTCTATTCTATCAAATTCCAAACTATTGGGCATTTACTTTTATATGAGTAGCCATGTGTGCATGCAAAATGTTTATAATAAGGCATAGGTCTGACAGATATAAACCTTTTTTTACAGTTATTTTACTTCTCTTTTACTTTATTTTTTACTTCTGATATTATCCATTCATTTGGTAATGAAACCATTTTTGTCTGGATTAAACTAAGTTGTTATGAAGTTCATGAATACTTTTTTTACTGAAATTCCTCAGGTGCTGCTCACAGTTGGATATAAACATTATGTTCCCGGTCTTCCATGTTACTCTGTCCATCTTAGATTTCTTGAATTTATTGTTGGCTTGGATTGTGGTAATTCTTAAATGTACAGCAGTGGTTCTCAACCTGTGGGGCGGGCCCCCTAGGGGGGCGCGAAGACGTGAAAAAAAGAAAACGAGAATCAAAAATATGAAAAAAACATCTGTTGAAACCAAAACAAATTAACTAAATTCTGATACTAGAACAACAAATATAGAGTTAGATAAATGTCGATAAAAGTTAAGTAGGTATAATAAAATATGCATCTACATTTCAGAAAAATGTTAAGGGAGGCGCGATTAAAACTGTTTGGAAAACTCGGGTCACAAATACTTAAAGTTTGAGAAACGCTGATGTACAGAGTATTGCAAGGTCCTTGATGTAGAATTTGAAGATCTTCTTAATCCTTTTCTTCCGAGGATGACTCATTAGTGACATTTGGTGGTGTTCTGCCATTTCAATAGCTGAGAGGACAGCAGCTGTGTGCATTAACTCTTTGACTTCACTAAAGTTCTGGTATTATATCGTGACATTCTTGCTATTCCATTTTTGCCAACATGATCAGCTGTGGTGTCATTGCCCAGCTGTACTTTTTGCTGCCATAGATTCATGTCAGTCTCCTATTGCTTGTTCTTATTAAACTGTGAGTGCTGATGACATCTAGACCAAAATGCTTGTTGTAGATGCTGATAGAGGGAGGACACAGTAAGGGTTGAGTTGATATATACTGTGTACAACTTTTAATGCTAGATGTTTTACAATGTTACTACCAAGTACCAGCAACTTTTCTTATCATGCTCTTCAATCGAATGTTATTGCATCACCATAGAACATAGTACCGCCAGTAATTTGGATCCAATTCAAGCACATACCAGAGACACACACTAAACTCATGCTGGGCTAATCAAAAACTGGAGTTCCTGGATAAAAACCCCAAACAGAAATGGAAAATTTGCATATTCTATATATATATATAGAGTGACTCTAAAAATAGAATTTACATATATTAATTACTTATATTAAGTTAATACATTAACATAGCAAATAAAATGGGGACAAAAAATATGTGCGTTTTTGGTTTATAAATATGGCAGTTATGCTTAAACTCAGGAATAAACATTTTAGAGTTAATTTCATTCATGTATGTCCTTTTAAGCGTGTATCATGCATTATCTCATGCTAAACCTGTCTCCTTGCTGTATAATTGATAAATATAATGTCCACTAGGTGGTAGTAGCAACCTTTCGAGCAACCTGAGAAATTATGCTACACTACATTCTTGTATGCCTCTTTAAAATTAATAAAATAATTATATATTTTATTTATATAACCCCTTTCACATGCTCAAAATGCTTCATATAAATTTACAAATGACAAAAGGGCATATACAGCATTGGATATACATAATATCTGCATAAAATACTAAATTAAAATACAGGATATACAAAGCATTGAAATAGAATAAGTGACAATAAAACAGAATAAAATACTAAATACGAAACCCTGAACAAATAATATAATTTGTTGTACAAACACAAATCTTTCTGGGTTAAACTGAAAGAAGGGTCAGAATGTCAGGATAAGTTAAATGTCTTTATTAAAAAAAAAAAATATTATTATTTTTATTTTTTTTTTTTTGAAAGTATGATATGAGTCGGCTGATCTAATTCTGGTCTCTATCACCCTTAGAACACAGGGTAGTTTTTAGCACAATGAGACAGACAGAATCATTGGATCAGTGAATCGTAGAGGTGAGGGAAATTACTGAAGTACAGTAGTTGGGTACAAGGCCATGTGAAACTGTATAGGTTATTAACAGACTTGTATACTCTATCCTGTAAGACACAGGGACTTGGTGAAGGCAGAGCAGAATGTCTGTTATGTGCTCACTGTTGCAGGTCCATGTGAGCAATCTTGTAGCTGTGTTTTGAATTAGTTGGAGCTGCAGTAACAGCTCAGAAGGGGCACCTGCCAATGACGAGTTTCAGTAGTCGATGCAGGGTATAATAAGAACATTGATAACTTTCTCAGCATTGAAAAAGGAGATGAATGAATGAACATGGGATATGTTATGAAGGTGGAAGTAAGGGAGTTCCTTAATGTGATGAATGTGAGTAGAATAAGAAATAGAAGAATCAAAAATGACAAGATTCCTAGCATTCGTAGCAAAATATATATATTCAAGAACATTACCAATTTTTTTAGAAAATTGTTCAACTTTAACAACCAGTGCATGTAAGTGTGTGTGTGTGTATATGTATATATTTCTTAAGATAATCCACCATGAGTCCATGGCACTCCTGGCAGTTCAAGAATAAAAACAGCTTAGACAGAGCACAAAGTGTCTTAATGGATGCCACAGTTCAAGTATTGTACAGTGTTTTAAAAATGCATTATCTCTTAAAACAATTCATGTGTATATATATCATAGTTGTGTGTGTTTTTTGCTGAAAATCAATCATAAAAACATAAGTAGGTGAACTGACCATGGCAATGTGAGAAAAGCAAAGCCTCTGTCACCTACAAATTATTTGCTTTAGTTCTCCTTCACATATTACAGCTAAATGACTAGTAAAATTAATAGCAAGTTTTTTAAATGTGTTGCTTACGTTTCCCACTGTAAGAGACAAATAGGGAGGATTCAAAAGAAGCAGTCATATAACAAAATAGTTCTCCCTGCTCTTTAACACGTTATTAATATGTGCATTAGTGTGTCTCCTCACCCCTTCACTCAAAAAAGGCAATTTTTTGCTAACCATTTTAACACTGTATGTCAAGGCCAGTATAACTGAATTAAAGTGGAAGGAGATACTTTAGATTTACTTTCTAGGTTGTGCCACATTGGGTTTTTGGAGAAGGTGATTCTAAATGATCAGTGAAATTTATGGACACTGGAGTATAATTTTACATATTGTGGTGGGTGTGGTAAGGGAGGACAGACAATAGATGAATAGTAAAGCCTCCAGCTGGGTCATCTTATTTAGTAAAGTTTGAAACAAAATAAAAATATTCACAAAAATGCAACAGAAAATTCTTGTTGATTCAGCATGATCAAGGCTACTTCTGCATAGCGTGAGACTTTTCAGTAAACAATCTGGAGGTCCATCTCGTGAAGCGCTCCCGGGTCCCAGCAACTCCTCTCTGGGCAGCCTGTCGTCTTATCCTGATGGACCCCAGAATGGTTGGGGTTAAGTGCCCTCAATTTGTGGCTTCTTGGAAGGAGGAAAAAAGGTCAGCGACAGCATCCCCTCCCGCTGCAGTGGACTTTCATATACCTTATCCGATCCTGTGAGGAGGTCCTCTGACGCGCATCCATGACAGTATATATTCTTTGACTGAACCTTCCTCATTACTTAGTTAAACTGTAGATTCTGTGTGGCTGATATGTTGTACTTTGTTATTAATGCCATTATATTTATATCTTCTCAGCTTGTAAGCTGATACAAGTTCAGATTTCAACAAAAATTTAAGAGATCTGCATGTAGAGAAAAGCCAAGCAAAATGACACCTTTTATTGGCTAACTAAAAAAATTACAATATGCAAGCTTTCGAGGCAACTCAGGCCCCTTCTTCAGTTTACATCTTGCCTGAAGAAGGGGCCTGAGTTGCCTCGAAAGCTTGCATTTTGTAATTTTTTTAGTTAGCCAATAAAAGGTGTCATTTTGCTTGGCTTTTCTCTACATTCATAATGGCTAACACGGTACAACACCCTAGTACTACAGAGATCTGCATCAAATTTGTGCTGTACCAGTGAATGCAATATTTGATCTTCTGCACTTTGCCTGCAACTGTATGGCCTGGGCGCATTTCAGAATTTTTATCGAAACCACTCTTGAGCAATGCATCCATCATTACAAGTATTTCCTTGGTCTTCATATTCCACATTTAGTTCAGTCTCAATTTTCAAGTCTTTGTATTTAATGTGTTTATCAATCAGCTACTTTAATCATGATGTTTGTGTCATCAGGATTATCTATATCGACCGATTGAATGTGTTCCCTTTCTTTATTGGGCACTTTTATTAAGAAAGTTTGCTGAGAGTCTGAAGTGTGATAATTGGTACATCCCATGTGGTGGTGATAGTGTTTAACATTCTTTCCTCATTGGTTCTGGTAATTAATACTTGTCAGGCTCTGGTACTCAAATTATTTTAGCTGGCCAACATTTTGTTTTTTCAGTTGTACTTATATGGTGTTAGCATAGCACAGCCCAGACCTTTCTGACTAATAGCCTGTTTGGGTTAACTGCACATTCAACACTAGATTATTTCAAGGATTTCTTCTGGTGGTGTCTGGGATTAGGTGCCTGGGCCTGCGCTGCTACTTGTATTATTGATCACTCTATTTTTCTTTGAACTTAGAACTGATTAACCATGCTTCATATGTTTGTCAGTTGCTGGTCAATGAAACTTTGTATAAAATTGTCTGTATAGCTTGTCTTAGAGCAGTTCAGTTTTCTCTATTCTGGAGCTGATATTTTTTGCAGTGGACTGCAGTCTCTTGCTTACCCTATGTCTTTGTTGCATTTGCTTCATTTTGAAGAATGCATTTGCAGTATCTTTGGCAGACTATGAGTGAATCTTGTGACGCTGGTCTTTGTCTAGCTGAATGTAGGCACCATGGCTTGATTGTAACTCGACTCTGTTTCATTGAGTCCATATTCACAAACTTATTTCTTGATACAAAGTCTTTCAAACTTTGCTTTTGGATAATGAGCTTCTCTCAGGTTAGGAGCTTTCCTTTTTCACACTGTATCTTCAGGAATTCTTAGCCAGTTCACTATGCCAGGTCCGTTAGCTGGGACTGGCACAGTAAAGGTGTTAATACCTTATTTTGTTCTTTCAATACAAGTCTGTGTTTATTATTTGAATGACTCAATGATGATACTCCTAATCTTCACATTCATCAAACTATTCAGTATAGCATTACTTTTTTCCATACCATACTTTTGTATCTTCTCCTTAAGTTTTTTATGTTCTTGTGCTAGCAGATGTTTTACTTCTGATATTATCCATTTCTTTGGTAATGAAACCATTTTTGTCTGGATTAAACTAAGTTGTTGTGAAGTTCATAAATACTTTTTTTACTGAAATACCTCAGGTGCTGCTCACAGTTGTATGTAAACATTATGTTCCAGGTCTTCCATGTTACTCTGTCCATCTTAGATTTCTTGAATTTATTGTTGGCTTGGATTGTGGTAATTCTTAAATGTACAGAGTATGGCAAGGTCCTTCGTGTAGAATCTGAAGATCATCTTAATCCTTTTCTTCCGAGGATGACTCATTAGTGACATTCGGTGGTGTTCTGCCATTTCTATAGCTGGGAGGACAGCAGCTGTGTGCATTAACTCTTTGGCTTCACTAAAGTTCTGGTATTATATCGTGACATTCTTGTTATTCCATTTTTGCCAACATGATCAGCTATGGTGTCATTGCCCAGCTGTACTTTTTGCTGCCATAGATTCATGTCAGTCTCCTATTGCTGGTTCTTATCAAACTGTGAGTGCTGACGACATCTAGACCAAAATGCTTGTTGTAGATGCTGATAGAGGATGACACAGTAAGGGCTGAGTTGATATATACTGTGTACAACTTTAAATGGTGAGCACAACATTAATACAAGTTGTTATATGGCTGCTGTTTGAATCATGTTCATATAGTCTTAGGCATCAGGATAAACTGAATAATAAACATGTATAGTAACTTAATAGTGATTTATTTATTTGAGCTGATAATGCTGTTTTAAATTACTCCTATTATCTGAATTTGTATTTTGTTAGAATGAGGAGTGTGCATGTGTGTGTTCTGCCATTTATGATATCCCTTTTAACAGTAATTTTATGTATGTATATGTACTATTTTTAAAGCTGTTTTTCTTTTTGTTCCAACAGTATTTTTAACTCTTTATTTTCTAAATGACATTATTACAGAGCAATAGACCAAAGAGACAATAAAGATGTCCTACCCATCTCATTGCCCATAACCCAGAGAAGCATGATTCATGACAAGAAACCTTCTTCCAGCAGTATTCTACACTACGGTAAAAAGCCTGACACACTCTCTGAGTCCTATTTTGCAATGAATTATGAGCAAAATGAGGACAGTCACAAAGGGCCTGAGGAATACAAAAGGTCTACTCAAAACTCTGTTACAATTGATTCAAGTCTGTTAGAAACCAACATAGATGAGTGTGCCCATGAAGTAAAGCATGCAGCAGAGGAAGTACAACTAAGACATGGCCCAGTTAAGTCAGCAGTTCAAAGACATCTGGATATTTTGGAGACGGATATTGATACTTTTCCCAAGAAAGGTGAAGGACAACCTCAGCTGCTTGTGTTGAAGAAAACTCTGGTTTCCCTAACCCCTGAAGAACTACTGAATGAGATTGTGGGTACAGACTGCTCTCTATCAGCGCTTCTGGACCCCAGAGTTAAATTGCTTAGTGCATTTGATCTTGTTGGAGAGATCTTCCCATGGAGTCAAGATAAAAGGCTAATAGAGCAAAGAAAGAAAATTCATAATATCCAGGAAATAAGTGTGGAAAAGAAACCTGATGTGTAAGTCCAAAAGTATTTGTCAGTTTCAGTAAGGAGAAGTTAAGCAAAATTATAACTTTCATTGGCTAACTAAAAAGTTGACAATATGCAAGCTTTTGAGGCAACTCAGGTCCCCTATTCAGGCAAGATGTAATAATTTTCTGCTAACAGAGTGTTTACTTACTCAACCCAATAGATTTTATTGTTTATTCTCATTTTGTATTCCATATCCTCAACTGTCAGTATAGCTAGCATTCTTATAATCGCTTTATGTTGCAGATTTTCTCAGTTGCATACAATTACATGATCAATAGGTATAAAGGACCTTTTAAAATACGTGATTAAACAGTAAACATGCTTACATTTTCTTTTTGAATTGGTGTCCTCAACCTTTGATCAACATGGTTTGAAAAAAAGTGAATTAAAATATGTAGGCACTGTTGTGAGTAGGATGAAATAGTGGTGCACCAGTCAGTCTCCTGATTCACAATTCCAGAGTCTTGGATTTAAATTCCTCTTTACACACACTGTATAGCATTTGCACACTTTCTAGGTATTTTTGTTTTCTTTCACATCCCAAGGACATGCAGTCACTGCAGCAAGGCATGTAATCAACTGGACATTTTTTATTTTTAAAATAAAGCCTCTTTTTGGTGAACTTCAAATCTTTCAATTGTCTACGATTTTGTATTTTTTTATAAAACATTTTAGCTTAGTGATTATCTGTTAGTAGTTTTTGCAGTGATTACTTCTCGTTTCTGATATACAGATGCTACATTTAAGAGACAGGTTTTATGTGTGACAGTTTTGAATTTTGTTTATTTGGATCATAATACAGAAAAATGTCACATTAAATTAGAGTTCAAATGATTCTGTTGTCCAATTGTTTCCATACAAATATATTCATACATACATATATACATACAGTATATACATTTTTAAACCTGCATAATCCATTTTGGCATTCCAGGAGTCAAGATCCTATAATGGCAGCCCTTTGCAAAAGACAGGAAACAACTCTGGATAGGGCACCACATCCACAATAATACAAATTTAGACTCGTCAATTAACCAGTCCTGTACATCTTTGGTATGTTGGAAAAAACCCATCCAGGCATGGGGAGAATATGCGTACCAAATAGTAAATAGCTCTGCAATTGCTAAAGTTTGTATTAAACAAATCCAAGAATAACATAAAAAATACAAAAAAAGGAAATATATAACTGCATGTAGCATACAAGTAAAACCATTTAGGTATTGAATAACAAAAATATCAAAGATGAGATAAATTATATCAAAGCAAAAATCTAAATGAAAAATAAACATTAATATACAAATAATTGTATGGACAATGATAGTATTTGAAAATGAAACAGAAGTGCTGATAATTAAAACAGGAAAAAAAGAAAAAGTGGACCACCATTACACATATATATGCAGTAAAAAGTTGGAAAAAGATTTATAAAAGAAATACTACCAATATTAATAACTTGAGAAACATTATTCACAAACCTCCATAACAGCATATGAGTGGAAATGTTCCAAACTCAAGTACATGCATGCACGATGGAGAGTCGAGCTAAAGTTAGAAAGTGGGATTTATTAGAAAATGGAACGAAACTTATGAAAATGAATAATATAATTTCTCAACGTAGTCTCCACCCTTCTCAATACACTTGCGCCATCTGCCTTGTAGTGCCTGGATTCCAGCAGAATAAAAGGTTACGTCTTAGAATGAATTTTAGGAAATATATTCATTAAAATTAATTTTTCTTCAAAAATAGGAATTATGAGGAAAATAAGTTTAATCAAGCAAGACATTCATATAAAAGCATAGCATAAACCCATATTAGAAGTCAAACTTTTGTGCTTTATTTCGCATTGAGACCCTTTTTAATCACTTTTGAACATTTTATAGAATTTGGTGTTTGCTCATAACTGCAGGTAACTTTCTGTTCTCTCCTTGACCGTTAGACAACCACACTTCCTTTACTTTGGAAATCTATGTACTGTATAAGCTGCATTTTTTTAAAATTTGCCATGTTGTTCTGTTTAGATTAGTCATCCGCCTCTATCAGTTGCAAAAGGGTTTATATTATTGAGAAACTATCTTTTTTTATACAGTTCATCACAGGCTGATCCTTTGCAACACCCAGCTCAGTGTTGGTACCGTAGTAAATATCTATCCAAGAAATAAAATTAACTTTTCATTGATGCTATTGACTTAACACAGTAAATCCAACAATAAAGTAGCCCAACTAAATTTGCAAGTTACCTGTGTTAAGTAAATTTAAAAAAAGGTTAAAATGATAAAAATTTTCCTTTTTGGCTATAGGTGTCCTGTACAGATAGCTCCTCCCTCTCCACCTCCTATCTCCGGCTCCTCAGTAAATTCCACCTCTTGTTCAGCTTACTATAGCACTTCAGCTGCTAAAGCAGAGTTACTAAATAAGATGAAGGAATTACCAGGGATGGCAACAGAAGAGGAGGATGATGAGCTCACCATAAAAAAGGTACAGTAAATGGTAGTATGTCTATCAAGATTTTATTTCATTCATTCATGAAAGTGAATAATGAAATTGGTTTCTGGTTAATTTTATATCTACAGTAATACACTTTATTCTTTGCATCCTTAACAAGTACACACTATCGGCCAAACCATAGAAAAGTAGAGCAGAAATAAATCATTTCTCCAACCTCACCGTTTCTAAGTTTTTTGTATACAGTAAAACCTATGTCACATTATATGATTTTCCCAGCGATTTTCAGTCTTAGCCTTCATTTACGTAATCTTAGCCAGTAGGCAACACGCTTCTGTAAAGCATATTGCCTAATGTGACATACCTAAAAACTGAGACCAACTAGTCTGCGATTGGCTAGGATAAAATCAAACCTGTTTGACTTTCTCTTTGGTCGCAGGGGTGGGTTCTTTGCGTATGAGAGTTGAGAACCAGTAAGCGTTCAGCAGGCAGTACAATGCATGGAATGCAGCAAAGAGGAGAATGAATGCACCATGACTATTAATCCTTGACAAAGCACTGATAAAGTGGCAGCTTTGTCAGGCAGGATTGGGGGCTGTGGATCTCACAAATAGAAGAGGAGCTTGCCTGTTTGATGCATTTGTCATAATATTACAGAATGGAAAATAGAAATCAAGGGCAGAGACTGCTGCTTAACTGCAGCTGTTAACAATTAGTAAAGCACTGTCTCTGTCAGTACGCTGTTGGCTGTCAGAAAAAGGGGTGAGCACAACTGTGCTGGTAGATCAGAGCTCAGCTGGTAAATGTGACATGGGCTGCGATTTTGAGCCGTGTAATTTGACATGAGGCAGCAACGAGATTGGCAAATCTGAAAGTCGCGTAATGTGACATCGGCTTAACAGGCAAAAGAGGTTGGTTGGAGCAAAGAAGAATATGTGATATTATTCAGTGTTCCTTTTGCTGCTCATACGTTGAGCATTTCATTGTGTGTCAGAATCATTCTGTGATATTAGCTTTGCAGTGGTCCACTTTCCATATCAGTTTGTTCTTGTTGTAAAGAAGAATAGTTCACTTGAAGAGAAATATTTCCATGGACGGTTTTAACACTTGTCAAAGTTGAATAATAGCTTTTAAGGGGCCAAAATTGGGTCAGTACAGACAAAGGTAAAATTAATGAAAGTATTTAACTTGGGGTTTAAGAATGGATATTGTCTTTATACATCAGAAAACTGCCAAATTCACAGATATCATAAATCTACATAAGCTGAAATATTTAAACAGTGTTGTGCTGTGGAGATGCAGCACAAGTTGGACTTCTTGGCATTCTGTACATCTGCAGGTTAAGAAATCCTTATGATCAAAAATTTAAAATAGTGAAATGCTGAATTTATATAGTTATCATTGCCAGACCTTAAAAAACACATCAAATAAAAAATATTATGAATGGCAAGACATCAAGCTTTACTCAGTTGTGTGGTGCTCATGCAGAGTCAACAGACAGTAAAACTGGACCATGGTTAACCCTACAAATCTGTCTAGGTCAAAATTTTAAATTAGCTTCTGCTAAAATAAATATCCAGCAACTTGAGACTTTCATCTAATGTTAGTGTTTTACTTAATGATTTCAAAATTGAGTAAAGTATATATAAAGAAAAAAAGCTTAGGCAAGTGTTGGTTAACAATATAAACTCCCTCGGGTAGAAAAGAGTGCAGTAGATTGTAGTTATACATTGTAAAAGACCTACCTACCTACCTACCCTCACTCACTCACTCACTCATTCACTCTTAGATCTTCTTATTCAGATCTCGTTATGCCTTCTGCTCTTTTATTTACCACAGGATATAGATCCTTTAGCTTCGTTGCTCCTCATCTTTTGAACTCCCTCCCTCAAGATATCCGCAGCATTGATTCATTTCCCAACTTCAAATCTATGCTTAAAACTTTTATCTTTTCAAATTTGCCTATTCCTCTGATTTTGTTTTTTTGACTGTGTTTTTTTGCACTTTATGACCATATTTTCGTTAATGTTATTATATTTTATTTGGTTTTATTATACTTTTTTCTTTTACTTATTGTAAGGTGTCCTTGAGTGCCATGAAAGGCACCTTTAAATAAAATGAATTATTATTATTATTCATTTATTTTTACATGAAACATTGTTCTGTATCTGACATGCTCATGTTCTACATCGAATTCAAACTATATTACATAGTAAATACACCAGATAAAATGTGATTTCAACACTTACAGTCTATTAGAATTGAGGCTATGATTTACCAATGCAAATCAAGTCCAACAAGATATCGGAACTTGTGTCAGTAGTCTGTTTTGAAATGTTATTAATGTACATATTAGAATGGAAAGTTCCCCACCTGTGTGGGCATTACCTAACCAGTACAGACCTACACTTGCATTTATTTTAATCTGAACTTTTTATCTTTTACTGGCATATAAATCCCGGCTCCTTGTTGTCTAAGATGTGTCCTTTCACCTGTGTTGGAGGAGAACGGGCATATCAACCAAAATGCAGAATAGTTTATTACCTGGATGGGAGGCCAGGACAAAGACGCAAGTAAATTGGCCAGCAGAACGAAGGAATAACTTTGTGAAGTAAAAGATGGACCAGCAGAAGTCAAGAATCGGGAGTTGTTCCATCCCCCATACACCAGATGGCAGTGGTCCTCAGGTGGTAACTCACTTGGGAAACATACAGGAATTATTGGGAGTTGGAGTCCAGAAATGCAGTCTTGTCGGGGTCACTGGGTATTGTTAGAGGGTGCTGTCAGGAGAGGACCTCCCTACTTTTTCTATGGCTTGGAAGTGCTTCCCGGAAGACATGGCATGGCACGAGAAGCATTCCCATGTCTTGACATAACTAACGTCAATGAGTCAGAGTCAGGAGGGAGTGGGCAACATTCAGCAGAGGTAGTAAGGAGGAAAAATTGTGCATTTGTGTGGTTACTTTGGCTGATTATTGGAGGACTGTGAAGAAGTTCCGTCTGAGAATAAAAATCCTTTATTTTACTTATATATTGTGCGCAGTTTTACCGTGTCAGTGGTTTGGGGCTCTCTGGCACCCCCTTGTTGTTACACCTGTTTGGGGGTGCAGGATCATGCCTATGGGTCCACAAGTAACCCTAGAACATCTGGTAGATGTGGAACGTGTTTCTTGTAGCCCCGGCTAACATTTCAGTCTCTGGCCATTTTTAGTTGAGCCTAAATTTTATTCGTTCACAAGTCAAACACCAGAAGCTGAAGAATATGAAGTGACTTTGGTATCTTTGCTGGTTTGAAGTGAGAGTTCCTGTATTTTAAACTATTACAGTATTTGTCCTAATTAATTAATTTATTACAATAGAAACATACTGTACAGCTACTACTGCCCTTGAAGGCCATAGTTAATCACCCATGGTCTAGGGCAGCGGTGGGCAAAGTCATTCCTGGAGGGCTGCAGTGGCTGCAGGCTTTTGTTCCAATCCAGCTGCTTAATAAGAAGCACTTATTTGCTCAAGTAACACTTCTGCTTCATTTTAGTTGTCTCACTGGTTAAGATTTTGAACCCTAATTGCTTATTTTAGTCTTAAACAGCTGGAGTGTTGTTTTTAATTGCTCCTTATTGGAAATAAGATGCAAATGACAAAAAAAACAGCATTTCTCCATTTAGCTTGTCACCATTTACACCTGTGTGTATTCCAATTAAATACATGGAAGGAAAGTGAAGAGAAAAAAGTGAAGCACTGAGAATTACTCATCTGTTTTAGACTTCAAATCATTTGGATGATATCCGTAGAAAGGAAAAAAATGTAGGATATGAGAATGACTTGACATGGCAGAGTTAAAGCACTAGCAAGCTATGAAATGTAATTATTGACCAGGATTGTTTTTTAATTAAGCAACTTGGTTGGAACAAAAACCTGCAGCCACTGCGGCCCTCCAGGACTGACTAGGGCATGCGAATTGGCTGAATTTCTTTCCTATAAAGGAAGAAAAGTTGTATAAAATCTTTTAAAGATCTGCCTTGGATTTTGAAACCCTGAGTTTCATTCAGTGCAGTTCTGTGATCTTCAAAATGCAGTGAGTTGAATGTCAGTATTCTTTAACAACAGTTTTTATAAATTTTTAATTGTGTGATCCTAAATGTAAATGTTTTGCTTCCACAGCAACAGTTGATTGAAAGCTTGAGCAGGAAACTATCAGTTCTGCATGAAGCACAGAAAAGCCTTCTGGAGGATATAGGTGTGAATTGCACTCTAGGAGAAGACGTGGAGTCTCTGGTTCAAGCTGTGTGCAAGCCAAATGAAGTAGACAAATTCCGAATGTTCATTGGGGACTTGGACAAAGTGGTCAGCCTGTTGTTGTCCCTGTCTGGTCGTCTTGCAAGAGTGGAGAATGCATTAAACAATCTGAGTTTGGAGGCCAGCCATACTGAACAGGTTAGTGATAATATAGTAGAGTATACAATTGTGGTCAATATGAATGGCATCCTTCCAAGTTAGGTGTATCATCTAAAATATCTTAAGAAATAACTGGAAATTTACTAAAATTTGCCAGCTGCTAATTTCATGATTGCCTTAATATATTTAAGACATAAAGCCCCAGCGGCAGGAAGCAGCCCTATAACATTATGAAACCATTGTCTAACTGTCAGTAAGGTGTGCTTTTTTCTCTCTAAGCTTCATTTTGTAATCTATAAGCAAGTTGCAAGTGTGTATTACCAAAGAACTATACTTTGGTTTCCTTTTTCCACAGAATGTTTTCACAGAAGGATTTTGATGTTCTAGGCAGGTTTAACACTAGAATTACCAGAGCCAATGAAAAAAGCCGTAATTCCAGCCCACCTTAAATCCCCTCGCACCTCTCCATCAGCCTCTTTTGTCTTCTAAATGTGTCGATAAGCCCAAGCAGCAAGCAGCTTTATATCATCCCCCTCATCGCCTCAGAACAGCCAAGAAGTTCTCCCAGTTCCTGCCTTGATTGATTATCTGGGAGTGACCTACTCAGAATTGTAAGGGGAAATAACTTGATGCGCGTTTTGTGTCTAAACAATCTATGTAAACAAATAGTTAAAACAGAAACGTTTTTCATGTTTTAGTAATAAATGACAAAATGTACACATGAACTATATAACATGTAATGGCTGATGGCCAAATATCAAATAAACACTTCCATAAAAAGGGCAACTACAATACGACAGCTTCTGTGGTGTAGCAGTTAGAGCTGTCTACTTATAATCCAAAAGTTGTGAGTTCGAAACCAGTTACCCTGCAAATTTACAGTTTTGAGTAGTGAGCTGCTCTTATTGTTACTACTATACAATAAAAAAATACATTTCATTTCTGTATGTAACAGCCGGTGTAAATTTATAGGACTTGTAAAAGTTAGAGACACAGTGGAAGGTTAGACATACAGTATATAAGAGAATAACAGCAGAGGAGTGAGAGGACAGAAATGACTTAACACTATGCCGTCATTTAGATCAGTCCCAAAGCACATGTAAAAAAGGTGGTCAAGAGGTTAGACCCATAGCAAAATATATCTGAGGAGTTAAATAAAGGCATTGAATAATTTGTAAATGAGTATATTGAGTTTCTGGAACATAAGGAGGCATTTCTAGAAATGAGTGTGAAGTTCAAATAAGAATGAAGTAAATTAAGATGTTCTACTCAAATATTAGAAGATTTGTAGATATAGAAAGTTTAACTACTGGTAAATAACCATAAAATGAAGAGAAAATCCCTTTAGAAAGTGAATAGGAAAAATACTAAAAAAAACATTAACCAATCTGTAGACATTCAAAATGGGGACATCAGGAGCATGAATTTATAGCAGAAAAAAAGAGAAGACAGGAAATTTGAATTTAACATATAATGCCTGAAGCATGCATAGGCCCAAACATGGGGTATAGAGGTTGCCTACTAAGAGAGAAAATACTTTAACCCGTTACATCATTTATAATCCAGACATATCATTTTTCAAATTAGCACCATATTTGATAATTGGGGCAAAATGGGATTTGCAGAATGTCAAGGAAGCAGTACCAAATTAATAAAAAAAAAAAAAAGATTATGGAAAAAGATTATGGAACCTGTTACAAATGGAAGCCATAACTGTTATGAGAAAAAGTTAAACTAAAATTATAAAAGGCTAGGGTCAAAGGACAATTGGTATTATTGAAGATAGGAAAGGGTAAGACCAAAGCCACTTTAGAATGAGATAGTATGGCATATGTAAGACTTAGCCTTATGCACTTCCAGATAAATTTGAGAACTAAAGATTTAATTTTGGGACAGAATAATAAATGAGGCAGATACACAAGGTAAAGTTCATTTTAATGCTGGCTGGCTGATCTGTAAAAGAAATTCACAGAATTATTTACTGTATTTCTTTCAAGCTGATACCTGGGGGATACTATGGAGTTTAAGTTGTGGAAGAGTTTGATGTCTAAATAACAAAAATGTAACATAGTGTTAGTGTTTCGGGAAGATATGCTGGTTTAAATAAATTATTTAGAGGGAGAAAGACAGACTTGGAGCAGTAGTTCTCTTGATAGTTTTGATAGCTTCCTAAAAAAAAGAATGACCTGTAACCTGAGTTGCAATTGATTGAAATAAATCATTGTAACATGATTTTTAGTTTGGTGCAAACCTGCAAGTTATTTAGTAGGGTTGTATTAAAGTGTCACTTTGGGGCGTGCATTGGGAATTAAAGCAAAGTTTTTCATTATTAGAGCTATGAACAGAAATAACTGATGGCGCAATAGTGGCATCAAGTAATTTTGTTTTTTAAATTATGTAAAATAAGGATATATCCTATTCAAGAGAAGAGAGATAGATTTATGGTGATTGGGGGAATGAGATAAATTACCTGGAAAAAGGTTTAAGCAAATAAAAGCAGTCACCTAGCTAGAGATTGACATATAACTACTGCAGGACCTTGTTAACTGCTAATTTGCTGAAGGATAATGAGGTACTGAAGCAATCCATATTGCGATCTAAAACAGATTTAGTATTGATGCAAAGACAAAATTTAAAGCTGGAAAAGTTAAGCAATGTATTTAGTGAGGAGGAATAAAATGTAAAAATAGAGTGGATGTGCATAAGGATCCAATCATCAGTATCCCTGTCGAGTATTTTAAAATGAATCTTTCATCTTATCAAGATGACAGTGCCACAGGGTTTATTAGATGAAGAAAAGATGTAGCCAGCTGGTAGTGTTTATTTGAACACCTTCCTACATCTTGTTTCTTTAGGTAAGATTCCTGAGGGAGAGCAACATCAGTTTTATTATGGTGTAAACTGGAGTGTCTGAACAACAGCCATTCCAGGAAGTAACGTTTAGATTAGTCATGAAGAAGCTGGAATAACTGACAAAAAAGGAAAACTGTACTGATTTACTTACATGCCAAAACCTGTTTCAAGGCAGAACCTTCTACCTACCACTATCCCAAAATAAGCCAATACTAAACTTAACCCATTTCCATTTAATACAGCCAATATGAGAATAGTGTCGGCTAAAAACTACAGAGGATTATTTTGAGCAAAATTTAATAAATACATAAATGTTTTATGATGCATTGAGAGTCTTCATTGAGTCTTCATATGTTCTCCATTGTATTGTGTTTTATCTACAATAGATCTGTGCAAAACATAGCTTTAGTGCTTATTCTGCTTGACTTTTGGTTTTCTGTAATGTTTTGTGATCTTCCATTATAAATAAATATACCTTAGATGGTATTCAAAAATAATTTATTGGGTTATTATTAACTTAATTGTATGTGTTGATTTGATCTGCTTTATTCAGCTGGCCTTGATGGAAAAGAAGAAACAGCTTTCAGAACAGCTGCGGGAAGCCAAGGAGCTGAAAGAACATGTAGACAATAGAGAGAGGATGGTTTATGAAGTGCTTTCACGCTATCTCAGCAAAGAGCAGCTTCAGGACTACAAGCACTTTGTCAAAATGAAGACAGCTCTACTCATTGAACAGAGGGAACTGGAGGATAAGATTAAATTGGGTGAAGAGCAGCTCAGGTGCCTGCAGGAAAGCATGGGCATTGGATTGGGATTAAGACACTACTGAATTTGTTTTCTCTGGAAATATATGCAGCATCTCATATCTACACATGCAGGTTTCTAAATGTAAAAACTGGAGTTTTGTGTTAATCTCATTTATAGAGGTTCATACATGTTTCTAGACACTTTAAAATATTTGAAAATGATCTAAAACACAATTCAGTTTTGTTCTCATTCTTACTATACAATAATAATTAAGGGAATGTCAGCCTGCAGACTTGCTGAAACTTGCAAAACTGCTTTGAAATATACATATACTGGAATATTAGATTTTATAAATACATATCAGGGACAGACACCAGGTGGTTATAACACAAATTCAAATTTAATACTGGATTATATCTTTTGTTAGGTTTTTTATTAATTTAAGACTTGCAATCCAAATAAAACCACAGCAGATTCCTTCCGTTTTCTGTATTTCTACTGAATGCTTCTAGATATCATTATAAGTGTAGAAATCGATATAGGTAGCTTTGGCAGCTAGACATTGGACACGGTCAGGGCCTCTACATACCCTTCTGGCTAATCCATGCCCACTCTACTGAGCTGCACCCTAATGAAAAGGTTGAAAATCAGAGTCTCAGTTCTTACATTATGGTATTCAGAAACCGCAGTACTTTTATGTTCAGGTTGTAAACAGTATTTACAGGCTTATGTTTTTGCAGTGTTGTTTTGTTGATGTTTCTATGCAGCAGACCCAAGTGCCATCATTCTATTATTTTTCTGTTTTTCTCTCTGACCTTGTAGATAAAGGTAGGACTATTAGTCTGTCTCTGTTTGTTACAGTCTGCATACCAACCAAAAGAAGCATTCTTTGCAACATTTGTTTTTATAACTGTGCTTTACAATATTCAACATTTTTTAATTTTCTGTGTAAAGATTGCATTTGGCATAATATACTGTATGTGCCCAGAACTCATTCAAACTATTTTTATTTATATTTAAAACTAAAAGTAATATGCTGTTTCTGTATTCTGTAATTTACATAAAGACAACTATATCAAAAATATATCTCACACATGAATCTGGCATTCTGTTTCTTAAGATATTGGCTACATTTAAAATAATGTTACTACCTTTTGTTTTGCACAGAGCACCCAGTCCCCAATAAATATAAAACCTAAAAATGCACTTTTCCAGATGCCTCGCAAGTGCAGACGTCATACAGTGTGTTTTAGTGTTGTGGTCTATATCATAGAACAGTCTGTTAATTTCCCCTCGTCTTTATTATTTGAAGTTACGTTTTCTGGCTGACATGTAAGTACTGATCTATACCTTTGTTCTCTTTTAACTGTTACGCCCTCCATGTTCCAGCTGGCACACAAATAAACCTGGCAAAGGCTGTTGCTGCTGCCACTGTGACAATTTAGTTAAATTAAGGCCATATTTAGCATTTCTTGAGAAGTTAAATTACTAATAAGTATATGCAGCAAATTTTAATTATTGTGTTGAAGTTAGCTTAGTAATAAAAAGGGTCTTTGTTGTGCCAAAGATACAAGTTATTTTAAAGTATAATAATTAAGATGACATCTTTAACTTCTTTGGTGCTGCTGATGTATTTATTGTAGTACAAATGTGCCTTCATAGTACACTATTACGGTTCTTCTAGATCACTTACTAGCCAAAGTGAATATTCCAAGTGCTTCTTGTATGCTTAGAATGTTGTTACTGTTGTTAACTACATAATCTTTTACATTTATTTTGAATATTTTACTAGTTAAACAAAACTGACATCATGATGGAATGTTTTCTTGGAAAAATGAAGATGCAGCTGAATAATTACTAAAATATTGCAGACATGTAGGTACCTTTGTACAGAAAATAATTCTGTGTTTTGTAATTTTAATTGTGTTAATTTTGAAATATATTCATATTATTCTGTGGAACTATAATTTAACATGCAAATGTTTTGAAGTAAATTAATAACAGTGTTGCTTGTTTGTTTATTGCTCTGATATCATCAGTTGTAATTTATTTTCTGTTACTAGTTTGGCTAAAGAGTGGCTTTTTTTCCCCATTACCGGTGCCTATTTTGTTCATTAGAGTTTTCAGTCCATGCAGTCACTTGCCATATATGCATATTAAAGTAGGCTTTTATTTGGCAATAGTTAAATGTGCCCCACAATAGTTCTGCGGTTTATTTTTGAATTATTAAATGTTTACACTGATAAACTAAATAAGTTAAAGCTGAAGCGATTCTCTGGAATACACATTTGGCATAATGTCGTGCACATATATTGTTTCTCAGTAGTTAAGCATCCATTGCAGCAGGAATACTTGCTTTTACATTCTTACAACAACTGGCAGCATGTTATAGAAAACAAGAATCTGATTATTGAAATAACATTTCAGTAATAACCTCAGTCAAGATTCTTTTGTGAAAGTATAGCTTCTTGTTTTTATAATAAATGATTGTTAGTAAAATAACATTTCCAGAGCACTTTACAACATTTTGCCATTTAATTGACTGGGTTTTTTTTTTACTTACCTCTTTTGCTATAATACTTCTAATGTGTAGAAGTTTTTTTGCTACTTATACTATCTCTTGTTTGTTCGTACAGCAACTCAACATATTTACCAGAAAATCGACTTGATTGTGAAAAGAATAATATTCATCCAAAGCTTAAAGGATAAGTTTAGTATTTTTCAGATAAACATTGTTTCTTCACAAACATGCTGTATATGCATTTGCCACAGAAAATTGTGTTCTAGTTAAGTGTTTACAATAAATTTTCAAAAATATCTTGCTGGCACTGGCATTTTACAATGGAGACTAACAGGACATTACTGGAAAATAAGAGCTTAACAACTTATTAAATATGTGTAAGACAGTTGTCAAGCATTGATCCAATCCTTGTGATTACACACACATTGTAGTATAGTTTGTCATTTTTGAACAAGAAAATACCAATATTATGAGCCATTTTAAAAGACGACCAGTTGCCCACCCCATCTCAGCATTTGTCTTCTTTTACAGTAATTTTTCACCACCACCAAGGGGCTGTCATTTCCTTTTGAATAACCCAGTCAGAGTATTCTTTTTGCGCCACATTGTTGGTTCTGTATTTATCTGAGAACTCACACAAGTAATTAGAAAACATATTCTTACCACAAGAAAAATAGTACCAGGAATATACAATAAAATGATTATTTCCACATCCCTTTTGTTGTCACAGACGTGTTAGAAACATGGAAGGCATGTTTTCTTATATCCATACTTTTGCCAATTCATCTGTGTTTTTAAGCTTTTATTTTCCAGATGGTGCAAAGTGGCACATTAGTCTTGTAAAGCACCAGTGAGGTCAAGATATTATTTCAAATTTATTGAAAATATTTTGACTTCAGAGTACAATTTTGCATGGCAAATGCATATACTATGTGAGGAAATAATTATAAACTGAAGAATACAAAACCTATCCTTTAAAATGGCACTTTGCTTTTTTCCTGATTTACCTACAAGGAAAAAAAAAATAAGTGGCTCATAAGTTTACATAGCATGGCAAATTTTACGAAATTCTTTTACAATAACATTAAACACAATATTGTAAATATCCTTTGTGTTCTCCATGCTGCTTTCATGTTGCAAGAGTTGAAGATTCTTGAGTAGAATTTTCATTTTTTCAGTAAAGGAAATTCCCCATATGATCAGAAAAGTGACTTAACCAAGTGAGCTACAATTTAAATGTGTGTTAAATGTTTTAGGTGTTCTAAAGCAAGGGAGAGAAATCCAGTTCTTGAAGTGGCTGAAAGTTTTTATTGAAGCCAGTTTTTATTCAGTGGCTCATTCATGTTTAAGTGACTTTCTTGCTTTGTATAATTCATTTACTTACATTTCTTTCTTCTCAGAAACTCCAGGCAGTGAAAGACGTTTGCCCAAATTTTTAATGCACCACGACAGTAGATCATATTTTCTGTCTGTTTGGAAGTGACTGTTGATTTCCATCATTTTGAGCAATCCTACTGCTCAATGTTGTCACTTGATTAATCACATTGACATTGCCTATATATGTGATGCTGTGTTGGGGAAATAAAAGTAACGTAACACGTTTTATTGATCAGCAGAAGTCAGTCAGTACCCAAAATACAGTTGTGATTTTTCTGGAAAAAAAAATATATATATATACACACACACACACACACACTCACACACACTTTTTAAGCATAACACTACTTGGACTGATGCCTTGCAAGGTTCAGCTTCCTGTGACTCTGTATTGGAATAAACCGATTTAGAAAATAGATGGACAGAAAGACAGATCTGTCTTAAAAAGAGGAAAAGGCATACAGCTTAGTATTCTCAAAGATGAAATCGCAAAAAGGAAACAAAATTAGGTTTTAAATAAAAGCGGAGTAGAAATAAAACATGCTGCCACTGGTACCCCGTCTCTGTCATGTTTTAAATGTGTAGAATATTTCATATGCAACATTCCGAGCAGTTACTTCTCTGGAAAACACTACAAAGGGATATGTTGTGCTAACTTGACAACTCACATAAGGAAACTGCAACCCAGATAATAAAGGCTGACCGCCATGATAGTCCTTGAATAGCATCTAACATACAGCTAGTGACACCAATGAACAATTTGTATGTTTTTTAATTGGCTTGACTCTTTTATTTATATATGTTATGTTGTTGTCTGACCTCGTCAGGGAACCATTTTAGAGTTTTTCTCCTTTTTATATTGCTTGTATACCAAGCACAACTAGGTAATTTTAAAAAAAAGCAATTTATAGACAATCAAGGCTTTTTATATATAACTGCTTTGTTTTGGATTTTTCCAACTGAAGTCATTTGATGACCCTCTCTTGCATTCCAATTAAAATTGCACATTTTACAAATATAATGGCATATTCATATTGTTTTTATTTTTAGAAGTGCAGAAGCCTCCTTCAT
>JANRMT010062790.1:4918478-5029450 GCA_026402145.1 Polypterus bichir lapradei | reverse complement strand
GCAATACATACAAATGCCAAAGTTGTATTTAAAATTAATTTTATTAGTGTTACCTTTTTGTATTACAAAGTTGTAGAAAATGTAAATATGTACAACTGTTATTGCAATATAAATGATGCTTACAATCTGAGTTGTTAATTTGCTTTTTTTTTTTTTTTCTAAAAAAAAGTTTCTTGCTCAATAAAGCATGATTGTTAGTAAATAATGTGGCTTTTTAATGTTTACTTGGGTGGAAATAGAAAGTATTATGAATGAGAATACACTGAGGGTTTTATTTATACTAAGTCTGAACATGGTCATTATTGCCAAACTGGTATAAAATAAAACAGGGACAAAGTAATGAATATTTACATAGAGCATCAAACATGACCAGTAGAACAGTGCTGAAAATAAATGACTAAATGTAGGAGATAATGTAGCCCTGCAGAGGGCGCCAGAGCTTGCCTTATACCCATGACAGGCACATTTTTACATTTCTCTTTATATTTGTGTTGATATAATACATGGAAGTAAGGAAAGGGGGAGGTTGCAGCTGATTTACCTGTTGAAAGACACTACCAATTTGTCCACATTAGGCTGGCTTGTTACACTACCTAAACCACAAACTTATTATTTAATAAAACTATGGGAATGAAAGTGACAGCCCAGTAAATCAAGAAAATTCAGGTGTACTTGTGCTTTTCACTGTCACATCACAACTAAGGTAATTGCACATCTAAGTTAGTGTGCCCTGAAGTGGACTGGTGCCTCTTTCTGTTGCTGAGGTTGGCTCTGGCCACCCTACACTCTAAATTGGGTTACATGGCTTCAGTATTTGGATGGATTCTAAGCGTAGTGGGAAAGGGATATCCTTACAGTTTTTAAAAGGTGACCCATTCACCCACCCTTACGTCGTAAGCCTACTTATTTAGAGCAGGGTAATGGGGAAGCTGGAGCCTATCCCAGAATGCATCGGCTCAAGGCAGGAACAATCCCTGGGCAGGCTACACACACTTCAGCTTCCTCAATTCCCCTAACCTGTAGGTTTTTAGACTGTGGGAGGAAACCCATGCAGGGTACACCTCGGACTTGAATCCCAGACCCCTAGTTGCATGGCAGTAGCGCTATCAGAGTGACAACATACCACCCATACATCGGGATTTAAGGAGATTTTTTGCACACAGAGAAACCATGATTTAACCTAAATACAGGTCACTAAAATTATCCTAATTTGGGAATTTTTTTGGGCAACTAGTAAACCTTACCAAAACCAGATTAGAGCATTTTAGCTCTTTAGTAATCTTACTTTGCACTATACATTCAATGACTATTTGTGGATGTAATATACAGTAACTTGCTTTCTGTAGTCCTCTAAAATGAGTATTCATTGTGAGAAGCGCTACATGAAATAAATATCAACTGATTGTTGGATCCAATTGCAAGGAACATTAAGAATGACTGTAAAGTCAGCTCTGTTGCATTGTAGGATTACTGCATCATCTACTTACTGTTATGTCCATGCAGTGCTTTGTCTCGTCCGTTTTCTAGCCTGTTGGGAGCAGATGCCTGTCCTGGCAGAATTGACCGCAAGGTGAGGCCATCCCCAGGCAAGGGGCCAAGCTGAGCCAGCACACAATCATTGACAGCACTCCAGTTTAGAACTGCAAATGAACCTACTGGGCAGGTCTTTGGGATGAGGGACGAAGACCATCACAGACACAGAGAGGCAGTCGCTGTACCCCAGGTGGCACATTTGTTGTTCTGTCAAGTCCCTCGGTCTTGCTATCAAAAAGATGAGAGTTATCCAAAGTCTGTCATTTCCTTGCAAAGAAAAGCACGTGGAGACCATAAATATAAAAACGTGCTAAAGAGACATAAGGAGAATGAAATGCCAAACAGTCCCAATAAGGAGGTTATTGTGTAACTAGTAACAGTTTAGCTGCATTAACAGAAGGAAGTACTCAGGTTTAAAAGGAGCAATTGTTTGGTGCAGAAACATAAATAAATATGATATAATGGCAATAATGGTCCTGGAACTGCTCGAGAACTTGCCAATCTGTCTGTCTGTCTTTCTTTGTAAGTTGTTTTTTTTTTTTTATATAAAATACTTGCTTAATCAAACCTAGTCATTTAATGAATTAAATGTTACTTTCTTTAAATTCTGTTTATTGTTCAGTGGAATCAATAGATGTAACTTTTTGTCCCCTGGTAAATTTGGCTTTTTACAGAACTCAATAAATAAACCCAAACACACAATGATCTAAACACACCAAAATGACATAAAAACAAAGAGAACGTCAGCCTTGGCAGTCCCAGTCTCAATGAGGTGTATTGCTGTTGGTATTAAGGAGCCCCCATAGTGTTTCTTGACACACTTCTGCTGAATGATTCATTGGCTGAAAGTCCTCAGTGTCAGAGAGAGGATGTGCAGCTTTGTTCATAATGGCACTCAGTTTTGGTTTAGTTCTGTCCTTTGCTATGAACTTCAAGTGGTCCAGAGTGTGTCCTATAACTGAGTTTGCCCTTTTAATTCACCTGTTGATTTGGTGGGCCTCTCTTGAAGTGATGTTACCGGCCCACCACACCACAGTACAGAAAATCACACAGGCCATTACAGAGTTACAGAAGATGTGAAGGATGTCACTACCCACAAAAGCAGCACAGAGTCTGCTCTGCCCTTTCTTATGTAGTTCCTTTGTTATGAGACCAGGCCACCCTGTTATTGACGTAGACCCCCTAGATACTGTAGCAGTGCACCAAATCTACATCCGCTCCTTGAATGGTGAGCAGACACAGAGGCCGTTTATTGCGGTGACAGTCAGTAAACAGTTCCCTGGTTTTGCTGATGTTAAGATGCAGACAATCCTCTTTGCACCAAGAAACAAAGTCCCCCGTCTCATCCCCCTTATCAATATCAGTTATCTGTGTATAGCACTCCACTATGTCACAGATTCTCAGGTAAAATGCAAATCTAGATTATACTAACTACTAAATACAGAACTAGTACATATAAAAGGTACAGATTTGGTAAAACACACAGAAAACAGCCAAAGTGCAGACACTTCTGAGAATGACCTGGTGTTATATTTATAGTCTGAGGTTTACAGAGTGATAAGAAAAGGAGACAGGACTGTCCCTTGTGGTGCTCCAGTGTTGCTCACATCTGTATCAGAAACATAGTCCTTAAGTCTCACAAATGGTGGTCTGCCTGACAGACAGTCCATTATGCAGGACACCATAGGCTCATCCACCTTCCTGTCTCTGAGTTTACCCCTTAACAGGGATGGCTGGATGGTAATGAAGGCAGTGGAGATGTCAAAAAACATAATCCTCACAGTGCTGCCAGCTTTGTCCAGGTGAGAATAAGTTTTGTGGAGCAGAGAGATAATTGTATCCTCCACTCCAGTCTTTGTCTGATAGGCAAACCGCAGTTGGTCCAGGTGGTCTACCACAAAAGAACTCATATGGTCTGGGACCAGCCCCTCAAAGCTCTTCATGATGTAAGATGTAAGTGCCACGGGTCTGTGGCCATTAGGTGAAGAGGTGCCTGCTTTCTTTAGGTGTTTTCCACAGGGGCCGCACTTTTTCTTTTTTTTCTTTTTAAATATAACATGCAACCACAAAAGACGTAGGTGACTGACAACTAGGCCAGGAGCAGAAGTGAGCAAGCCCTGAAATTCAGCGAGTGTTGACAAAGCCTTCAGCGGACATGATACAGTAGCTGCCAAATATTTCCTATTGTTCCTAATCAGTCTCTCACTTCTGCTTTGTAGACTTCTTTTTGCCCATTCAAGCTAAGAGAGGGGCTTCACAGGTGCTGGCTGTCACACATGAACAGCCCACTCCACATCTTTACACAACAGTTTTGTTCTTTTGAGATTTGGCCTTTGATTCTTTCAGTTCTAACTACACAATTTGTTGGTCCACTTAGTAGTACAACCTTTGATACAACTGTAGCATTAAATTTTAACTCCTAAACGGATGACCTTGTTGTCTGCTCCATAACGGGCCGAAAAGTAGAACTGACCAGGACACCTTTACTGCCAGTCTGTACCGCAGAGATAAGAATATTGTGCTGGCAGGCAGTGATAATAATATACACTTCTTCTTTCGGCTGCTCCCGTTAGGGGTCGTCACAGCGGATCATCTTCTTCCATATCTTTCTGTCCTCTGCATCTTGTTCTGTTACACCCATCACCTACGTGTCCTCTTTCACCACATCTATAAACCTTCGCTTAGGCCTTCCTCTTTCCTGGCAGCTCTGTCCTTAGCATCCTTCTCCCAATATACTCAGCATCTCTCCTCTGCACATGTCCAAACAAACGCAATCTTGCCTCTTTGACTCTGTCTCCCAACTGTCCAACCTGAGCTGACCCTCTAATGTACTCCTTTCTAATCCTATCCATCCTCGTCACACCCAATGCAAATCTTAGCATCTTTAACTCAGCCACCTCCAGCTCTGTCTCCTGCTTTCTGGTCAGTGCCACCGTCTCCAACCCATATAACATAGCTGGTCACACTACCGTCCTGTAGACCTTCCCTTTCATTCTTGCTGATACCCGTCTGCCACAAATTACTCCTGACCCTCTTCTCCACCCATTCCACCCTGCCTGCACTCTCTTTTTCACATCTCTTCCACAATCCCCATTACCCTGTACTGTTGATCCCAAGTATTTAAAATCATCCACCTTCGTCAACTCTACTCCCTGCATCCTCACCATTCCACTGACCTCCCTCTCATTTACACACATGTATGCTGTCTTGTTCCTACTGACCTTCATTCCTCTCCTCTCTAGAGCATATCTCCACTTCTCCAGGGTCTCCGCAACCTGCTCCCTACTATCACTACAGATCACAATGTCATCAGCAAACATCATAGTCCAGAGGACTTCTGTCTAATCTTGTCTGTCAACCTGTCCATCACCATTGTAAATAAGAAAGGGCTCAGAGCCGATCCCTGATGTAATCCCACCTCCATGTTGAATGCATCCATCGCTCCTACTGCAGACCTCACCACTGTCACACTTTCCTGTACAACTCATATGTACTTCTCTGCCAGTCCCGACTTCCTCATACAATACCACAGCTCCTCTTGAGACACCCTGTCATATGCTTTCTTTAGTCCACAAAGACACAATGCAACTCCTCCTGGCTTTCTCTATACTTCTCCATCAACATCTTCAGAGCAAACATCGCATCTGTGGTGCTCTTTCTCGGCATGAAACCATACTGCTGCTCACTAATCATCACCTCACTTCTTAACTGAGCTTCCACTACTCTTTCCCATAACTTCATGCTGTGACTCATCAGATTTATCCCCCTGTAGTTACTACAGTCCTTCACATCCCCCTTATTCTTAAATATCGGCACCAGTACACTTATTCTCCACTCCTCAGGCATCCTCTTTCTTGAAAATAAAAATATTCTAACCCAATTCAGAACAGACTGTTCACGGACAGCGAGGGATGGCATTGGCTGCATACCACATATACTTCAGAAGATGTCATCTACCTGAAGCTAAGCCAGTGCTTGAATGGGAGACCACCCAGGAAAAGCTTGGGTTGCTGCTGGTGAGGCCAATAGGGGGTGCTTACCCAGTGGTCTACCGGTAGATCCCAGTGCAGCGACAGGGACACTGTACTATAGAAATGGCACCGACACTGAGGTCCTGAGTCTCTGCTTATGAAAGATCCTTGGGCATCTTCTGTAAAGAGCAGGGTCGCAGCAAATCAGGGAGGAGGGTCACTTTGAAGACCCCCCAGACCGCTCCAGAAATAAGCTTCTCCCCAGGGCCATATGGCTCTCTAACTAAAAACAACAGAAGAAAGAAACAAACGTAGTAGTGTAGGATATGTGCGTGTGTATGGCGAAAAAAGAAACAAAAGACAGCTACCGTCAAGTCGTTAGAAATAGTTATCAAAGTATAGTTTCAGATGATTTTAATATCTCTAAGGCTTATGTCCTTTTAATCCTTGACTCTAAAGGCGTTTTCACACCTAGTTCGTTTGGACCAGTCAATCTGTAAAAGTCTGATTCGTTTAGGTAGAAGTGAACACACCAGTCGCACTCTGGTGCAGATCAAAGTAACCGTATTGAGACCCTTTGGAAAAGGGTGGTCTTGGTGTGGTACCAAGCGAACCCTGGAGCAGTCCCCACGAGATCTGAATGTGATCAGGCACAGGGCCGACATGAAACACTGTGCATTACGTGTGATATTTTGTGCGTTGTGGTAGTATAGAAAAATGTATTCTTGAAACTGGTAATCTCTGTGTATTAGAAAAGTATTACAAGCACATGAGAAAAGTAGACACTATATTTTACTAAGCATATCTTTTACTAAGAGTTAGGATTCAAAAGACTTCTGCCTACTCTCATAGACAGTCGGCAGCTCACCCCGGCCAGGACACGGTTGGAAGAATGGGGGGAGGCAGCTACTTTTGGACACTGCCACCCCCAAAACGATAGATGGCAGCTCTCCTGGAGTGTAGCGGTGCCCCGGATTCCTGCAGGGCATCCTGAGACTTGGAGTTCAGTTTCTCAGCCCTGTTGGGTGCCGCCAATGGGAGCTGTCGAACGACCTGGGGACTTATCCTTTCCCTATAGCCCGGAAGTACAAGCTGAAGAAAAAGCAAGTTCTTCATTAGACCCAGAAGTACTAGCAAGTCATGTGATCAAAAGAACAGAAGCACTTCCAGGTCAAGGACTATTTAAAGGACTGCTGGGAACACAGCAGGCGAACCAGAGTCGGGAGGTAGTAGACAACGCTTGCTGGGAGGTGTCGAGGAGAGAGAGAGAGAGAGAGAGAGATTTGTGATTATTTACTTGCCTGTTTACTGTGGCTGTAGTGCTTGGGGAGCAGTATTGGAGAGGAACAGAATAAAAAAATACTTCTTTGTGCTTTTAATCTGTGTCCTGTGCATCTGTCTGTTGGGTTTAAAGGGGCAACAGCAACCTCTAGCATTCACATTGGGCGTAGGCATCAGGATTCTGGCCATCAGTTGTGGTCATAAACCTTTTAAAAATGACATAAACGCTAACCCAACAGACAGCGCTGTGACACAAGGGGCCGCAAGCCCCTCACAGACGAAGAAGCCCCGGAGGACTGGTGAGAAGCCAAAAACTATCCCCGAGACAAAGAAGGCTATCTTGACCGACATCCAGGTGATGACGAGCGTGCTAACCCATTTACCGAAACAGTACACGTGACCTGCCCTATGGAATTCTGGGGAAGAGAAGGTCAACATCGTCCTGCTTGTGAGGTCTTTGACTATCAGATGGACTTGGACTCCCAGAAGGGGAAGGGGGAGGCAAGCGAAGCACCGTCTACCACATATGAAGGTAACAAGGTCCAGGGGATGACTGATGGGTCCAGGACCAAATTTAAAAAGGCAGATTGCAGTCAGCCACACCCCAGAACTCAATTACCCAGACGCCAACCCAAGACCCAACGGCGCATGCGCAAGAGATGGGCATGTTCTCTGGTTCACGGCTGGGAGGCGGGCTTAATGGTTACCTAAATCTGCCTCCGGGCGATCGAGGTAACAATATCGAGGTTTGGGAGCTGGAAAGGCTAATCCAGCCTGTACAAAGCTTTTTCCAGGTACTATCTTCAATTAAGAAGATAATCAAGGAGCTGGGAGCGACGGCCAAGGCATCTCTGAGACGCGTGGAAGAGTACCTGCAGCGTTTTGGTCAGGAGCTTCCCCAAGTAAGGAATTCGCCAGTACAGGTGAGTTCAACTGGTACCGTATAAGGAAAGGGGGACACAGAGTGAAATGGCCCCGCAAGTACTCAGTAGTAGGTGCCAAGTAAACTCGAGCCCTATAATCGAGAGGGGAATGATGACAGGTCACCCAGTGGAATGATTGGGGGAAGCAGAACAGCGGTGCAGTGCTAATGCCTGAATTGCCTGGGGACTCATCCTTTCCAATAGCCTGGAAGTACGAGGTAGTCATGAGGACAGAAGCCTCAAAGTACTTCCAAGCTGAAGAAAAAGCCAGTTCTTCATTATATCTGGAAGTGTTAATAAGTCACATGGTCGGAAGGGCAGAAGCACTTCCAGGTCAAGGACTATTTAAAGGACTGCTGGGAACCCAGCAGGCGAGCCAGAGTCGGGAAGAGGTGGATAACGCTTGCTGGGAGGTGTGGAGGAGAGATCTGTATTGTGTTTGTACTTGATTTGTTATCATTTACCTGTGCTATTGTGGCTGTGGTGATTAAGGCATTGTCTTTAAGAAGAAAAGAATATTAAAATACTTCTTGGGACTTTTACTCGGTGTCCAGAGCATCTGTCTGTTGGGGTTAATGGGGCAACAGTGACCCCTAGTGGTTTACACTACATATTTTGTATTATTCTGTATGAGCTAGAAACCACCAATCCTTGTATATAATTTGATACTACCCGTTTGTATGGTGTTCGCGTCAATACCTCGACTCAATACAAGTTAGAACCATGCAATGGGACTCTGCCTCTGTAGTTAGAACATAACATGGCAAACGCAGACGCAGAATTGCATGATTGGCTAAGAATGTTCAGATGCTTCAGTGATGCCGCTGGACAGCCGAGTATAATAAGTCGGTGTTGGTTTGAGCAGATAACAGTTAAGTTCGGTTGGTTTTTGGAACGTTGGTTTGGTGGGGCGTACTTTCCAGGACTAACATCGTCGACTGACTTAAGCCCTTCGACAACTCCGGAACCGTAATTTAGAACGTATTGCCATTTGCTTGGTACGTCAAAATCTATCTTCAGGCAGTTCGGTTTTGGGATCCGTCCTTCTGACATCTATTGGTAAACTGAGTAATGACGGCTGAGTATTAACAACAGTCATTGCTTAAATTTTAGCTGATCTCAGAATTGAAATGACCACGCCAACATAATTATTACTCCGACTCTGATTAGAGTTGTAAAATACGGTTGGTTTTGAAAATTTGTTTGCTGGAAATAATCAAATGAGGTGCGCCGAAGAGCTGAGTTCACGTCTCGCAGCCCAGTTTAAACAGGAAGCTCTTCATTACATCGGCCGAAAAGGTCTATTTTAAACACAAATCAGTGCCATGATAACAAAATCATTTCAATGACTTACAGAGAAAGTATGGATTTCACAAACATAGAATTAGTAGCCCGATTCGCTCAGGCTCCCAGTCGCTAGTAGTTCATAAGCCAAAGGTTAGACATGCAGGAGAGCTGGAAAAGGAGGTCCCTCGCGTAAAGAGGGAATGTGAACTCTTTGGCTCTAAATAATGGTAGCAAGCACTGAGCTAGTAGGGAGTATGGGTAGGCCTTGTCAGACAGACATGATGGACAGAGAGGGGTCTGACACCCCCTCAGCTGAGAAATAATGGTGGAATTCTTTAGGGACAGAACTAGAGCAGGGGAATGTTAGGAGTCAGATGAGGATGAATAATGACGTGTGTGGTAAGAACTGTAATAAATGTAGAGATGCCCATGGCTGCTCATTCTTCCCATCTTAAGTGAGTCTGTATGTGCGTCGTACAATAAATCTTGATTCTGCTGTCTGCCCTGAGACTCCGAGTGCCTTCTTTGGGGCTGAGGGTGCCAGTGCCAGTCTGCTTCTACCGTAGTTACCCTGCGTGTCTGCTGTTGGTAACTGCGAAATCTCGATCATAGCAAAATGAGGCGAGAATTAACATGGAGCATTAAAAACAATAAAATAAGTACAGTATGCACACAGGTACAAATAGAACACAATCTGCATAATAGGCTATATGCACACTCTCTTCTGGATTTCACATCTGCCAGCTGCACTTCTGGCGCCAATATCAAAATGGACCGGCTATGGTGTTTTTCACCCAATCGCTTCAAGTCGTACCAGACTTATGGTAAATGATGTAAGTCACATTATTCAAACATTGTGCCAAATGTCAGGAGCTAAAATGGAGAAGACCTTCAAACTATATGTTTCAGGCTACCTCCACAATTATGAAGGTAAGATCCAGACGTGTCTACTATAAACTTACATGGGACAAATATGTGATTGCATTAGGCTTCTTAAAAAAACATAAACAAAGAATTTCAATAATTAGTCATTAAACTTTATTCGGGGACAGGTGAATACTGCAATGGCATTGGACAAGTTATTTCACCCAGGGATGAGTCACAAAAAGAATGAGGTGGCAATGCATCTGCAATAGCAGAAGCGCCTATAAAAACTGTCGCAACTAGTGTGGGAAAAGGCAAGCAGTCCTTTTAAGGATAGCAAGCCACCTCAAAGAGCCATGTAAACAGCAGAGTATCCAGCCATTGTGGTGCTCAGCGCCAATGCTTCAATACATAAAAACATGTATTAGGTGTGCCGGACATCTTACCTTATAAAACAGCAAATGTCTCAGTCTGAGCCAGCAAAAGGGTGAATGCCAAACCATTGCTCCATTGTAAGAGTCTCAATTTATGTCCTCAGCTGGAGGATCTCCTCTCTGACAGACATGTTTTCATCAAGCACTAGGTTGACAACTGCTGGATCTGGAGCCGAAGCATAGTTGTGGTCCTCAAGGGTCTTATCTGGCCCTACAAAGCCCCTGCAGCCCACCTCTACTGGACACACGTTCACCTTCCAGCCTCACTCTTCTGCCTCAGCTGCAAGATTGGCATACCACGGCTTTTTTTCTTAAATATGCCTCATCGATAGTATCCTCCCAAGGGACTGTCAGCTCAACGATGAAGAGAGAGCACCTCAGTACTTGGTTATGACGCCATGTGAATCTTCCTTACGTTAAGCTATTGTTACAAACCCCCAGGATGTGTTGTGTTTGAGGGTTGCCCAAGCCGCACACTGGTGACAAGCCGAGTCCTCTCCACACCAAAGATGTAGGTTTGTTGGCAAGGGCAGCACATCATATGTGGCTCCAACGATGAAACTTAGCCTGTTCATTTCCATGTTACACAGCTCCATGTGATTTTACGTTGCACTATGTCATCCCACCTCATCCAGCAGCCTTGCTGAGCTTGGGAGACTTCTCTGGCACATCTGGCTGCTTCCTCCGTGCTGCGCACCTCCACCACCACCAGGTGCTGGTGTTCATTTGGTGTAGCCTTTTGCCATATAGGTGTTGCAAGTCCCAAACCAAGTCCCCCTCTGCCATACTGGTGTCTGACAGTGGCCTTTGCTTCTGCCACTGTCAAAGCTATGTCCCATTTCCTTCCTGTTGCTAGGACTGGTGCATCATTTCTTATGAAGGAGCCACGGGACTCTTTGATTGTCATATCTAGTCTTCCCCTGTCACATTTATATTCCTCCACAAGGCTTGATATAGACAGAGAGTGGGCTCCACTCCCATACAGGCCTGTACTGCTGAGGCACCTTGGAAATCCAACCCACTTCCTCACTTGTGCACTCACCATTCTCTCCAGCCATTTGATATGGGATAGTGTGACCTCATAGATGGTAATTGGCCACATGAGACAGGGCAGCAAACCAAACTGGAAGCACCACAGCTTCAGTTTTCCAGAGAAGGCAGTGTTGTTAATTTCAAGGCCACTAATTGTGTCCTACATGAGTTGTTCCACTTGTCCAAGGTCTTTGAAGTCTGCAGTGTACCAAAGTCCAAGGCTTTTGATGGGCATCTCCAGGATTAATGGTTTTGGCTCGCCATTTATGCAGAACCTCTCATTGGTAAAGCTGGCCTTTGACAATGGAGATGCTGCGGGATTTGCTAGGTTTTATCTCCATTCATGCCCATTTCATGTTTTTTTGGAGTTAATCCAGCAGGAGTGCCACCATCGAGACAGACGTGGAGAGAGCAAACCAAATGAACAACTTCTTTAATAGGTTTGATCACCCTAACCCACTCTCACCTCGAAGTACTGCATCCTCCAACCATCCTTCTGCTGATACCAGCATAGGTGAGACATCCCCACCCACAATTACAGCAGCCCATGTGAGCAGAGAGCTGAGAAGACTTTGTGCCAGCAAAGCAGCAGGTCCAGATGGTGTATCGCCACGACTGCTGAAGGCCTGTGCGTTGGAACTGGGGAGTCCTCTACAGCGCATCTTCAACCTAAGCCTGGAACAGGGGAGAGTCCCGAGGCTTTGGAAAACATCTTGTATCACCCCAGTCCCAAAGGTATCACGACCTAGTGAGCTGAATGACTTCCGGCCTGTTGCTCTGACGTCACATGTGATGAAGACCATGGAGCGGCTGCTGCTTCACCACCTGAGGCCACAGGTCCGCCACGCCCTCGACCCTCTGCAGTTCGCATACCAGGAGAAGGTGGGAGCGGAGGATGCCATCATCTATATGCTACACCGATCCCTCACCCACTTGGACAGAGGCAGTGGTGCTGTTAGAATTATGTTTTTGGACTTCTCTAGCGCCTTCAACACCATCCAACCTCTGCTCCTTAGAGACAAGCTGACTGAGATGGGAGTAGACTCACACCTGGTGGCATGGATCGTGGACTATCTTACTGACAGACCTCAATATGTGCGTCTTGGGAACTGCAGGTCTGACATTGTGGTCAGCAACACAGGCGCGCCACAGGGGACTGTACTTTCTCCGGTCCTGTTCAATCTATATACATCAGACTTCCAATACAACTCGGAGTCCTGCCACATGCAAAAGTTCGCAGACGACACTGCTATTGTGGGCTGCATCAGGAGTGGGCAGGAGGAGGAGTACAGGAAGCTAATCAAGGACTTTGTTAAATGGTGCGACTCAAACCACTTACACCTTAACACCAGCAAGACCAAGGAGCTGGTGGTGGATTTTAGGAGGCCCAGGCCCCTCATGGACCCTGTGATCATCAGAGGTGACTGTGTGCAGAGGGTGCAGACCTATAAATATCTGGGAATGCAGCTAGATGACAAATTGGACTGGACTGCCAATACTGATGCTCTATGTAAGAAAGGTCAGAGCCGACTATACTTTCTTAGAAGGTTGGCATCCTTCAACATCTGCAATAAGATGCTGCAGATGTTCTACCAGATGGTTGTGGCAAGTGCCCTCTTCTACGCGGTGGTGTGCTGGGGAAGCAGCATAAAGATGAAAGATGCCTCACGCCTGGACAAACTTGTTAAGAAGGCAGGCTCTATTGTAGGAGTAAGGTTGGACAGTTTAACATCTGTGGCAGAGCGATGGACATTGAGCAAACTCCTGTCAATCATGAAGAATCCACTGCATCCACTGAACAGTTTTATCTCCAGACAGAGGAGTAGCTTCAGTGACACAGACTTTTGTCACTGTCTTGCTCCACTGACAGACTGAGGAGATCGTTCCTCCCCTGCACTATGCGACTCTTCAATTCCACCCGGGGGAGTAAATGCTAACATTACTCAAAGTTATTGTCTGCTTTATTACTCAAAGTTATAAAGCTATTGTCTGCTTTTACATGCATTTTTATTACTATTTAATTTAATATATATATATATATTTTTTTTTTTTCTTTCATCAGTATACTGCTGCTGGATTATGTGAATTTCCCCTTGGGATTAATAAAGTATCTATCTATCTATCTAAAGATCTATCTTTTCCTTTTTGGCTGTATGTACCTGGTGCCAAATAATGTTAGCATGTTCTGAACATCCTGAAAAGCCACCTATCCCGGCCGCCTGCACTGAGGTGTCAATGAAGTTGTCATTCTGCAAGAAAGATGAGAGTCTTTGGGCCGCAAAAGTAAAGAAGATTTTAGATATTTAGATGGATAGATGATAATTATTTGTCCCAAGGGGAAATTTAGCTTTTTATAGAAACTCTTTAAAGTATAGTAGGGAGCAGGTTGAAGAGACCCTGGAGAGTAGGAGATATGCACTAGAGAGGAGAGGAATGAAGGTCAGTAGAAACAAGACAGAATACATGTGTGTAAATGCGAGGGAGGTCAGTGGAATGGTGAAGATGCAGGGAGTAGAGTTGGCGAAGGTGGATGAGTTTAAATACTTGGGATCAACAGTACAGAGTAATGGGGATTGTGGAAGAGAGGTGAAGAAGAGAGTGCAGGCAGGGTGGAATGGGTGTAGAAGAGTGTCAGGATTTGTGACAGACGGGAATCAGCAAGAGTGAAAGGGAAGGTCTACAGGACAATAGTGAGACCAGCTATGTTATATGGGTTGGAGACAGAGCTGGAGGTGGCAGAGTTAAAGATACTAAGATTTGCACTGGGTGTGACGAGGATTGATAGGATTAGAAAGGAGTACATTAGAGGGTCAGCTCAAGTTGGACGGTTGGGAGACAAAGTCAGAGAGGCGAGATTGTGTTGGTTTGGACATGTGCAGAGGAGAGATGCTGGGTATATTGGGAGAAGGATGGGTGTAACAGAACAAGATGCAGAGGACAGAAAGATATGGAAGAAGATGATCCACTGTGGTGACCCCTAGCAGGAGCAGCCGAAAGAAGAAGAAGATAGAAGCTCTTTAAAGAAATAAATACAAAAACAGGTAGACAAGTAAGTAAATAAATAAATATACATGCAGACTTTGGTCTGAACAAACACTGGAATTACTACAAGGCAAGAAATATTCAAAAGAAAGAAAAGAACTGACTGGGCAGTCTCAGTCACAGTGAGGCGTTATGCAGGTGTATTGCTGTTAGTTTAAAGGAGTCCCATTGCGTTTCTTGACACATTTCTGCTGAATAATTTGTTGGCTGAAAGTTCTCAGTGTTATTGTGTCACAGAGAGGATGTGCAGCATTGTTCACAATGACACTCAGTTTTGTTTTAATTCTCTCTCTTGTTTTACCTCCAGCGGGTCTAGAGTGTGTCTCATAACTGAGCTTGCCCTTTTCTTTAGCTTGTTGATTTGGTGGGCCTCTCCTGAAGTGATGTTACCAACCATAGAGTAGAAAAATCTCAATGACGATCACAGAGTTATAAAAGTGTTACTTTCCATGTTAAAAGAACGCAGTCTCCTAAGAAAATGTCCCAAAACTATAATATGCACAAAAAATGCACTTCAAGGGAAAGGAACCATTAAAACCTTTGGCTTAGAAGGACAAAGCTGATGGAAATTCTTTATAAACGCAAAGATTTATTAGGAAATAACAAGATGAACAAAAATGGCAAAAAAGGCACAAAGGAGTTGCCTAAAAGACAATCCCAAGTGAACAAGTCCCAATTCAAAATACAAATATCAAAAACCAAGAACAGAAAAAAAAATCTCTATAAACAGAAAGTCCAATACTCGCTGTAATTCACTCAAATGAACTTCATTGGACCACTGAAGGATTGGCTCTGAGCCTCGAAAAATAAAAACTGTTGGTGGTCCTTCAGTGGTGACATCATGGTGGACCTGCCTCTTAGGGGCTCCACCCACAAAGTACATACCAGAACATCTGACCACACTAAGAAACTAAACTTCATACTGATGAAATATTATTAAAAAATAAATAAATAAAACATATGAAAAATACTTGAAATTATAAAAACAATATGTTGTGGCTTGATCGCCATTTTTAGTAAGCAATATCAATCAAAAATAAAAAAACTGAAAATTTCACTTGGTCTTGCTACAGTGGTGCTTGAAGGTTTGTGATCCCTTTAGAATTTCCTATATTTCTGCATAAATATGACCTAAAACATCATCAGACTTTCACTCAAGTCCTAAAAGTAGATAAAGAGAAACCAGTTAAAGAAATGAGACAAAAATATTATACTTGGTCATTTATTTATTGAGGAAAATGATCGAATATTACATATTTGTGAGTGGCAAAAGTACAGTATGTGAACTTAGGTCCTAATTTGACTGCCCATCAATGACAGGAGCTAGAAACAGTTATCCTGTCTGTCCAGGAGGTAGCAAGTGAAAGACCGGGTAGTACTTTCCTGGTTGTGCATAACATAGTATCAAAACCTGGACTTATAGTCCGAGAACGCTCAATTTGGCTTCCTGAACCAAAATGTACAGAAGTGGAACTGGTGATCAAACGAATGCTGGAACTAGGTGTAATAATGGAGAGTCATAGTTCCTAGTCCAGTCCTATTGTATTGGTTGCAAAGCCTGACGGGAGTTAGAGAATTTGCAATGACTTTCTTCGGCTTAACCAGGTTTCCCAATTTGATGCACATCCGATGCCGCAGATGGATGACCTCCTTTGTCGCAGCTAGGACAAGCCAAATTCTTGACCACCCTTGACATGACTAAGGGGTACTGGCACTGCCTCCTTCCATTTGGGTTACATGGGGCACCAGCGACTTTCCAGCATCTAGTGGATAAAATGCTTCGTCATCATAACTCATATATTGCTGCCTAACTCGATGATGTAATCATCTATTCCAACACTTAGTAGGAACATCTACAGCAGGTACAAGCTGTATTGTGGTCACTAGGGGAAGCAGGTGTTCGCGTTAACCCAAAGAAATGTTTCTTTGGATTAATTGAAGCTAAATATTTAGGCTACCTGGCGGGCTTGGGTACAGTAAGACCACAATGTTCTAAAATCGATGCCATACCGAACTGGCCCCATCCGAAAATCAAGAGGCGGGTCCAAGCCTTTCTCGGATTACTGGGCTACTATCGCTGGTTTGTACCCCATTCCTCCAAAAGAGCGCCACCCTTGACTAATCTCACAAGGAAGGAGAAACCAAATTATGTGGTATGGAATGCCAAAACAGGGACTCCATTTGGTAATTTAAAAAAGGCCCTTAGATCAGCTCCAGTTTTGAAAGCCCCTAACTTTTTTTTGCCTTTAATTTTCCAAACAGACACTTGGGAGCCGTGCTGAGCAAAAGCGTCGATGGTGTTGAAAATCCTGTCATGTTCCTGAGCCAAAACCTCTGGACCAGGAGACCAGCTATGTGGCCGTGGAGCAGGAGGCCTTGGCAATCAAATGGGCGATCACTCAGCTGAGGTACTACCTTCTGGGCTGTGAGTTCACCCTGGTGACGGACCATGCACCTTTACAGTCGATGGCCTTACACAGGGATTCGAATCTGCAAGTCACAAGGTGGTTTTTGGACCTACAGCCATACAAGTTTTCAGTTATTTATCACTGGGGTGGTTCTACAAGCCAATGCTGATATCCTTTCCCAGAGTCACAACCTCTCAGCCCAGTATGCCCATCGCACACGTATGCATGGGGAGACAGCTAGAGGGACCAATCAAAGGTAATTCCATGCCAGGCCAGGGGACGGCGGGGTACACTAATCTTTCCTCTGATATTCCTGCAGATCACATATGGGAAATTCTGCCTGGGTCCGGTTCAATGATGTCACTTCCGGTTCTGCCCACAAGAACCTCACTTCCGGTTCCGACCCCAATAACTCACTTCTGGTTCCAACCCCCAGAAGACATCACTTCCGCCAAACTACTATAAAAGTAAGACAACCTCCACATATATTCAGTTCTGTTTTGGACTCAAACCTGTTCACAACTTTGCTTGTATTTGCCCTTTTGCAGGTATGGATTAAGCATATGGGTGGCTACTCCAAACTTTTTGGTGTGTGACAAGGCTGATTATTTTCACACTATACATAATACAATGATGACAGACTCATTCACTCAGTCACTCATCAACAAAAACACTTTCTCAATTAGGTAAAAAGCTGAAATTGAGCACAATGGTACTTCTAGGGCAGTAGGTTTCTGCTAAGAAAGGACATTTTGATAATTTATGGGTAATCCCCCCATAACAGAAGAACTAAATACCCTAAATCTCTAAAATGCCTTGACAGATGACATGTTCTTTTTTTTGTCAAAATATATTTTATTTGTCATTATGTATTAATATACTAGCAGCAGGAGTGATTTGACAGGCCACACACATAGCACTACTAAGCAATGGAGGGGATGGAAGACTGAAGCCTGGGTGGTATCCTAGGCCGGACAATTGATTTTAGAAGTCCCAGAATTATTTTATTGGGGTGTCACTTATTTGTTGTATAAATACACCTTATCTGAAAATGCCAACCTGTGGCAATTCAATGAGGTGGTCTCACCTACACAATGAAGACAAAAGAACACTTCAAGGAAATCCATGTAAAGGTGATTGAAAAGCACAAGTCAGGGGATGGTGACAAGAAAATACAAAGTTAATGAACATCTAGCTGAGTCTGGTTAACCCAAGGAAGGCCACTGGCCCTGATGGAATATCTTGGAAGATACTCAAAGCATGCGCTGACCAGATTCTGAGTCTTCATGAAGATCTTTGATCTCTCTCTGGCATCAGCCACTATTCCACCCTGCCTAAAATCGTCAATCATCATCCCTGTTCCTGAAAAAACAGCCACTGCAAGCTTAAATGGTTATAGACTGGCTGCTCTCACGCTGGTAGTAATGAAGTGCTTTGAGAGATTGGTCTTTCAGAACATTAAATACTGCCTCTCATCCACTTTTGACCAGCATCAGTTTGCTTACAGATCAAACAGGTCTTACAGAAGATGCCATTGCTACTGCTCTACATACTATGCTGAGCCATGTAGACCAAAGAGGGAGCTATATATGGCTGCTCTTCGTAGACTATAGTTCAGCATTTAATACAATAATCCCTGAAATATTGGTAAGCAAGCTGACAGACTTAGGCCTCCCCTTCTGCACCTGCACCTCAGAAAACCTTTCCTGGTCTGAAAATACAATAGCAAATAGTCAAAAAAGCGCAACAAAGACTGCATTTTCTGAGAGTGCTCAGAAAAAACGTGGAGCAAAAACTATTGGTGGCGTGTTATTGTTCAACCATCAAAATCATCCTAGCATACTGTATGACTGTATGGTACACTGGATGCAAGGAAAAAAACAAGAAGGCTCTCCATAGAGTCATAAACTTAGCACAAAAGGCTGCTGTCTGCACCCTTAGAAGACATTGCCCACTCCTGCTATCTAACCAGAGGCACAAATATCATTAAGGATCCTTCACACTTTGGTCACCACCTGTTTGAACTGGTGCCCTCTGGTCGGCGTTACAGATCTTTGAAAGCACAGACTGACAGATTCAGAAACAGTTTCTTTCCAGTGACCATGGATACATTGAACAAAAAATAAGCAAAGGCGGGTTAAACAATTTTTGGTCAGTGCTGGAAAATAGACTCATATATACTGTGCAGCTACTCCCCAGTGAAATGGTTTTATTTATTGTAATACTACCGTTCACATTTTTTATTTCATTTTTTATATATAGTTTACATACAATATACTGTTTCTATAAACGGGGCTAAATGTGCAATACTGAAATAACATTTTTTTTATATTTTATTATTTTTATGTTGTTATTCTTGTATTATGTGTTGTTGCTTTTTTTCACAGAAGTATTGTTGTTTGCTTTTTTGTACCCAGCTGGAGTGGCACTCATAATTTCACTGTAATTTTTTTTTAAAGTGACAATAAAGATTTTCTATTCTATTAAATCAGTCATTAAGAAATGGAAAGTGGATGGCATTGCCATAAATCTGCCTTGAGGAAGCTGTCCACAAAAATGGTGTGATCATACAAGAAGACCAGTGAGGAAGGTCACCAAGAGACCTATGAAAACTCTGAAGGAGTTACAGCTACAGTGGAAGAGATTGAAGAGACCTTGCCAACAACAGCTCTTACCTGGGTGCTTCACTAGTGACACCTTTATAGGAGACTTGCAAAGAGAAAGTTACTGTACAAAATACAAATAGCACCTTAGCTAGAGTTTGGTAGCAGGCACATGGGAGACTCTGAAGTCAGATGGAAGAACAGTTCATGATCTGAGGAGACCAAAATGTAGCTCTTTGGCCATCATATAAAAGCTATTATAGAACACTGCACATTTTTAAAAACACATAATCCCAATCTTATTCTTCTTATTATTATAATAATAGCAATTTTATAATAATCCCTAATTTGTTCAATGCTTGCATGGACTGGGTGTTGGGCAAGATCGTGGGGTCCAGCGGCTGTGGGGCATCTGTTGGTCAAGAAAGATTCACTGATCCTGACTTTGTTGACGATGCTGTGATCTTCTTGGAGTCAATGGAGGCTCTGATCGGGGCTCTCGACAGACTGAGCAAGGAGTCTGAGTGTCTGGGCTTGCGAGTGTCCTGAATTAAAACCAAGATCCAGGCCTTTAATGACCTCTTGGGCACAACCATTAGCAGTGTGTCTGTCTGTGGAGAGAGTGTCGACCTTGTCAAGAGGTTTACTTACCTTGGCAGTGACGTTCAGGTCTCTGGTGACTCTTCCTATGAAGTCAATAGATTGGGGGGGGATCATGAGGTCACTGGAAAGGATTGTGTGGCAATCCTGATATCTATGCAAAAGGACGAAAGTCTTTAGAGTTCTGGTGCTTCCTGCCTTGCTATATGGTTGCGAGACATAGATACTATCCAGTATTCCCCAACCTGAGCTCAATTTTGAGCTTCATGGCAAAGGCTGTGAATACTTATGTACATATGATTTCTCAGTTTTTTTATTTTTAATAAATTTGCAAAAACCTCAAGTAAACTTTTTTCACATTGTCATTATGGGGTATTGTGTGTAGAATTCTGAGGAAAAAAATGAATTTAATCCATTTTGGAATAAGGCTGTAACATAACAAAATGTGGAAAAAGTGATGCGCTGTGAATACTTTCCGGATGCACTGTATATAGCCAAAGCTACCCATGAATGGCTTAAAAACAACAATGTGAATGTCATGGAGCGGCCAAGGCAGAGTCCAGATCTCAGTCCAACTGAGAATTGGCGGCTGGACTTAAAAAAGGCTGTTCACTCACACTCTCCATGTAACTTGACAGAGCTTGAGCAGTTTTGCAAATAAGAAGGGGAAACAACAGCAGTGTTTCAAGATGTGCAAAACTGACGGTGACCTGGTTAGTGATGCAGACTCAAGGCTGCCAATGGTGCATCTATTAGATATTGACTTGGAGGAGGTGAATACTTACATGATTATTTTGTGTTTCATATTTATATAATTAATTTAGACCACTTTGCAGAGATGAGTTCAAAGCTTCTTAAATATACAGATCTTTGGACAGTACTGAACACTGACTGAATTTCATTGTTGCCTATGTTACATTTCCTGTTAATTTTGACTAAAGTATAAAAATTGTACTTTTTTTAAAAAAAACCTTCATAGGTTGACTTGCAACTCTAAAATGGCCTAGCGTGACAAAGTCATCCTTCAGAGGAGATGTAAAACTAAGGTCCTGGCTCTCAGTAGTCATAAACTATCCCCACCAATCTTTCAAAAAGAGTAGGGTGTATCCTGAGGTCCTGGCTAAATTAACATGATGGCCTTGTCCATTGTGGCCCCTAATCATCCCCTGTCCCTTACTGGCTAACTCTCACTCCCAAACAGCCATGTGGTGAGGATATTGGTGTATGAATGGCCTCCATTGCATCATCCAGGTAGATGGATCACATTGGTGGTGGTTGAAGTAGTTCTCCACTGTCTATGTAAAGCACTTTGAGTAGGTTATGAAAGTGCTATATTAATGTAATGAATTATTATAAAATTATAAAAGTGTGAGTGTACCTATGAATGTATCCAGCAATGCCCCAGTGTCTGTCATATGCTCTGCACTGCAGCCATTGTCATTCCCCTTGTACAACGGATTGATAAAATTCTGGATCTCTTTTACTTTATCATGAAGCTTGCTTTATTGTTTGTTTAACTTGATAGCTCAGGTATTTTACAACTTTATTACACACTTAACCATGCTAACGTAGCTTTTGAAATGCGTCTGCTTTTATTTACTCACGAGCTAATCCTTACTTACCGATTATTTTCTATTGTATGCATTATCTTAACAATGCATATAAATTGTGGTCATACACCTAGTCTTATAAATTAGTTTTGATTAACCACAATTTTAGGAATTCTGACAGAATACAGAACTATAATTCGAAAAAGTAACATGGTTCATTTGCGTGTCCATGTCACCTTTTAGGGACGGTAGGCAATGTGTAAAAAGTCGAGATATTTCAATATGCATTAGAAACTAAAACATATATTGAAAACAATTTGCCGAAAACACATTTCTGTGCTAGATACCCGTTGCTGCGTTCATTTGTAGTCCCAGACGCTCCTTCTCGTAGTCAGACATTGCGTACTTCCACTTCCTCTCCGCTGATTCACGTTACGTTGCCATCCGTAGCTCTGCAATCGACTTGTCGTCCAAACAGACAGCTGAGTTAATTTGAGAGCAGTCGCTGAGAGGCTCGATTTTTTTTTCCCCTTTTGCTACTATTGCTCACTCAGACTGAAAGAAGCGTATTTGTGTGAAAGAGGCTTCCCTGACAGTTTGCTGCGGTCGCAGCCAGTGGTATGAAGAGTCGAGGTCGTGTTCATCCGCGGGAGCCAGCGGGGCACGCGTGGACAGGAGACGTTGGAGTTCTAAGATAGAAGCGCAATTAAGACCCCTGTCACAAGACACACTCGTCACAGCTCCCCAGTTAAAACTCCGCTGCTGACACAGGCCAGGACGGTAAGCATCCTTTTAAGTTAAACACATTCTAGAAAACGTAGTAGAAGGTGTTCTGTATGAAACGTAATGTTAACCGGTTCAGTGGTCTGGCTTAACCGGCAGAAAAATAACCGTGCAGGACGACCGGGCTTCCTCCAGCTTGATCGCGGGTTATCTCTGTGAGCGATCCGTTTTGGCCGGACGGGGCATTGGGCAGCTGTAATGAGCGCTGACGGATTTGCTCATTGTGGAACTCTCATGACCCAACAAATTAGACAGTGCAAACAAAACAGTGTTATTTTGCATTTTTTGGGTTTGTACCCTATGAACATTGCGAAACCGGGCACGTCAAACCTCCAGCTGATTTTTTTTTTTCACGTGAAAGACCTCCATCCTTCCTGGAAAAAAGTCTAATAGCGATTAGCTTTAGGACTTAAGAGTAAAGTCATTTCCTTTTGTATACGATGTAGGCTTCCTGATTGAGGGCCGATTTCGTCCCCAGTGGGAAGAGAAAAGGAGGTGTTAATTGCGCTTTTTCTATCAGAAAAAAAGAAATGAAATTTAGGGCCCGCGTTTTTATTGTATATTTAAGCTGTTATACATATTTAAGCTGTTTATTACATACACACTCCTAGAATCTGCGTCGTTCTTTTATCCAACTACTCCGACGTTATTCCCGCATTCCAGTAATGCGAGTTTGGTTAGCTGGTGACCCCAAAATGCGACCGTGCAGTCCTAAGTTTTATTACATGGAGATGTTGTAGTAGAGAGACATCTGGTAACTTAGAAAGTAGCAACATATAGCCCGAACCCAGTGGCCTGATTTGGAGGGGTTTTTAAATTAGTTTTATAATTATTATTATTGGTGTTACACTTTGATTCTTTCGTGCGTTGTCTCTTCCATGTGACTAAGTAGAACACTTAAGTAGGGTACGTTCTTGGTAATTCTTCAGCACAATAACATTAAGCCCTTGAACGATTGAGGCTCGCCCTTTTCAATGACGATTATACATTGATCCGTTAAACCAATTTGTGTTTTCTGTCAATTGAAGTGTTGTTTATCATGGCGCTGGAGAGTACAGAGGTGTTGTATGTTGGTTTAACATGCAAGAATTTCACAGAACTCTGTAGAGGTGACAAGAATACAGCTTGTACGAAGTATACAACCCGGCGACACTGCAGGTAACCTTGTAATTTTTTCATAGTGCCTGCAGCCTTTGCAGATTTCCAAGCAGGACTCTTTCCATGTAAACTCTGCACATGATCCTTGTGTTCAGTACCCACAGTCCAAAGACCCAGTATGGAGAGGTGTGTTGCCCACTTTTAACCTTGAAATGTGTTGCTCTGTGAATGGGGTCCAGGTCCACTCCCCATTTTTGCCCATCATGCACCCCTCAACTGTGTGTTTCTCTGGCATATTGCTGAGAATGCAGTTTGCTGTGTACTTTTTGTTCTTGAGTAACAAGGCCAGAGGAGGTGAATTTGCTTAGTGGGGGATTTTCATTCCTCTCCCCCTAAGATGACTGCTACCCTTCTCAGTGTGCCAAAATCAGACTTTAGAGATAGTGAGCATTTTGTGCTCGAGTATGTCTTTCTTATCTCATAATTCACAGCAGTTGCTTTTAGAGACACATAAAATGTAACAAATTTTGATATGATTAAGTAAATGTGTGAGGATCAATGAGTGGCAGTTGTTTGATTTAGAAGACTGGCCTAAAATAAAGATTTATAGGTTTATTGGTGACACTAAGCTGCCCTGCTATGAGAGTCTGTGTCCAGCTGTCCGTTGTTATCCTTTCCAGAGTTGGTTGCTGCTCTGTGCCCAATGCTGCCAGGGTAGAGTTCAGCTCCCTGAAGCACTATACTACAAAATAAAGTTTCAAGATAGTGGGTGGATTTGTTTTACATTTAGTTATGTGAATAATGAAAAATGTGAGCTGGACATGTGTAATTTTTAGGAAAGCAGTCTTGTCCAGTGACTTAAGGAGTCTGGGAACAGGATTACTTTTGGCTCAGTCTGACTTTTACTGAGCCTGTCTTTGTTCATTGTGAAATAACTTTGTATTATTGTGTAATATTATATAGAATTTTTTTATTCAATTATCCTCGGAACTGGGGTTGTTAGAATAAGGTGGATATCCCTCTTGCATGTCATAAAAGGCAACTATAGGAGTCTGGTGTCAGGTCTGACCATAAATACTTATTATGCTGTGATATTCCCAATATTCTAAGGGGAACCAGACAATTTGGATGAATGAAGAGAATGGCTGCAACTTCTACAGGGAAAGAGGTGGAACTTTATCAATCTGTTTTGGTTACTGTAGTTTGAGTTTATGCTGCCTCTAGTAGGCATCTTGCTTTGCTTTTGCACATACTTATTAAATTTATTTTTTTGATCACATGAATAGTTTAGAAATTGAATATATCTAAGTCTTTATAGATTCATTGTCCAAACTAACATATTACAAAACTGTGGCGACTTAAATCCAGTCCCAGCACCATCAGATGTCAGGGTAGAAGTCGTCCAGGGTAGTGTGCTGGTACTCCTCTACCTGTGTAGAGAGCACTTTATTATTATTATTAAATCTATTCTTGTGCCTCCCCAATTCTTGTCTTATGTTTCTCTCTGAATTGAAGAAACCCTGGCGTATAACATGTATTTAGCAAGTGCATTGTGCACTTCAGACATTTAAAAGCCTGTATAGCAGCTGTCCTTTTGTCTCACTGCCTTGTCTCTCTTCTCCCCCAGACTTCCTCAAACACTATTCGATCTCTTTTTGCTGTTCCATTGTTTCACTGAGTAATATTTTCCATTTGTTTGCGCTAATGCGATCTTTACTATCATTTTCTTGAGACTTTTGAATTTTTCTATTTCCATTATCTCTAACTTGCTCTGCGTGTGTATCGCGCCAGCGTTTTTTAATTCTTTACAACGTTCTACATTGTCTTTTTTCCAGCCCCGGGCGTGGTTAAATCTCTCTGAATTTACACACAGATTATTTTTGTTGTTTTTTGCATTCTTTTTCTCTCCAGCGCTTTGGGGTCTCTTTTTGATGCGCTATTTCTTCGCATAGTCATTGATGTGTCATCTAAAACATATAAACTTTTTAACAGCTGAGAGTACAGGAAGTGTGTCTGCCAAAAGCATTTCAATAACTGAGAGGTTAGATGACCGTGGTCTTGTTTGAAAATGGTTGTAAGTATGACGTTACTTGACTGTCTTGCGGGACGTGAAAGTGTCTCTCTGTCTCTCTTCAAAAAAATCACATCTCGTAAAAAGGAAAAAAATATTTTTTTTAATAATAGAGCAGGGGGTCTCCAACCTTTTTTCCCCCAAAGAGCTAATTTTACAAAATGAAAATGGCCGAGAGCAACTTATGTTTTCTAACGTTTATTCTCACAGTTTATTTCAACCCAAACAAACAGAATAAGCTTGTTTTGCCTGAACATTTACAAAATGTTTGTGTACACAACTCACATTTTGCATTAAAACATCAGAAAAAATATTTAGTTCACCTGCAACTGCATTTTGTATGTCTGTATGCATTTTCTAGTGTATCTCACACTATTGAATTAAAACATGAATGCTGTCAAAACAAAACAGTGCAATTCCAAATACACAGATATTCTTTATTCATTTGTCATTGTGTTCCATATCACTTTTACTTTATTCACATGTCCAGTTGCATGTGTGACGTGTTTTTTAGTTAGTCAGATGACTGGCACTGCATGGAGTTGGGAAGAGAGGCAGGTGTATGGTGGAGTGTAGCCACTTAGGTTCACTCTTATGGAGTCATTTAAATGTTCATCTGTCAGTCTTGTTCTGAACTTCGATTTCATGACATTCATGTCAGACTCACAGAGGTATGTACACCCAAACAAAGCAGACATTTTCAGAGCTGCTTAGTGAAGATTCTTATACTTATCTGGCTCTACTAAGCTCCAGAAATGCTGAGAATGTTGTTGAGATTTTAACTGTACATTATTTTGAAGGTTTATGAATATATAATATATAAAATCCAATGTCTGTCTGTCTAATTAAAATTAGTTTTTTTTGTTTATATGGTGCAATAATATTCGTTCTCTGGTTTTGTGTCACTTGCTTAGGCATTCAGTGATAGAGACAACAGCAATGTGTGCACTTCCCATACTCTTCATTCCATCTTCAAGCACCTGAGTGTAGAAACATGGTGGTGCCAAAAGGAGCCCGATGTACTTCTCCCATATTTTCATTTTGCTTCTCCCACCATGGCACTGGAAATGGTGACACAGAAGCCTTCTTTGCATGTACTCTATTTCATTTACTGCGTCATGTGGATGCACAAGAATCAACATGATGCACTCCTCACATATTATCTTAATGTCTCACTTGCCAGTGGGTGGTCTTGTGTGTGTAAAACGTGCCTGGCTAACAGCAATTTATTTTTTGTGAAACTACACTCTGTTCTTTCTCTAGCTGTATGTTCCTTGTTTGAAATGCTTTGTCTTCTCTGCTGTTGTATCATGGAGATCCTAATTCATCCACAAAGGCACACTGCTATACTCAAATACAGTGTGTTTGATGTTATTTTTATTTTTGAAGCTCTTAATATCTATGCGTATTATGATCAGTAATCCGTATGGTAAAACCATGTGTAATGTATTTTGGATTTATTATGAGGGAACTGTCACTGTGTGGGATTTTTCCACTGCGTGCAATATCTAGGAACATACCCCTCCTGCAAGACAGAGTTCTATTGTAATATTATTTATGGCAGTCTTTATTGTACCTGATTGTATATACAATCCTAAATTAGAAAAAATTGGCACATTATGGAAAATGCAAATACAAAATGCGGTGATTCTTAAATTTGCCTTGACTTTTATTTTATTACAGACAGTGTGAACCCATTATATTTCATGTTTTGTCTGGTCAGCTCCATTTCATTTGTTAATATACATTCAGGCCTGCAGCACACATTCCAAAAAAGTTGGGACAGGGGCAACTTAAGGCCAGTAATGAGGTAAAATACTTAAGTAATGATGTGATTTCACACAGGTGATGTCAATAGGTTATTGTAATTATGATTTGGTATCCGCCAAAGGCTGAGTCTTTGAGGAGCAAAGATGGGCAGAGGATCTCCAGTTTGTCAACAAATGGTTGAGAAAATTATTGAAATATTTAGAAACAATGTTTTTTCTCAAAGAAAGATTGGAAGGGATTTGTATATTTCTCCCTGTATAATGCATAATATCATTAAACAATTCACGAGATCCTGAGGAATTTCATTGTGTTAAAGGGAAAGGACACAAGCCTAAGCTGAACACCCGTGATCTCTGATACCTCAGACAGCACTACATCAAGAATTGTCACTCATCACTAGCTGATATAACCACATGGGCAAGAGATTACTTTTGCAAACCTTTGTCAAGCACTACAATACAGAGCTACATTCACAAATGCCACTTAAAACTTTACTGTGCAAAAAGAAACCTTATGTTCACAATTTCCAGAAATGGTGTCCACTTCTCTTGGCTCTGAGGCATCTGGGATGGACTATCACACAGTGGAAACGTGTATTGTGGTCATACAAATCAGTATTCCAGATCTTTTTTTGGAAGAAATGAACACTGTGTGCTCTGGACCAAAGAAGAGAAGGACCATCCATACTATTACCAGCAACAAGTCCAAAAGCCAGGGTCTGTAATGGTATGGGATTGTGTCAGGAACCTTGGCCATGGTAATTTTATACTTCTGTGATGGCAGCATAAATGCAGAAATTACACTGAGATGTTAGAGCAACATATGCTGCCTTCAAGACGACATCATTTCCAGGGACGTCCGTGCATTTTTCAACAAGACAACGTAAAACCACTTTCTGCACACATTACAAAGGCATGGCTGCAGAAGAAAAGGGTACAGATACTGGACTGGCCTGCTTGCAGTTCTGAGCTGTCCCCAGCAGAGAAAGTGTGGAGAGTTTTGAAATGAAAAAATGTGACAACAGCCCCATACAGTTTCATGCCTTAGACTTGTTTGTAGGAAGAATGGGACAAAATTAACACCTGAAAAGCTTCATCATTTGGTATCCTCCATGAGAAATGTCTTTTTTAAGTGTTGTGAGAAGGACTAGAGACATTACAAGTGTTGAATCCTTTACTGTCCCAACTTTTTTTGGAATGTTACAGGGTTAGGAGTGTGTGATATGTATCATCTATGATAGTAACTTAATTGTTTTAACGATATATGAACTGAAATTATTGATATGTCAATCAGTTTGCAAAAAACAGTAAAAAAAAGAAAAAAACGCGCCTTGAGGTTCTTCTCATTCACTGTCTCGTAACCTAATAGGATAGACGATGCGCATGTGTTCACAGTCAGTACACCACAAGTGAAGCTAGCATAGCAGCCTAAAATTGAGTGAGCAAACAGCGCCAGGGAATAAAAAAACCCTCACAATCTACATTGTTCAATTTAATTGCAAGACGTGGATCATTCTCGCTCGTCTGGAGGTGGTTTGGCTTTGAAAAGACTGATGTTGCTTAAAAGACGGCAATCTACAAACTATGTCAGAAATTGTTTGCCGTTAAAGACAGCTCAGCAGCTAACTTTCACCATCTGTGAATTGAAATTGGGGAAAAAAAAAATTTGAATGAATTATTAATCCATTTGAAGAAATTATGTAATACTTTCGACTGAATAATTTTTATTTCCGTAAGCAGCATATACCTATTGGGCACGTTTAAATTCACAAGCCTTCTTGGTTGGAGGTCCTCGATTCCCAAGGAACTTTTTTTTTTTTTTTCCTCCTTCTTCAGTACTTAAAACACTCGCACTGACCCCTGCCTCCTCGCCCCGCTCCATCTGCCCTTATTGCTGTAAAAAGAAAAAAGTCTTTTAGCAGCTATTTTAAAACAAAAATTCAGGAATTCAGAGAAGGCGAGCCTTTGCACACTGCCATTGAAAAGGAGATCAAGAGCTGCTTGATGACACCTAAGGTGGACAGTGATATAAATCCACTTGAGTGGTGTAAAACATAAGAAGTACATTTCCCCAAGTACCTGTATATCCCTGTCTCAAGCAGCCTTTCTGAGAGGTCTTTCAGCACTGGAGGAAAAGTTGTAACATGTAACTGGGTTGCTCTGAAGCCAGATGCTGTGGACAGACTGGTGTTTGTGTCACGCAACTTGTAAATTTACTCTGTAGAATTTTACAATTGTTTTATTTTTTTTTGATATCTTTGTGCAATATCAGACAGAACTTGAAGTTAGTAATTTATTTAAAAATGTTATAGGTTTGGATTTTTTTGTGTCTTTGTGCAATATATAACAGAAATGCTATATGAGAAGTCCCTGGGATACGTACGAGATAGGGACTGTTAGTTTGTACTTAAGTTGAATTTGTATGTAAGTCGGAACAGGTACATTATTTTAATAAATGCTATTGTTGACCGACTGTAACCAAGTGCTCTGCCAATGAATGATGGAGTTTCACCCCTCTGACCTTTTTATACTTTATTTTCAATAGTGATGGTTTTGCTCTTCTTTACTATATCACCAGCACTTGCGTCAGATTTGTGTTTCAGAGACATTCTTGAAGGGTGAAAACAAAAGGTTAAGATGAGATCTTCTGCACAGCACTGTACAGCTATCACAGCAGGAAGGCACCAGTCAACGTCTGATGTATTGACAAGAGACAACTTCCTGCTATGTGCGTAACAGTACGAGCAGGCTTGCTATTGAGAATGACTGGGGGCGGCGACGAGGGGCTCATCACCAGCCCACTTCACAGTCACCTCCGCTACAGTGCCTGCAGCGTCTGCCCACCGAGAACGAACACGGTGCGGCCAAATGCGGGTAGTGAATCACCCAACCCCAATTCAATAGGCAGCCATCCGAGGCACAATGTAACCTCCGCCGCCCCGTTTAGCCACAACTGGGTCACCGCTTGCAGCATTACCAGCCGTGTGTGCTGGGCGGGCAGTGAAACGCCCCCCTCCGGTCCATCCAGCCTGCATCCAGTCAGGAGCAGTAGTTGCGGCGGCGTAGTGGGCGGGGAGTGAACCATCATCCTGCACATGAGCGATAGCTGTGGCGCCGGTGACTATGGACCACGGGTCACTGCTTGCCACCAGGAGCTGCCCAAGGGACACTACACTGCGTGAGCAGCGAAATCAGCTCCCTCCAGCTACCACTTGCAGCATCCCCAGACCGAAGATGACTGAGCGGCAGTTACTGAGGCACATGCGTTGCAGCTGTGGCCTCGTTTGTAAGTTGTATGTCGGATGTCCTTAACCTGGGGACTACCTGTAGTTTTTTTTTTTTTTTTTTTTTTTTTTTCCCCCTGTACAGTATTTGACAGAAGTTTGGATTTTCACACTATAGTACAGTATCTTAGATTTTTGTTCTTGCTTATATGCTGCACAGTCTATATTACAGGAGACCAGTTTGTTTATCCAGACTATAATGTCAATTAATAATAATCATAACTTAGCTGTGTAGTTCTGACAAAACAGGACACTCTAAAAGTATAAATTAAGTTAAAAAAAAGAGAAGTCATCAATGTTTATGGCGTCTGTGCTGAATTGCACATGGAGCTGCTGCTTCCCTGACTCTGGGAAGTTCTGTTATATCAAACCTGCATTATTGCACGATTTTGATGGATATATTCCTGTTGCTCTCAAAGAGAAGACATGGCAAATCATCCCTTCAGTTTTTTTGTGTCATTAAACTAGAATTCATATTAATCAGTCAGGTATGGAGTGGAAGTCCTTAATTTCATTTTCCTGTTGCTATTTAAACATACTTTTTTTTTTTTTTTTTAAGCATCTCTAGTACATTTTGTATTTCTTGGGGGAGCGTGTGCACATCTGGATAAAATGGTAGATTTTAGACTGTACATATTTCTGAATTGTTACCAAAATAATTAAATATGTGCTTAATTGTCCGGTTAAGCAGTCTCATTCCACCATTAGAAATTTGTTTTTCTGATACATTTGCCACATTAAAAAGTTTTAAACAGGTTGTCTTCTTTTCCTGAACTAATTGTATCAGTGAGGTCAGCCTAAAGATAAATGCATTGCTTATTCTATGGTCATCATGAAATGTTAGTAAGACCAAGCTGGGAAAGAAGCAGTGATCTATTGTCCTAATGCAAATTAGTGCTACTTGATTGAAATTTATTTAAAGGAAGATGTTATCTGGTGGACATCTCAATGTAATTTGCCTTTGCCAGGCAAATAACAATAGCAGAAGACTAAACAGGATTTGTCTTGTCAGCATGAGGCAAGCAGTGCTCCCTTATTCCTAGCAGGTTTGTTTAATGGCGACGTGCACAAACTTTTTGTATTTTTTTTTATTTGTTTTTTTTTTGTATTGTGTCCTTTCAAGCCCACAATGCTTTGTATGTTTACAGATATGATAGGCATAACACAAAGTGACACAGTAAAGAACAAAAGCAGTATATAATGCATACAGTGGTATTGAAAAGTTTAGACATGCCGGTCAATTTGTAATTTTCAGTGACTCTATAAGACTCTAGAAGTCAAGACACCCTCTGCAGGGTACAGAGACAAAGACCCTATATTTATTAACAATATAATGCACACTTACTATTTATGCCCTAAATGTAATAAATAAAATTACATGATTAACGAAAAACAGAAAAACAAAGAAAATAAATTAAAAACAATCAATCATAAAGCCAGGGATGGAGTCCTGGCAAAAGCAGGACACTTTGAGATTTTGTGAGATCTTTCAAGTAAGGAAAGCCAAGCTTTCAAGGTAAAGCAGTTAAACTCACTAGTCATGGCACTGAAGAGTGTTGATGTGTTTTGCATTGCATGCTATTAAGCAGATGCAAATAAGAATTTTAATTATATTCTGTACACTTGGCAACAATATTATAGAAATATTAAAATTGAGGGTGGTGTGTTTAGTCGCCTTGCCAGGAGTTAATTCCTCCTAACTTATTCTTGTCTGCACCTACAAGAACTTCTAGTTAAGACATCTTTCAAAGCTCCACAAACCTCCTAATTTTCACTACGGATTTCCAAAATCTTTGGAGCTCCATGTGTTTCAGAATTTTCATATGAGTATTCTTATGGATACATGCCCAAAGATATGGATAAGATGTCCACAGCACTCCAGGTACAGGCAGAGAATGGGACCAAAAGCCCATGCTTAATGTCAGGTATGAGAGTAAAATACAGAGGGCATGGATGTGATGTTGGCAAGCTATATACCATTGGTGTGGAAAGCATAAATATTAAGGAAGGGAATTTTGTATCTTTTAATTCCGGCTTAACATGAACTGTAAAACTTTGTCCTTTTTTTAGACTTTTTTAACAAATTTTAAAAGGTTAGTAGGTGCTTTTACAATCAAAGATGCACTTAACGGCTGTTGTCCTGCTTTGCAAGAGCAAGAGGCTTATAGATGACGCTTTGCTTTTACAAGGATAGGATTTTGCTTGGTAGAGTCCGGTGTAAAATATCCCGCAATTGAGTGCTGCCCCATCTTCTGTTAATCTAGCCTGTCGTGCATAAACACTCCTTACTTTTTCTTACAACACTCACTGTCATTGCAAAAGTGTGCAGTGTGTTATTTGAGGAATAATAAAAAAGGAAATAAACATCTTGGCACATCTGTTGCATGGACCACTCTCATAGTGAACAACTTGTGGAAAGGTTATGTCCTAAAAAGTGTTTTTGGTAAACATTTGCAATTGTTTTAAATCTGGCATATTTTAACATGTAAAAGGCCACTACCAAAACATCTGAAGATAATGTAATTTTGGTGTCCTTCTCATCCTTGCATCTTTTAAGAGAACTCAGTAGAATTATTTCAGATGTTATTGAGACTTGTTTCTGAAAGTGATATCACGTTCTAACATGTGTGCCATTTATTTATATTCATCCTATATGAGTTCACGTGAACAAAGATCCTTTGTACATCATTACCCGCTGGTATCATCAAAACAAAGACTAATAGACTGAATAACAGTTTCTACCCTGTTGCTATGCATCGAATGCCACCTAATTGCCTTCAATGCAGCAGTGCAATAGATGACATCTTGTGTAATAGTGTGTTATGGGCAATTAAGGTCTTATGTTGAATGTTTGTGTTCTACCTTATTTATTCTTATCCTTTCTTATCCTTTTGTAATTATATTTATTTATATTTTGACACCGCAGGGACTGCACCTAATTTCATTGTACTTGTTACAATGACAAAGAGATTCTGATTCTGATTCTTTTATTGGGTTGCATTTGGTACCCTTCAGAACTTTAAGGAGTTCAATGTGTCTGCATGTCAGCTGGCTACAGATTCAGTGTTTGTTTTCTGCTTATCTTACTAATTTTTAAATCCTGGCTACAGTTATTTTATTTGTGTGTGTTAAGTTATACTGGGGTCATCAGTTTATAGCAAACCAACTTGTTAAACATCTTATCTGCGGATGTTCTTGCTTAGTTTGTAATCTTTCCTGTTTTTGCTTTCATAAGTGTCTGGCTGCATGACTTAGCATATTTGGAAGGCTTCATAAAGATGTCATTTTTTTAAAAGCTTTGCCATTAAAGTTTGTGTTCATTCTCTCTAATTTGTATCCCTGCTTTCTCTTTTCTTCTAATTACTTCATTAATAATGAACACACATAAAATAAATGTTTTACAGTAATGTGTCATAAATGTTTGTGGTTAGGTGCTGCCACCTAGTGTTAGTATGGTGCTATCATTTGTGTGCCCCCTGCTATTGCTAACAGGGAAGGTACTGAAAAAAGAATTCCTAGAATTGAAAGGCGTAACCATTGACTGGAAAGCCTGGCAAAGCATTAATCAATTGGTCGCTAGTAGCTGTAAGTAACTAAATAGATAAATGAGCAAAGTATTTGCCTTTAGCACACATCAAATGGATAGTAAATCAGGGCATGTGTATAATGGGTGAATCCCCACTGTAGGGTTGTTTCCAGCTTTATGCCCGGCATTGCCAGGATAGTCTCAGTGACAAATGGATGGGTGAGTACTTTATAAAGAACAAGGTAGTGATGTTTGTTTTGTAAACTCAAATGGCAACAGAAACATGAAACTCCAACGTGGGTGGCATAAATTATGGGAAGTTAAAGCTGAGTTTGCTTCTGTGTATATCTTAAACCTTTCATCTTCTTAACTTTTTTTATATCCAGTACATAGTGGTTTGGTGTATCTTGCAGTAGCAGTGGTGCAAGGCAGGAACTATTCCTGGTCTCAGTTCTTTATGGGGGGGGGGGGGTGCACATACACATTAAAATACCACAAAGCAGGCAGTTGTTTGCCTATCGTGCCAACAAAGCTTTAATGTTTCTTTATTTTTTTTTAATATATCATCTTTCCTGATGGCATTTGTCATAGTGAGTAATATTTCCAACAGTGATTTTAAAGCAAATTTGCTGTAGAACCCAAATACAACTTTAAAGAATTTGCTGTAAAATGTATTGGGTAACATCTCTGTGTAAATGGCTTTATTGTGAACTGTCTTCTTTATTGCAGTGTGCCTTACTGTGATATTTGAAGTTTAGTTGCTCTCTGGTACTGTGGTAAGACTGCCCACCCTTCCTGGACTTTTGACCCAATCTCTCTTTTATGGAGTCATGTGGCAGGTCAATGAGTTCCACTCAACTGAGTTTCTGTTTACATCCCACGGATCATTTCACTGCCCTTACAGGAGTAGTCCCATTACCTTTTCATTATTTTTTTCCATGGGTAAACGAAACAGGTAAATGAAATGACTGTGCTGCCATAGAATGTCTAAATCCACAGTTTATAATGAGTGATGTTTTAAGATGAGGTGTGGTAGCTTTCAAAGCCCCACATTTTCTTACACAGTGTTCATCTGTCAAAGGCATATTAAATGAGGGCCCAATTTAGGATGGTCCTGTCTGTTTTACCAGGGTTACAGAGAGCTGAGGTTTGCTAAGATACAAGGTGGGAACACTAGTCCATCACTGGGCATGTCAACATCTGTACCACTTTTACTCATTCCTGCTATATCGGCCAGCCAATATTGTGTGTTCTACGTCAGTGACAGGTATATAAATCTATGCAGTTGTACTAAAGTTTGTAGTATGCCATCAATTAAAATATCAAAGTGCATGTTGGTAAAGTACATTCCCAACTCTTGAAAGTTTCAAAAAAAGCATCAATTTCATTACCTACACATGGAACAAATAATTAAAAATAAAATCAGTTATGTACTCCCAGTGTATTGATAGTGTATTATGTGTAAAAATATTGCAATATTATATTTTCAGGATTGCAGGGGACTGAAAGTAATCTGTAACACTCACTACCCACACCACCCCACCCTACCCTTATTAGTAAGATGCTGGTGCAATGTGAAGTAGAGTTCTGTATAGATAAATGTTAAGTTACTCCAATATTGGCACCAACCCACTGATATAAGAACAATAAACTGACCCTGTTGCTGCCACACATCCTAATAAATAAATTTAATTAACCAAGTATTACAACATAGTAAGTTTGCATTTCTGCATTTAAAAATGCGCAGCAACAGACTCCTCGAAGTGAGTCATCATTCTGTATCTGCCTAAATGAATTCGGATACATGTTATGAAAATAGTAGCTACTCTGTGCCTCTCTAATAGAATGGAAATGGAGGCAGCTTATGAAGTGATTGTTACACTTCAAAAAAAAATATCCTGTAACAAAAATCCTGCCTCTTAATAGCATTGTTTTACTTCAGATACTGTATACCTGACGGTGAATTATTCACACATACTGAAAATATGTAACATTGAATTTGAACTTTGAATTTGAGACCTACATTATATACAGTAATGTTCCTCTTAAGCCATTTTGCCATGGGTAACCCTATCTGGTGTACACATCTGCATACGAAAACGTTTTAAGGATCATTGAATTATTGTAGAGGATATCAACCTGTAGCCAAGGATACCAAAGTCCTGCATCACTACTGTTTGCAAATTATGTTGTCCGTTTGCTTTATCGAACTGTGATCTCTGGACCCTACTGGAAAATTTCACAGAGGAGTGTGATGCGGTTGCCGATGAGAATCGGCACCACCAAATCCAACATCTTAGTTCCCTCAAGGGAAAATAGTCACAAATAAGGGCTGAGCAGCTGCCCCAAGTGTGCAAGTTCAAGTACCTTTGGGTCTTGTTTGTCAAGTGCGAAAAGGGATGATTATGAGATTGGTGCAGTTATTAGTTTGTTCAGGTGAAGTGAAAGTCAAGTCCCCTGGCTAAAACGTTTGATTTATCAGTCAGTCTACACCCCTATCCTTGTCTGGGCAGTGGGTTAAAGAATGAAGTGAGGAAGCAAGCAGCCAAAATGAACTTGCCAAATTACTTCACTTATTCATCATGACAGGGTGTGAAGCTCAGCAATATGAGAGGACCTTGGACTAGAACCTTTTTATTTTCCAGATTGAGTGGAAGCAAATTGTGCATATAGCTTGTGGTGGTTTGGGCATTTATTTAGGATTCCCTTGACGCCTTCTGCAGGGGGTGTGCAATGCTCAGTCCACTGGCAGGAGACCCAGGAACAGACATACACATTGCTAGATGGACTATACATGTCTTTTGGTCAGGGAGCATTTGGAAATTCCCCAGGAGGTATTGGAGGAAGTTGCTGAAGATGGGGTGACCTAATCATCATAGCACAGCTTGTTGATACTGCAGTGTTCCTTAGGATAAGTAAAGTGAAAATGATGATATCAAAATATTTTAGATCCTAAGCCATGTATATGTTTCATGGCCAACATAACCAAGCACTTTTTAGCAGCACATGATATTTAATAATGACCCCGAACTACACATCTTACTTTGACTTGACTATTTTCCAGTAGGTAATTTTTGCATCACAACATCAAGCATTTTCTTTCAAAAATGATACCAGGGGTGTTAAACCTGCTTTCCTATTGTGGGATAGCGCAAACCCCATCATCATCCCTCTCTGTAGGAATTTGTAGAAGTTTTTGCCAGACTCAACCTGCATCATTAAAATTTTGCACTATACTTGATTCCACAAAAAAAAAAAAAGTTGTCCTAAAATTGTGGGCAATTGATAAATTCCTGTGGGTGTGGAGATATCCTAATAAGATTAAGTCTAATAAAATTTTGGCAGCAGTAAAGAGCACAAACGTTTGAGCTTTTCTTTTTAACATTGTGCTTTTCATAACAAGTTCTATCTCAAACCATTTTAGAAAGACTGAAAAGCATCCCAGTTGGCATGCTTTGCAGTTACATAGGCTTGTCATTTCTATTGTTTGATTAATTGCAGGCAATTAACTGGCAAGAATGTATAATCATGGCTACCGCAGAGAAAGCTTCAACAGCACACGGAGTGGGACCAGTGATGAGGACATGGTGGAGATAGCTGGAGCCACTTTGGATTTTTCTGTGACAGATGATGTGCCTCCACTGGACAATGCTGCTTCAGAAGGTAGGCATTAAAGCCAACCATCATGCCTTTCTTTTTCAAGGTTTGAAGTGATAAACAGTTATTTGTTCTGTATCGAGTTCTTGGATTGTGTTTTCGATTTGCGGTATTTCAGTGTCAGTGTTATGACCACACCACACTCCTTGATGGCAAACATAGCGATGGGGTTATCTATGTGCTTTATCATTTTATTAATTAGAAAAATTTACAAGGGATGTAAGAAAGTATCACTGAATATTCATCAAAACTAAAATAAAAACCACTGACCTTGTTCATCCCATTTTGTTTTCTTTTCAAAATGCAGCATTCCTCAAAAACCTGGCCACAGCTACAAACTCAATTGTCCTTTAGACTAAAAGTCTTGCCTTTGAGCTACCCATCCACCATTGTATTTAACAGCTTCAATGCCCAAAATAGTCAAGATGCTTATATTTCTGAGATTGGTGCTTTCAATAACATATTTAAATCTTGAAAGGAGGTTTTTGGTTTTTTTTTTATTTCTTTCCTAAAGTTGGGCATTATGATTTCTGCTCTTCTGTTTAAAAGAGAACAGAGGAAGAATGATGGGGTACTGTTTTCTCAACAGAAATTCTCTGTCTCTTACTTTACCATCTCTCTGTTTCAATGGTAATTTTGTCACTTTTACCCTTTGGAGTTTGCTGGCCAACTTTTTTAGGACTCCAACCAAAGTGCTGGTTTTTGAGAGATGGGGTTATTTTTAGCTTATGTGCTCCTTGTTCAGCAGTACTCCTGATAGTGTATGTCTGCATCTCACAAATAACATATTTACATCTAATTGCATTTCTCAGTGTCAGTTTCTCTTTAAAAGCCATTCAAGGTTTGATATTTGACAATTTAGTTAATGTTGCAAAAGTCAGCTAAAGCCTAGTCAAAACAATGAATTTGCACGTAAGCTGTACATTAAATGTCCAGCCCACTGCTATCTCCTCCCTGTGTCTCTTACTCAGTACAGCAGGATTTACTCTTCATGTGGTTTACTATTGCAAATATGGAGTTTGCAGTTGTAATGCTGACATTGCATCCTTGTTTACTCTTGGTGGAAATGCAAATTAAGGTGAAAATCTGTATAGGCATTTAAACCCACTTCTTACATGCTGGAGCTGCTAACCACAAGTACCTCATATGGCGTATAAAAAATTTGAATAAGACTAGCCTTTCACCAAATAACCAGAGTGCATGTATTGCTCAAAGCCATTCCAATAGAGATCCTTATGATTGACATTCATGGTTGCACAGTGACCACCACACTTCTAGATGGGGAAATGTATTAAAAAAAAAAAACTTATTTCAGGTAGTAAGTTTTTTTTTTTTTTTTTTAATGTAAGTACAGCATTTTTGTTTAATTGTTTAGCTACCACTTAAATACTCGTGTGCCATTAGTGACATTTAGTGTAAAGAAATTAAGGTGGCATAGTTTGGCCGTTAATCACTTTTCTGTCCATGCAGTGGCTTTAACTATCCCAAACTGTCTTGTTTGATTTTTTTTTTTTTTTAATAAAGTGGGTTTATTAGCAGAAGAGTGGAAATTTTACAGATTCATTTTTTTGTCATGTATACAGAGTACAGTGAAATTCTTTCTTACACATACCAATCAGCACGTAACATGCCGCCACTCTCCAGTTCAATGATTAGTTGATTCTAACTGTCTTCCTTACTTTATATAAATGTGTATAAAGTTTGTATAACAGGTTTGGGGTTGCTGCCTTACAGCTTCAGTTTAAATTTTGACCCAGTCACTCCTTGTTTGGGTGGGGACACACAACACTCACTGTGATTGACATTCAGTCCTGTCCACAGCTGACTCCTACCTTATACTAAATATAGCCAAGGTATGCTCTGGTTCTCTGGGCCTTTTAATTAATATGCAGTTTTAAGAAATGGGGGGATAACTCTGTGATGGCCAGTGCAATTTTTTGTATACTGTGGTGTATTGAGCTGGTAACATCACTTGAAGAGAGGCCTATTGAATCAGAAAGGTGATTCAGAAGGCAGGCTCCGCTATGGGATGCACTCTTGACTGTCTGGAAGTGGTAGTAGAGAAGATGATTAAGAAAATTAGGGGGCTCTGCCCCCGCTCGCTTTGCTCGCCCACCCCTGGTTTTGGTTAACCGGATATACAATTTTTAAGAGATTGTTATTTTCATGGGATTTGTTACATATGCATTATTTTCACTTTTACTTTAAAACTTTAGTAAAAACAATATTTGGAATTAACTTTTCTTCAAGATCGCATTGAATTTTGATTCCGTGTTTGGACTTGCATCATGACAACGCAACATATAACTGCCTGTGAGTGAATATCGTTTTTCTCTTTAATAAATAAAACAACATTTTTGAATGTTTGTCCATGCTCTTTCTTCTTTGCTTAGTCGTTGTCCTGATAAAATTTATAAGAACTGAGAGCACAGGAATGTGTCTGCCAAAAGCATTCACACGACTGAGGTTAGATGACCGTGGTCTTGTTTGAAAAGAGTTGTAAGTAGGGTGTGACTTGAAAGAATCTCATGTTAAAAGTCTCCGTCTCACGGGACCTCATACCGCCCCAGCGTTTTTGGAATCTCTTAATTCTTGCTAGCAACACGAATTAGATGATCTACAAGTCTCCAACTTAAAGTTAAAATCCGAACAATATATTCAATCTCTTTTCGCTGTTCCCTTATTTCCCCAAGTAATAATTTCTGTTTGTTTGCGTAAATGTGATCTTTCCTATCCTTTTTTTGAGACTTTCTAATTTTTGTGCTTCCATTATCTCTAGCCTTCACTGCATGTGTACCATGCCAACGTTTTTGAATTCTTTACGACGTTCTACTTTGTCATCTACTCTTTGTCCTTTATTTCCAGCCTTGGGCGTGGACTCATTTCACGGGATGTATAAGTGTCTCTCCAAGAAAATCACGTCTCGTCTCCTTCCAAGATTTTTTTTTCATAATAGAGAGAAACTGATAGCCATTATGAGCAATTCTGCACAACCTGTATAACATAAACTGAGGACTTTCAGCCAAGACGTTTTCGGCAGATGTGCATCAGGAAATGGTCCTTGGTTTCCTTCATACCTATGGCAATGCACCTGCACAACATCTCACTTTGACTGTGTGGCATTCTCTTTAGCTAAGCCAAGTTAGAAATTTTCTACTTTTTTTAGTAAATGTTGCGTGTATTGGATGGGGTATGTTGTTTTGTGTTAATATTTTTTGTTTTGTGAGCTTTGGAAAAGTTATTTGTTAGCATACCCTCCTTATCCAGTGATACTGAACCATCCATCCATCCAGTGTGTAAGACCATATAATTTTAAATGGTATTCAATGTTAATCAATTGATCCTGTATAAATGAGCATACTCTGTGATGAACTGGTGCCAGGGTGGCTCCTGCCTGGTATGCAAAGGCTACTGGAAGAGTGGTGATAATCCTGATATTAAATTACAGTTAGTGGCTTCTTTAAATGAATGGGTGCATGCATAAATTTTGGAGTGTTCCAGTGCTGTCTTGCTTTTTTCTTATTCTAGGAGTTCCCTGTCGTGTTCTATGCTGTACGGTTTACCTTTAGTTCGTATGTTTAGCTCACTGCGCTTTCTCCAAGTCAGATGCTATTTAAGCAGGCTGAAAAGGATGTGTACCACTTTCACATTTGTACGTTTCTCGGCTTTCCTAATTTATCTACTTAAGTTATCATTTTCAGTTCTCTTTATTTGCTTGGGCTAGAGCAGTTTGCAAATTGAACCGAAATGAGTGAGTACTTTCCTCTGTCTTTTGAATTTGAGAATGAAAAACTATTTTGAGATAAAAGATTGCCTCAGAATTGGTATATTACTGCATATCTTTACAGCCATTCCCTTAACTAGAAAGTACACTTAATAACTTTTAATTTAGATATTATGAATTCATTAGCTACTGCAATAATGATAATAAGGATTTCTGCGATATCAGATATTGCTGTCTTGTGGGCCAGATTCAGTCCAATGTTACTGGTCCAATCAGATTTGAGCATTTTAATATTGGTCCTTATGTATTTGGAAGGCCATTCAGTTCAGTTGATGTTTCTTTGCAAGTTTAGAAATGCAAGGACTGTTTCTTCAGATTTAAATCGACCACAGAATATCCAAGATCACCGGACCATTTTCAGCAGGGGCAGCTGCATACCTTGTTTCTGCAGTTGGGACATTTGGATAGTAGAGCAGAACTCTATGCTTGGCTTTTTGCATCTATCAAGTAGATGAAGGTTGCTTGTAACAAGTAAACTGGCCTGTATGTTAGAGTTTAGAGGTGAGATCTTGGCCACTTCTTTTCCCCTTCTGTTTTCATTGCTAGATAAATTTTAGTCTAAAAGTGTCACCGTCATTTAGGTTTAGGTTTATTGTCATGTGTACTCAGTACAATGAAATTCTTACTTGCATGTTTCCTCAAAACCGTGGCAGTCACTCAATACCAACAAAAAATGCATAACATACACATTATATAAAATACAAGTATGTACAGTATTCATGAGAAAAAAAATTCCATATCTCTGACCTGCTTACATTTTTTGTCTTGTGTACAAAAATGCAATTGCCTTACGTTCCTGTGTGCCATAATAAAGGGCAATGCCCCGTTGGTCTTACATTCTGACTGGGAAGTGAAGTATGCTGAGCTTGTGTCATGGATCACCCAGCTGTAATTAGAGGAAGCTGGAAGGAGTTTAATACAATACATAAACTATCAGTATATGGCTTGTAGAGGTTATAGTATACAGTTTAATCTAAACCATTATTGAAGGTGCAAAAATAACAGAAAGCATATCACATTTGGTGCATGTAATTTGTTGTGGTTAGGTTATGACAAATGTATTTTGAGATATTTAAGGTAAGGCTATGACTGTGGTTTTAAGGTGAAGTAGTTCTGCTCGCCAATACCGGCCCCAGAGAGTGGTGACGTGCTGCATGTCAGTTAGCCCATGCAAATATGAAAACCTATAAACTGTGAGTGAGCTCTAAAAATGGATAAATGAATGGAGGTCTAAAGTACATTTTACAGTGGGGTTTCTTTTAAACATGTTTTATCTTTTGACTCCTCTGAAATGAATAGGACCCCAAAGTAATAAAACAGGGGTCAGACAACCTGATCTTTTCAATTGTGGAAAATGAAGGAATTCTTAATTTTAATATACAGAGGGATTGCACATGCACTGTGCCAAGGTAAGTCATTTTTTCCCCAGCAAACCAATACTTAAAAGCAGTGTGATGACTTGAAGTATTGAATGTTACTGTCTCAATATGTGTTTGAAAGTCTGAGTTAATTTTTAATTTGATGTAAATAGAACATGTAATAAAAATGACAAGTGAATTAAGATACACTGATTTTTGTATTTAAAAGAAAAAATAATTTCGATCTGTGGTGGTTTCTGGTGAAAATAAAAATGCCTAAATCTGAAGTGGAGGCACATCTGCAGACTTGTCATTTGTAATTCTTGTATCTCTTTTGCTTTTTTTTTTTTTTTTTTTTTAAATGCCCCAGCTTTTTTTATTTCACCTCTGGGTTTCCAGTAAGTGAGCTGATAGAGAAGGTGGGCAGATGAAAAGTGGCTGCTTCTAATTATACTATTGATAGTAGTAGTACTTATATTTTACATAGCACTTTTCTAACTACTCAAAGCACTTTACATAGACATTGAAGAGCCACTTCAACCACCACCAATGTGTAGCATCCACCTGCATGATGGGACAGCAGCCATTCTTGTGCTAGTGTGCTCCCCACACATTAGCTATTAGGTGGTGATGGCGAGAGAGAGAGTGTTAGTCAGTTAGAGACAGGGGATGATTATTGGTCCTGGATGACCAGGCCATGGTGGGCAATTTAACCGTGACATTGGAAAACACCCTAATCTTTTTGAGTAGGATTTTTTTGTGGCCACAGATTCAGGACCTCGGTTTTACTTCTCATTTGAAAGGATGCCAACACTTTTTACAACACAATGCCCAAGTCACTGCACTATGGCATTGGAATCCACACACATATACTACAGGTTGAGTGCTCCCAATAGCCTCACTAACTCCTCATGCTGTACCAACCCAAGCTTCTTAGCCGGTCTCCCATGCAGGTACTGGCCTGGCTCAGATATGCTTAGTTTCAAGTGAATTACCCATTCTAAAGTGCAGGTGTTATAGCTTCTAAGTCATGTCTAAAATCCTTCAGTACAACCTACCAATAAAACCTTGGAAAGGTAAAGACCTTGTGCTAGCATTAAACTCTATACTGATTGCATTTGATAACTGAATCACAGAGCTGCCAACTTTAAGGAACTAAAGTCAGTTTTAAAACACTATATTATATATGCAAACTTGTTAATTTTTTTAGTCCACTAGTTTCATGTGCAGTGGGTTTATTGCAACAGCGATTATTGACATTTTGAGGTCCAGATGGCACAGAATCCTACAGAATAAGCTCTAAAACCACAGCATTTATTCTTTCAGATTCTCTTAACTGGCAATTTTGACTATGTGGTTTTGAAAGAGGGTAATACCTAAAATATGTAAATTATTTATTATATATGCTAGTTTTTATTCCTGCTTACCAAAGGCAAAAAAGTAGTTTGATGCACACTTCAGGCACTTTTGAAAAACAGAGTCTTTCAAAAACCTGATTTTCCTGAACCTAATATACCAAATGACATTTAATTTACTTCCTCTACAGAATAGAAATGTTTAAGTTATTTGTTTTTAGCAAGTGAATGCTACATTTAAAAATCATGATGTTTTCTTTGTAACTTGTTCAGAATAACTCCATCGATTCATTTATTAAATGGGGCTGAAGTTTTTCATGCAAGTTGCTACCACAGGGCACATTCACACGGGCACGTACTTATGATTTACTCTGTCGGCATGTCTTTAGATTTTGGGAGTAATACTCTACAAATGGCACATTATTTCCATACACAAACACTGGGAGACCATGTAACTTCCACACTTACAGAAATCAGGTAAGGATGTCAACCCTGTCCCCTGGAATCACTTTACCACAGTACTGTCCAGTTATGATAAATGAAAGGTTAATTTTTTTTTTAAAACTTTAATTAAAGTGTAATCAAAAGTTAACACCCAGACTAAAACTTGATGGATTTGTGTAGCATTTCAGTTTTTTTTAATAACATAATTAACATTAAATCTCTAGCATTTTAAACATAAAATTATGTTTTTACTACATATTACACATGGATCAGTTTCTTAGAATTGAAGTAAGGCTATAAATTATTAAAACTTCCATTTGCTAATGAGCATATTGATATGTAGATTACATTCTTATTGTCAATACTGTATGTTGTGAGTTACTCATTTCTCTTGTCAATTTTAACCACAAATTCTTAATGTGAATGTGTTTTCAAACAAACTAGAAAATGACACAAAAAATCAAATGGGATCCATCAATATAATACAACACCGCTAACAAACTGTATATGTATGTTTGTTGTATTCTCGGAGAAAAAGTAGAAATCTCCATCTATTTAATTTAACCCATGAACCCGTTTATCAGCACACTAATTGTCATTGAATTAAGGAAGATAAAAGAGACGACACAGGGAATCCTTTTTTTCTTTTTCTTTTTTTTTTTTTTTTCCTCTTCTCCAAAGCTAGGCATTGTTTACTGAGGATGCCAAATATTATGTTGTCATTCTTAATGTCCTTTCTTTTTGTCTGTGTAATTTATTCCTGTGTTCTATTTATACTAGGTTTTAATAGTTTTATTTCAGTAGTAATTTGTCTTTTATCTCTACTTACAGTCCATTTATTTAAAGCTAATGTTAGGGCTTTACGTCTTCAAAGGTTTTTTTTTTTTTAATATAGGTTACATTTACTGTTGGCCTCTTGATCTGATAAGGGCACTCTGATACACATCGTGTTACAGAGTTGAGCATCCTTGACCCTGGAGACTGAGCTCTGGATATCTTGCAATTCCATACTAAAAAAACAGTTCAGAAAATAGACAGCTGATGGGTACATGTCTTTTATTGAAGAGATCACTGCACTTTTTTTTTTATAGCGTTCAGCAGCACTACAAATAAATAAATTCACAATAATCCATCAAATGCCTGTAATGTGACAGTAAATATCAACACCAGAGTTATTTTTGATGGTTGTTTGAGGAAGCAGTAGACACACTAGATCAAAGTCAACTTTATGCTTTGTAAAGAAATGTTTCATCATATTTTGCTTTGCTACTCATTTTGGTGTATATCATGCTGACATTCATCCATCCACCAGTTTTGTAAATTTCGTGCTGCATAATGTACCTGCAGTGGTGGTAAAATGCAGCAGGCATTTGTGGAAGAGACTCCAGTTCATTGCAGGACACACATGCATGTGTTCCTGCTGATCAGGCCAATTAAACTGAGCATTTGAATCTTTGGGATGCAGTGAGAAAATCTACCTAAAGCAAATGAGTAGACTCCATATGGATAGTGACCAGGCAAGGAATGGAACCTGAGGTATTCAAGCTGTGATACAGCCATATTAAGCCCCCAACATGTGACCCATCAGACTCGCAGGCAATGGAAATGGTGTAGCTCAGTTTAATTTTTTGTTGAGCTCTTCAGAAGCGCAGGCACAGCTGTAATGGAAAGAGTGAGAGGCGTGTGGAAGAAATTCCAGCAGCCATTTTCACCCATTCTGACTTCTAAAGGAGTCACTCAGGCATTGAAATGAAAAGTAAATGATAGAAGTGTGCGTAGTATGTTATATTGGAGGGAGAGTTGGTTAATTAAGGGGGGGGGGCATAAAGCTAAAAATGGACAGAGATCAGAATAATCAATTAGGTGGTGGAGTGAGAGGTGAGTTAAGATAAAGGCTTTGTGTGGAGGCAGCAGGTGTTCTGTTGTGGATAAACAGTCTAAGGTGATCTTTGCATGGGGAGTAAAAGGTAGAGGATAATTGAATGAAGTGGTGCACAACGATGAAGGTGGAGAGGATGAGGCCAAGGAAGATATGATTGGAAGTGGTTTCACTTGATGTGAAAAGAATAGGTCTCATCCCAAAGGATGCTTACAGCCATGGAGAGTGGATAATAAGGGTTTGAGGGGTAGCCAGTTGAGTAAATGGCCTTCAAAGCTGAAGTGATAGTGATGATGTACTTTGTAACAGCATTTTTAAGAGTTATGGACTTGTTGACCTGTTACAGAAACACATTTGACAATTAACCTGATACATTTCTTTGTCATGTAGAAATAAAAGAATACCCCCAAAAACTTGTACACTCTATGCTGATGACTGAGGTGAGGTTTGAAACCCAGTATTGTGAGTTGCACATTTTTAATTGGTTGTGGACTGCTACAGAAATATGGAATTCTGGAAAGCCGTTTTTTAAAGTGCTTATCAGTTGTTCATGATGATTGCTTAGAAGTGTTCACTTTACACAGAACTGAATACATCAGTATCACATGCATGAAGTATAGCCTGGGGTCTAAGGCATTAAACTGGAAGCCATGAGCCCACAGGTTGAGTCCCTTCCACTGTCTCACATTGTAACTCTGTACGAGCCACTTCACTTTCCCCAAGTAATCAATTGTACTAAATTTATATACTTGCTAGTGGGTTCCCCCCGCTCACTTCGCTCTCTAGCAACTTCACGTCTCTGCCGCTCGTGTTGTGAAGAGGGGGGGCTGCACGCACCCCAAGGAGATGCGGTCGCTCCTCTGAAACCCCCTCTTAAACGTTGATACAATGGGAAATAAATAGCTTTTTTTTTTTTTTTTTTTTTTTTTTTTTAAACCTACTCTTTGCTCGGTCAGCGCCTGGCTTGCTGCTGTGCCACATGATTTGCATCTCGCACAGTGCTTCAAACATTTAAAAGCCTGTACGGCAGCTGTCCTACTCTTTGTTTTATTTCCGGCCCCAGGCGTGGTCAAATCTTTTGGCACAAAGTCCTGTCTCGCAGGAGGCAAGTTCTTGATATTTTTTTAGTTTATAATTTAAAAACAGAATAAGCATCTGAAAATCTAACAGCATCACATTAAAGTTCGATAAATTCTGGAAAGAGTAATGCCAAACACATATATGTAGGTTTTAAAATAAGCCAGATTTTAAAGCGTGACAAAAAAAAGTATATATATAGAGAGAGTAGATGGAGAGTATTTAGATGTTGTTCGCTAAATGTCTGCACTGCTTTGTGATAATCCAGTTTGACCAGTCATTTCTTCTTCCAGCAAGTAGTTATGCCCCGTTAAATATTTTCAGTTTAAGAGACCAATAACCAATCCATAGAATTCAGCCATCCATTGCCAGAGCCTGGTCTGTCTGAGTCTTTCCCACCTACTACACTGGCATCGTACCCAACTCTCACCCCCGTCTTGCAGTTTTTGAGCCCACCAGATGGCCCCACATCATCATTTCAAGCTGAGCCCGATCAGGTTATATGAGTTGCCTGACCACCAGGTGCTTACTGCAATGAGACCTGTGTCTGAATACGGTCCAGCTCATTCAAGGCTGCATCCTGTCACCAGTCCTATTTGTGGTTTTCATGGTTAACATATCAAGGTGCAGGTGTCCAGTTGGTGAGACTAGGGGTAGTATTAATACTTTATGCAGATGATGATGTCCTCTTTGCCTCATCTGACCGTGACCTTTGGCATGCACTGAAGTGATTCGTTCCCGGGAATGAAGCAGCTGGGATGTAGATCAGCACCTCCAAGTCTGCGGTCATGGTTCTCTGTCAGAGAAGAGGAGAATGCTTTCTCTAGTTAAGGAGTTCGACTATCTCAGGATCTTTTGCGGATGCTGTACTGGTGGTGACAAGGGAGCAGAGTCTAAAGACAAAATTCTCTGTTTTCAGTCAGTCTACATCCTTGTTGTCAACTTATGATTATAAAAAATGAAATCGCAAGTACAAGCTGTAGAAATGAGGTCTCTTCACAGGGTGGCTCGTCTGACACTCCATTTAAGGGTGAGAAGCACATGGCTTCAAAAGCCTTCGAGTAGAGTTGCTGCTACTCAGGACTGAGGGGAGCCAGCTGAGGTGTTTTGGGAATATCAAAAGGAATCCCCCTGGGCAGTTCCCACAGAGCTTTTCTGTGCACATCTCACTGGGCAGAGACCCTGTGGCAACTCCGGGACATGCTGGAGGGATTATATATCTAAGCTAGTTTGGAAATGCCTGGGAATTCTCTAGGAAGAACTGGAATCTATAGCTGAGGACAGGGAAGTCTTGGCTGACCTGTTTAACCTGCTGCCACTGTGACCCTCGCCAGGAAAGCTGTTAGCGGTATAAAAAAAATGGATTGACAGCTCATAATCATCATCTCATTTCCTCTATCTTCTTTTTCAGTGTGAGAGAGAAAGACGCAACATTCCTCATAAATGGGGTGCAGTTGTGCGGCCTACTGGACACACATACAGCTGTACCATCCTGACACAGGATGGCCATTTAATGGTACATGGCAGCTACTTTTTAGGAAGACCATATGAACACAAAGAAAACCGGTAGAACACTACCTCAGTGTTACATTGTTAACCACAGATTGGAAACAACAATGAATTCAGTTACAGCTTTTATGTTTGTAATTTTCCTGTAATCTGAAACTGTGGAGTAGATCGCAGTCTGGTCAGGCACCTTTGTGAAAACAGGCTTATGGTGCAGTGTGTGCAGCTCAAGCAGTGGGTTCAAAAATAGCCTTAAGCAGTTTACCTTTAAAAATAAATAGAGCAAAATTCATCATAACTGGAATTTTCAAATAATAAACTGAATTTACTACTTGACTCGCATGACTAAAGAATGCTAAATGAAAACTTTGTATGTATGTATGTTACACATATGTCGTATATTATGCTGTTTACTGCAAATGGCTTAAATTTTTTGCTTCGAGGCATACTTTTTTTAAGAAAAAAAAGCTTCTATGTAGTCTGTAAACAGCATTTTAAATGCTTTCTCCTGTGGAGCATAACAGTTCACTTAGCCCTGCTGATTGGCACAGAGTCAGTTCTTATGCTGTTCCATTATGAAAAAAATGTACGTTATGCTCTGTTGCAGTAGATATAAAAAATATTCTTGCTGTGTAAGAGCTTTATGGTGTTTGTGGAATATGGGGAAGGTTGGTCACAGCTCAGTGGCTTCTACATAATAAGTGATCAGTACCTTTTGTACCTTTTGCAAAGAGCAGTGCATAAAGCACACTAGAACAAAATGTATTTCGAATGCAGAGAACAAAGCTAATGAAAGGAGACAGTGGGAAGTCAAAATATACAGCGTTAAAGTAAATGAAATAGGAGCTGTTTGGTAACGTGGAATAGTACTTAAAGAGGTCCAGATGTGATCAACAGCCTCACTGATTGCCGTATATGGTCTCCAGAGATGATTGTGACTAGCAGCATTATCCTTGAAGGCAGAGGAGCCATCATAAATAGCTAACAGCAAAATTAGCACATTTCTTTGGGACTGTGCTAGGAAAGGGCCTTTCTCTGGTGTAGCTCCCTATCCAAGACTGTGTCCTGCCTTGTGGCTAGAGCTGCCAGGATGAGCCGTGGTCCCACTACCCTGAATTGAATTAAATGTGTTTATGAATGAAATGAGATGCCATGAACCTGGGGTAGTGCCCTCAGTAACAGGCTCAGGAGCCAGATTTAGCTGATCTTCTTTTATTTGCTGACGGTATGCAGCCACTTAAGTCTGAACAATGGGGGCTGGCTTTTGAAGTGACAGCCTTTAGCTTTAAGTATCTTGAATAATGTGAACCCGGTCTCGTGTCTTACAGTTAGCTAGCCATGATCCTTCAGCAAAATTGTCAAGAAGATTTTTAATAAGTTGGCCATTTTAGTCACTGTTCTGATTTGCATTATTTTTCCATGCACTGTTTTTTTAAAAACTTACTTTAGTAAGGAACGGGAGGCTTGAATGTGACTGGTAGGTGATTTGTTCAGTTTAATTGCAGTTGTATGTAATTTGTTAATTTGTCATCATAAGCTTTTCAAATAAGTAACCACAAGAAAGTTTACTTGGATATCTTTCCAAGGACTGTGGATGTGACTGTTTGCTGCAAGTTGAAACATTTAGAAATAGGTGATATTGTCTAGTTGGTCATGTGAAGCAGCAGACATTTTTAGGTTACTTTGTAGTGTGACAGGGGGCACTGTCGTCCCCTTGAACCCTCAGATCAGTCGCCAGACACCAGGTAAAAGTCCAAATATTGACTTTATTAATATTACACAGTGCACAAAGCACCCTCCTCTCCACAATACTCCTTAACAAATACAATTACTACTCAATAAACAATCCTCCACTCCCAGACATGCTGCCACCCTTCCACCCAGCTCAGCTCCATGTCTGGGATTTCTAATCGTTCTTTTATAGTCCATGAGCCGGAAGTGCTTCTGAACCCGCAGTCCATGTGACTTCCTAGCATCCCGGAATTACGTCATTTCTTCTGCAGCTGTAATTAAGACGTACTTCCGGATTAGAGGTGACTTAGAGGTCTCCGAGCCTCCCTGCAGCGTCTCCTGGTGGCCCCGACATTATCCAGCAGGTGGATATCCTGCTGGAATTCGAGGCATCTTGATGTTGCAGGGATGGCTCCCTCTGGCGGCCTGGGAGTATTGGCCAGGATGAATGTCCGGCCATAGTCCACAGTAGTTACTGTATCTTGCCTGCATGCATTAAATTTTCCTTGTTTGATTCCTTTTCCCTGGGCCTGTAGTGCCATCTTGTGCTTTTATACCAGGATATACACAACAGGATATTAACAGTTGCTTACATTTTTGTTTATATTTAAAAAAAAAAAAAACCAACAGACCACATGCTATCCATCAACCAACTCTTCAGTTTCCAAACCTTTTTTTCAATAACACCATTATTGACAGCTATAATCCTCCCTGAGTACAACACAGCTTGCTGCAGTCACTCCATTGCAAGGCATGCTCACTTTTGTACCCTGAGTTGCTCACCCTTTGTCGGATTCAACCATTAACCTAACAAGAACAATTAGGAAGACACTGAACCGCCTGGAGAAAGCCCACATAGACACAGGGAAATGTGTAGTGAGCTGGGAAATGTACTCCTGTCCATGGAGCAGGGAGGCAATATTGGTATTCAATAGGTCACTATGCCGGTGTTGTCCAAATTTTCAAATTGATTTGAGATTTTGATGGTGAGGGTCAAGAACTGGCTTTCAAGGGGATGCATAGCTGTCACTCTTGTACTGTGCCTTTTTACATTCACCAGCTGACAGCTGGAACCTGCAAAGATCCCCAGAGTACCTGGAAGAAGCCAACAAAAACACTGGGATAAGCTATAAACTCTTAACTCAATAGTGAGATAAGGATGGAAATAGAACCCAGTTCCCTCCAGCAGTGAGGCAGTTAAACCAACCACAACACCGCTTTAATCTCCTGCTGTAAATTCATCTATCCATCCATCCATTATCCAACCCGCCTTATCCTAACTACAGGGTCATGGAGGTCTGCTGGATCCAGCCAACACAGGGCGCAAGGCAGGAACAAACCCTGGGCAATGCGCCAGCCCGCCACAGGGCGGGCACACACACACCAAGCACACACTTGGGACAATTTAGAATCACAAATGCACCTAACCTGCACCTAACTGTGGGAGGAAACCGCAGTACCCAGAGGAAACCCACGCAGACATGGGTAGAACATGCAAACTCCATGCAGGGAGGACCTGGGAAACAAACCCGGGTCTCCTAACTGCATGGCATCAGCGCTACCCACTGCGCCACCATGCTGCCCTAAATCCATCTATCCATTCACTAATTCATCTATCAGTGCTTTTTCTTGCTGTACCCTTTACAGTATAGGACACGCACACACCCGCTCTTTTGGTTTCAGTTAAATAGTTAAATTTTGGAATGGAATGGAAGGAAATTGGATTACCCAGAGAAGTTGTGTCAGGACTCAAACCCATGTCTCCTGGTCAGTGATACAGCAGGAATACCTAATCTAGAACCAAAAGAAATCAATGTTTATTTTATTTAGCATCTTTTATGGTGATCCACAGTTTTGACATTCTACACAGAAAAGAGCTTTTTTGTTATGACTTTACAATTTCTGTACAGCGAATTTGAGTGTTGGGATTGCATGACCACCCACTCGATTCCCATCCCTACTAAACATTTAAAAATATAGGGTTCTTTATTTAGAAAGCTGTTTCGTATAGTATTACCTTGAGAAAGGATACTTTAAAAATAAAGGTTGATATAATTGTGAATAAAACTTTGTCAGCCCCGACTAAATGAACTAACAGCCAGTTACTAAAGGAGTCTAGTGTGTGCTGTGATGTCATCCACTGCAGGGCTGACCCTTAGAACATCACAAGCAGAGAGCAGGTGAGGAGCGGCAAGTGAGGCATCTTATGAATTTTAGACACGTGTGGAACGGGGGACACTGAACTCGGAACACAAGTCAGTCCAGATGGTTTTTATCGTCAGGAGCTTAACAACTAATTCAGCGCATTATAGCAGAGAAGAAAATGTGTAATGACTGGGGGTCAGCATAACAATACGCAAGGTAAGGGGGGAGGGGTGCTACTTGAGAACCTTGGCCTTACACAGTGAGAGTAATGAGTCAGCTATTGGAATGCTGGGCGGTGAGAAGAAACACTCCGGTATGTGAGTGGCAGGCAGCGCTGCACTCTTTGCTTATCTTTTTCATATTTTTTATGCAATTTAAGTAGCTGCTCTGTTATCATGGCTTTCTAAACACTGGTGGTCTCTTTTACATTCTTTATGTAACTTGACGCTGCACATTTGTTTGACAGTTCATGAAATCAGATGCTGTTGGTTAGACTAGTCGGGATTTCTTGGGTGGAAGAAAAACATGTAAACCGAAAAAGGGTGGCCTTATGGGTCTGATGTCAGCTGCTAGAGAAAATTAACTTGATTTTTTTTTTGGTAATATGCAAGTTTACATAGATTGGTAGCTTTACATTTAGAATTCATCTGACTTGGACCTATTGTTAATATATTTGCAATTTTGCTTTTTTATTCTGTGTAGATGATCAGAGTTTTGAAGTGGGACAGTATCATGCATGCATGCTGTGAGTTTGTAGGAGAACCTTTGCCAATTTATGTGGTGTTGCTCAAGTGGTATCTAGGAAATTGTCCTGTCCTATATGTTGCTTTAATTTTTTGGGGTCCTCAAAAAGAATACAAGTTTATGTGTGTACACCTCTAGCATTCTAAATTTATTCTTGTTTTATCTGCCCATATTTCTTAATTATTTTTCTGTCATTAAATACCCATTATTTTACTTACTTGATTATGAAATTATCAGTACACATGACAATAATATGTCTATAAGCTTATCATTTATTCCTTTTAAGTCTATAGTCTTTTTTTAATTGCAGTGGATCCATGGCAATAGCACATTTTTGATGTAATGCCTCTCAATTCCAGGATACAATCAAACACATCCAGTCATCCAAGGTCAGCTTAGAGACCTCCCATGACCAGAAAGCATGTCTTCAGACAATAAAGCAAGCCAGAATATATGGAAATGACCTGCAAGAGCATGGGGACTTTGTGCAGTGTTCATGTGGAAGGCACCTATTTTTGAAGTTGAACCAGAACCCCAGTGATCTGAAGTGGCAACACCAATTTCTGCCCCTCCATACAACAGTTCATATCTTTGTTAATTAATTGTTTGTGTCCTTTCGCTTTATTACACATAACTTATTTATGGCCTTTAATGTAGTGAATTCTTTATATATGTGGATTTATTGAGTTAATGCAAATTTCTGCTGAGAATTTCATGTAAATAGACTCATTGGAAAAATATTTACTGAAAAAAGCTTCACGTTCAATACTTCGTCCACTGTATGTTGGCAGCATTGGGCATAAGCAGGAATCAATACAGAAATATTACCATCCTTACCTTTATCTTTCTTAACTCCATTCAGGATCACAGTAAGCCTGTACACATTCTGACAGCATTGGGTGCAAAACAACCACCAATTGTGGATAGAGAAGTGAAAATAATCTCTCTATCCATGTAATGCATTGATAGAAGCAGGCAAAAATGTCCACACACCAAAACAGTAGAGTTCAAAATAAATCAAACATGTATATCACTTCTTTGGCTCATAAACTATGTGTCATCGTATTGTTCCAACATGCTGGATATAATTTTGGTTTCTTCCAAAACTGAAAAATTAATTTTAAATCCTCACTAACATTATGGGCAATTTATCAAAAAGTTATCCACTTCAGGAAGGTTGGGCACTGTCTGTCCTTGCATTTGATGAGTACGGCACAGACCTACAAAGGATATGGTGTTGTATATTCACACTCAATTTACTGTACCAGCTTGCCATTAGACTAGAGAGGAATCCAGCATTCCCAAAAGAACATAAATACACATGATAAATAGGAGGGGTGGGGGGAAATGCTAAAATGTATTAAACATAAAAACAATGAGAGTTAGCCCAATGATAATTCTTTATTTTTTTCCTTTTTAGGCCATTCTACGCATAATGGTATTGGTGCAAAAGAAGCCAGCAAGATGATGGATTTCCTTGATGAGCCTGTCCCAGGGGTGGGAACCTATGAAGACTTTAATACAATTGATTGGGTCCGGGAGAAGTCGAGGGATCGGGACAGACATAGAGAGGTGAGTACTTAGACAAATGAGTGCTTAGTGTTTGCAGTTTATAGTGCCTTTCTTTATTCATCAATGCATATGTTTTATATACTGTATGTGACTTGCCCGGTAACGTTTTTCAGCTTTCTTTTTTTTAATGCTAGTACTTTATTATTAATTTTTAGCTTACCATAATTTTCATTTTTTTGCACCAGAGAGAAACAACTGCATGTATCCATTTCTTAAAGTGACAATAAAGTGAATGCTGCAGTTGACCAGCCACAATGAGGTGCATCAAATCGCTTCACTTGTTCTTTCTCAGGACCCATAATTTGTAAAGTCCAGCGATCTAAGTGTGTTTTTATCGATGGCATTGTCTTAATATACAGTACATTTTTTAATTGCCTGTGAAAGTTTATTGGAATCTTCCCAGAGTTTAGAAATGCAGTAACAATCCATTACTGTGCAACACTATTTTGAGGACCATCTGCACATGCAGTAGAAAACTGATTGTTGCATGAAGCAGCTGTAGAAATGAGGACATTTCTGGTTTTGTTTTGTTCATTTTATGTTAAGTTGCAATACTTTTTGGGCAACCATTACTGTACAGTTGGTACATATGCAAAAACACGTAAAAAAAGTGAATATTTCTATACAGCATGTAATATGTAGCACACATTCTAGCCTCCGATTGTGTTTGGAGACCAGTATTTAAAAGGTGAAAAAAATATATGAAAATGAGACTATGGTAGATGATCAAGCCATGTAAAGCCTAAACAAGCTGAAAAGGGAGCAGTTAGGCTTTTAAGTTGGAACTTGAGGACTCAAGCCAAGTACCACGGTAAAGAAGGCTGTTTTAATGACTTAATTTATTTGCTTTGCCCTAGATTGCAAGTAAAAGCAAAGAATCCACATGGGCACTTATACAGAGCATCAGTGATGCTTTCACCGGCTGGCTGCTAATGCTACTAATAGGCCTCCTAGCGGGTAAGATTTACTACTATTTAGTCCCATCATATGCTCAGGAAATGTCTGTTACTGTTTTGCAGGTTGGAAAAAAAGCACTACTAAAAGCTATAGTACATGAACTTTGCACTGAGAAATTATGTATTGCTGAGACTAGAGTAAAACAGGAAAATAACATTTGCAGATTAGTGTTCAAGGGTGACCATACATATACTGTAGTTTTACAACCATCTATACACGTTCATGTCAATCTTCTTATAAAGCAGAGGTCCACCTATAAGCTGAAAATTCTTTTAACTATCACAAATGTAGTATAGCTAAAATACAGTGAGAAGCAACAATGAATTAATATTTTTTTAATCTGTATTTAAGGTGAATTATTAGACAAAAGTACATAATGTCAGCTTTTTATTTTTAGGCAATGTTTTACATATAACAAACAATATTGAAAAAATGTTAATTCCTCAAATTCAGCTGAGCAGAAGTATTGGGACAAATTAATCTGAAGCAAAATAAATTTGGTTATAGTATTTGCTTACATACCCTTTACAGTATATCTAAAGTCTATGCACACAAATGCAACCAGGTTTTTGTATGACTTTTTTTTTCCTTTTTGACTGAACAGTTTCTGATTTGTTTTCTCCTTCTTTGTCTAGATTGTAATTTTGCAATAAACATGGAATACGTTCTGACAGGATTTTTCTTGATTTCAAAACCTGCCATTTTGGCAAGGGTCTGTAGAGTTTTTATATACAGTTTATGCAATAAATGCCCTAAGTGTGTTAGCCATTGACATCATAGACTCTTGATAATTCAATTTAGCATGCTTTGCCAAACCTTTATGGCAGACATTTTGAGTTGATACTTATTTTGGAGTTTTCCTGACTTTTTTGTTTCCTCTTCATTTGGTGAAATGCATTTTCAGTTAGGTTTAAATTCAGAGACTGACTTTGCCACCTCATTATTTTCTACTTCTTCTTCTTTCTAAAAACTAAAAAAAGTGCTTGTGCTTGGTTAGGTGGGCACTATCTTTCAGGTCTTGTCTTGGTGTATTATGAACCACCTTCCCATGAGCTAGGAGGAATTTGGTTGGATTTGAGAAAATGTTTCTGTACTCATCTTCTACTTCTACCATCAACCTTTACATCACTGATAAAGAGCAGTGAGCTAGTTCCGAAAGCTGCTGTGCATGCCAAACCATGACACTGTTTTCCCCATGCTTCACTAACTAGTATGCTTTTCACACTTTTCCATTCCCATCATACTGGTAAAGGTTAATTTTTATCTCATTTGTCTTAATGTAGAACCTTTTGGGCTCATCTTTGTACTCCTTAGTGAGTTCTAGGCTGGCCTTTCTGTTCTTTGTGAAGATGAGCGGTTTGCATCTTGTATGTTGAATACTGACACATTCACCCTGGCACCCCATAAACCATTTTTTATTTCTTTGGATGTTGGTTTTAGGTTTCTTTTCACAGCTCTATCAATACTTCTATCATCAGCTGCTGTGGTCTTTCAGGGATAGCCTGCTGATTGCCAATTGCTCTTACCACCACTGATTTTCTTATTTTCAAAATATTCCTTACTGCTAATTTTGGAATACCCAGTTGTTTTTCATTCACTGGTTCAGATTGCTGTTTGCTTTAACCTCATTTTCAGAATTACTTGCTTTTCTCTCATAATCAATTTTTTAGTTTTCATTTTGTTATGAACCTTTGATGTCAACATCAGACCCTCAATGCAAACTCCTATGACTACAACAAGGCCTACATACTCCAAGCTCTTTTATGTGTTGATAATTAAGCTAACACCTGAATAGTGTCATTCATTTGTCCCAGCACTTCTGCTCAGCTAGAACTGGGGGAATCTCCAGTTAACTTAATGCACATTTTGATGCGAGTCCATGAAATCATTAATAAAGCCCTGAAAAGACATGAGGATTACATGCGTGCAAACTCCTCACAGACTGTGACTAAACTCAGATTTGAACCCAGCCTCTCGGAGCTGTGAAGGAGCAGCACTAACCACTGCCCTGCCATATTTCACTAGTATAGTTAAAATGAATAATACAATTATACTATTTTAAAAGAGACGTTCTTATTGCATCTAAATATAATGTATCACTCAAATATTTTTTTCTTCAAGATGAACATATTAAAGAATGATGTGCTATTTCTCCAATGATTACAGTTTCAAGTATATAAACTGATCAGTACATCAGAATCATCACTTTAATTAAAATAAATGCTCTGTTCAATAATACCAAGAACTTCAAAGTATACTTGACAAATTTTAAAAGTTCCATTTGCAATTCAAACAGAGGTCTGGCACAGTGTTCATGATTATGTTTATTTTCCTAAGAGCAGCCTGCTGCATATTATCCAGATTTGCAAGTCCATCAGCCTTGTTTGCCACTGCAATAGTTGTTGTTCTCATCTTGTTTTTTGAAACCACATTTCCTGATGAGGGTTGCAATGGCTGCAAGCCAAGCATGTCAGTCCAGAATTCCATGTCCCCAGCTGCAAATTCCAGCTGTTCCTGGGGAATTTACACACATTTCCCAAACCAACTGAAAGATTCTATTGATCCTTCATATCCTGGGTCTTCTGCATTGTCACTAACCACTGGGATATTCCTGGAGCAGCCCTTGGGGGACCAAACAAGGGGCATTTTTACAACATGCCCAAACTATGCCCACTGTAAAAGAACACGAAACAGGAAAAGCAAGGAATCTGCTCTGAAACCTTCCCATAATACTGCGCTTCTAATCCTATTATGGACTGTTAGCCCAGCCACCCTGTACTAAGCCAGATTTCTGCCACTTGTACTCACAATCTCATTCTTTCAATCATTACCCATAGCTGGTGAGGATTGCACACTGAAAACTGAAAATTTTATCTTTAGACTCGACTTCCACTTCACCACCATAGGACCACTACTTCCACTCCAATCCAGTTGTTGATTCCTTTTTTCCATCACTCATGAACAAGATCCCAAGATACTTGAACTCTTTCACTAATGGCAGTTGTTCCAGAGAGAAGCAATACACTTTTTTTTTTTTTTTTTTGATAGAGAAACATAACCTCAGATTTGGAGGTGCTGGTCCTCATCCCAGTTGTTTCACACTTAGCAGTGAATCTCCCAAGTTTGTGCAGTAGGCCTAAGTAAAATGAGGCAAAGAACACAGCATCATTTACATAAAGCAACGATGCCACCCATAGCGTCCCCAACTGGACATGCTCACAAAAAATTTGTGAGATCATTTCTTTTAATTCCACCGAAATAAACATGAATGTGCTTTCTCTGGCCTATCCAGGTAGGAATGAACCTCTAGTGACCTTCATACTGAAAATATTCCATGTAAATGTCATAAGTATTAGTGAACTCACTAGGAGTTTCTACAAAGACCCAACCATGACTGGTTTTACAGGTCAGCTTATCATTCATTCAACCGTTTTCTGCATCAGCTGTTTTCATCAGAATTGTTTTAACTTGGAGCAAATACTATTAAATTTTCAAACCATTTGATAACACTGGTGTTTAAGACTAGATGCTTCATTTCCTTTTATTTAAAGAAACTATGTTGCATGAATGCTGTACTTTGCACCCCAAGTCAAAATGTGCTGTAGAATAATGTTGGTTTGAAAGGCAGTAAATTCTTCAGAATATCTCTCCTAGAGAATACTTTTAGTTAAAGTACTATTTTTCATGTACTATTGTTGATGTTATAAATATAGTCTCTTTTTTGTTGTCTTCCTTTTTTTGTTTTTCTTCCTCTTTTTCCTAGGCTCCATAGCAGGTTTAATAGATATTTCTGCTCACTGGATGACTGACTTAAAAGAGGGAGTATGTCTTGAAGGTTTTTGGTTTAATCATGAACATTGTTGTTGGAAGTCCAATGAGATAACATTTGAAGAAAGAGATAAGTGTCCACAGTGGAGAAGCTGGGCTGAACTAATTAGTGGGAAAACTGATGTAAGTTGTTGTCTAATTCAAGATGGTTCCAATATACATTTTCTTTCCATAGCACTCTGTATTCTTTATAGCTAGCAGTGTAATTGTTCACAAATTCTATTTTTCAGGTTAAATCTTGTTGCACAAACATAAAAAGGTTTTTACTGAGGATAAAGCATTTGTCATACATTTAAAATGAACAAACTGGTAGGAGCCTGGTTATGATCTTGGTTGTGGTGGCAGTGGGGGACCTGCATCTGCTAGTTATTAAAGTGTTGGTTTTTTTTTTTTTGTTTTTTTTTTTTTTTTAAAAAAGAATAGTCAATCGTTATAAACCAAACCAGTAATAATTACTATTCTGTATTTAAAAAAAAAAAAAAAAAAAAAAAATTTAAAAGGACGGTAACCTGAGTGCATCAATTAAGGAAGCCAACTTTGTGACCACTAACCATGTGCATGTGTACATTAGATACACTTGCTATGTTACTCCCCTCTGGCTTCATCAGTAACATTTCTGCTTGTTTTATAGCAGTGCTTCTCAATTATTTTCTGTCATGCCCCCCTTAGGAAGAAGAAAACATCTCTGATACTATAAATAGTATCATTTGTCTATAAAATTGTTATAAGTACACCTCTGCATAACACTGTATCCTTATTAACGTATAAGAGAATAAAAAAAGAAAGAAATATGGACCAATTTACTACAAAGAATAGCTTTATTAAATGTAACAGAAAAAATTTAAAGTGCATTCTAAATTAAAAAAAAATTAAATCCTTAATTAAACTATAAACATTTTTTGATTGACCATGTCAAACCATATGATACTGAAAAAAAATACATAAAATCAATAAATAATAATGCATTCAAACTGATCATCAACATTTACTCACGAGCACAATATTAAAAAAACTTTAACCTGCAAAACAAAAATATATCAAATAATTTGAGCTGATTTTTTAATCAGAGATGATGTCTGGATTAATGGCTACAATGAGCACGTTTTGCAATGCACAGCTTTTCGAAGCGGGGTTTGAAGCAGGACACAGCAACTCTCAGCTCCTTCTCAATGTGTAGCCGGGACCTGTATTTGCTTTTCAGAGCAGCAACAGCAGAGAAGCCAGTCTCACACAAGTAAGAAGTTGCAAATGGAAGAAGAATGTGCACAGCTCTTTGTCCTAAGAGTGGATATTGCTTCTCCACATTCAGCCAGAATTCACTCAGTGTCTGGGATGTGAAACTTAGTCTCAATATGGAGTCAGATGTGATTTCTATGAACTCCTCCTTCTCTGCAAGGCTAAAACCAGTTGGAGCTGGTGCATTAAAAGGATCTCTCACCCAGTCATACTGGCAACTGTTTTTAGGGAAGTACTTTGTAAAGAATCCCATCAGTGATGAAATATGCTGCTTAAAATATGGAATCACTGAGGTGACGTCATAGTCAGTAGTGTCAACAAATTACTGCAAGTTCTCAACTTGACACAGTATTTCCTTCATCAAGTCACCTGCCCCACATTGCAAGCTTTCGAGTGAAAGAGTTGATCTTGTCTGTGACCTGAGGGAGGTGTTGATTTTTCCCTTGAAGCTGTAGATTTAGTTCATTGAGCTTTCCAAATATGTCACTCAGGTAAGCAAGTTTCATCAGAAAGTTCTCATCACTAAACTTTCTTGCAACTTCATACTTGTGCTCCTGCTCCAAAAACATTCTTATCTCTTCTCTGAGCTCAAAAACTCGGGATAACACTTTTCCTCGTGACAGCCACCTTGCTTCACTGTGAAACAGCACAGCTTGATGTTCAGCTCCCATCTCCTCACAGATAGCAGAGAAAACTCTTGTTTTTAGTGGTCTGGTCTTTATTAAATTGACTACTCCTACAATGTCAGTCATAACCTCACTTAATTCAGAGGAAAGGTGCTTTGATGCCAGTGCCTCTCTATGTAAAATACAGTGTGTCCACTCAGCATTAGGTGAAGCCTTCTTTATGAGAGTCCGAAGTCCTTTTCTCCTCCCTGCCATGGTCTGTGCACCATCACTGCAAACACCAATGCAGTTCTCCCACTTTAGCCCATTCTCAGTCAGGAAGCAGTCTAGCATTTTGAATAGCTCTTCGGCTGTGACTCTGTCTCTAACATATTTACAAAAAAGTAGATCCTCACACAGGGAATTTGTCATTTCAAAACGTACATAAGCAATAAACAAACAGTCTTTGTTGCTGTCAATTGCTTCATCAAATTGTAAGGCAAAACATTTATCTTTGAGTTTTTCTACCAGCTGTTCTTTAAGATCGTCAGCAATGTCATTTATACGTCTAGCAACAGTGTCATTTGACAGAGGGATAGTTTTTATTTTTGCAGCACTTGCGTCATCCAGCATGACAGAGACCATGTCTAATACTGCAGGCAGTATCAGCTCTTCTGCTATGGTGTGGGGTTTTTTGCACTGAGCAATTTGGTACGCCATCTTATATGATGCCAGCAATGCTCGCTGGTTTACTGAAGTAGCAGTCAGAAAGCGGGATGATTGCTGGCAATATTCAACACGTTTTCGCTGAAAAAACTCAAGCGGCTTATCAGCGTGATTAGGGTGTAATGTCTTTAAGTGACGCCTTAATTTATTTGGCTTCATGCTGTCTGCTGCCAACATTTTTAGACACAGTAAGCACACCGGTCTTTCCTCGTCTCCCACCGTAGTCACAGTGAAGCCAAGCGCTACATACGCTTCGTCATATTTCCTCGTCTTAGCTTTCGGGAGACTTTCGTTTGTCTCTTTATCTTCTTCTTTCTCCGCCTGTCTTCTCATCCCTGTTAAAAATTTTTTCATGATGTCACTTGAGGGTCTGCTACACTTCGTGTCTACACTTCATACTTATACTTTGTACTGTGTGCAAAGCGCGCATGCTCAGTGCAAACAAAACCCCTACACCACCGAGCGAATGCTCCCTGCGCACACTCTGCCAATGAGAGCGCCACTGCCCCTTAATGTAGTGGAGTGGTATTGCACTTTATTCTAGAACAGTAAAAAAAAATCAAAATAGAAAAATAAAAAAGCATGTTCCCCAAGGTCAAACGCGCCCCCCTTGACGGAGCCCCACTATTTGAGAAGCACTGTTTTATAGTAAAAGGAAACTTTACTGCAGCTAATAGCTGTTTTTCAGTGTACTCTTCCCAGTGCTGTAGAAATGGATATAGTTTTATAGATTTCAGTACCAAACAGAAACATAGTAATCCAAATGTTAATTTTCAGACAAGGTTTGGGCATTTCATGGAGTTTATAATTCAGTTAAGACAGAATACTTGGCTGCCGAATTTTGCTCCAGTTAGTTTCTTACTCATGTTTGACTCTGGCTTGAAGTTGTAGCAGAATGTTTGTGTTCTGAGTTTTTGTTCAAGGCTGGGGATATAAAAAAAAAATCTAACAAATTGTTTGTGTTCTGAATTGAGTCTGGAGACATTTATGTTGCAAGGTTCTACTGTATTTTTGAAAATATAAAAGACAAAACTTGAGTTTTAATTTGTTTATCTTTCATAATACCCACTTATTCCAGTTCTGGGTCAGTGGTGGACAAATTCTGTTACGACAGCATCAAGTACAAGGCAGGAACTGTCGCGTTCTTCGAATACCAGTAAATCATATGGCCCACTTACTCATAAACCCATACTTGCTATAGACTTGTCAGTTTACAGTCATTAGTCACCCTAACGTGCACATTTTGAGAATCAAACAGGAAGGTCATTTAACAACTGCAGTCACAGGGTTACTTAAAATCCCTGGTTTTTGTCAGCAGGGCATATTTATATTGGTCAGGTACTGTTGGAAAAAAATAGGTATTCATCCATTATCTTAGGCTTTCAGTAGCACATAAGAGATCCTCTGCTAAATAAACTGATTTGTCAGAAATACGAAAAGCCAGCTTATCCTCTCCCATGTGTATTACAGAAAGACAAAACTGAGGCTGAATTATTCTGCAACTCTCTTGTTAGTCATTTGGTCAGCTTACCTGCTGAACTTCTCCTGAGAACCAGATGAGCTGACATGTCCGCAGACCAAAGAGGTACCAAATAGGACTTTCTTCTTAAGCTTGTAACCCCAGATGGAATTTTTGTGTAACTGATGGTGTGCTCTGGTTCAATCAGTAGAGACTCATCCTCCCCTTTAAAAATTAGATGAATACATTTGTTTGCCCAATTTGGAAACTGTGAGGAAATCCACTCTGTTTTGACCTGGAAGAAGCCACTCTTAGAGTCTGACACACCTCAAATCTCTCTGAGCATCCGAGGAATCACTAGAGCAAAAATCTACTCCTCCAAGCTTGGAATCTGTGTATTTTACTAAACCCAGTGTGGAAGAAGTATTGCTTCAAGAAGAGAGCCTTGATGCATACACTCTTTTGCAGAGTGTCCTTCACTGTAAAGAAAGTTTTTCACACATCAGTCCATGCTGCATAGGAAAACATCATTAAATGCTCTGTTTTTAAAATTGTTTATCTATAACGAGATAAATGAGTAGTATAAGTAGTTAGCACATAGTCAGATAAACACCTGCTTTCTCATATTTGTTACTGTATACCATATTATGACTGTAAACAACCTTTTTACTGATTTGAAGACAACAGAAGCTAAAGTTGCAGCCAAACAGTTTAGGTGAGCAGACTGTGATGTCATTGTAAAAATACAAAAAATAAAGCTTGTAAAATCAAGGAACTCCAGAAAACCTCTAAACTAATTAAAAAAACAGCATCTTCTGTGATATTCTGCTTTTATGTTTGTCTCATTTTTTTGCACATTTATATATTGGTAATTATCTTGCAATATGTCATAAATTTTAAAAGGATGTATGCACTCACAAACACTGAACTTCATTCTTAAACCTGTCTCAAAACATGCTGTAGGTGCCACTTCCCTAATCAGACCAGGGCATTATTTTTCCTTGACCAAGGAAATAAAATTGTATTTTTAACTTACAGTATTCTTCCTGAACTAACAATAAAATATATTATTGTTACTGTCATGTTGCATGCTTATTAGTACATGCAAGTAGTAATTTCACTGTCCAAGATGTGACAATTTAATTCTCAGAATGGCGCACATATTTTTTTAATACAGATTAATTCTTGGAATTAAACTGTCACACCTAGTACTCTGTACATGTGACAATCCTGACCTTTATGAACCTATTGTCATCAGAAAATAATTAATTCTGGTCCCCTATCAATGACCCATGATTTGGCTGCCTAAGGCTTTTAATTACTTCACTTTTACAAATAAACAGACATGGCCAGATGTACTTTTTAGACTTTTCCGGTGGGCTTCTAATTTAAGGTTACTTTTCCTAGTTCCAGTATTTTAGAAAATGTCTATGAAGATGATTACATGTGGGCGTATATTTAATCTCAGATATATTCGACTTTTATTTACTCTATTTACAGAAATTTTGTGATTTGTATTATACATATTGCAGTAGGTGATGTTAGATCTACTGATCTAGCATAGCAGTAAATCACTACTTCTGATTAGTGTTTTTGCATTCGAACCGTTTTTGCAACCATGGAAACTCTTTCATAGCATTGTCAAATAATCCCACCAAGACAATTTAGGGCAGATATGATAATTCATCTGTTTTTTGCACCACTATTCTCACTATACTCAGACCACCTCTTTGTAGTCCAAAAGACAGAGTTCCATTTACCTTAACAATGGACAACAAAACAAGAATGAGCTTATAAACAAATTATGGAAGATCACCTCAAATCATAGAAAATCTATGGGTGGGGCTTGGTGAATTAGGCAGGTTTAGGGAATTTGTCTCCAGATTTCTTGGCCAAAATTAGTATGATTAAATTAATAGAGTAAAGCGTATTTGGACAAGCAAATTCACTTTAATATATACACACATTTACAGACCCACTTAATTCAATTTATGATGGCAGGGTGCCAGTGCAGCACACATGCTTGCAGTCACTCATATGGGGGCTGATTTAGAATGTACTGTTACTTAAACTGCAAGTCTGTCTGCAAGTGCTGTTGGGATTGGGGAACTGGGGTGAAACCCACAAAAACATGGGAGAACATGAAAACTCCATTACAAACTGGATCACTCACAACTTTTGAACCCAGGATGCTGGTTCCTTGTGGCAGCAGTGCTGACCATTGCACCACAGTGGTCTTGTTGAATTTGTTATGTGCGTTACTTTGTATTAATGAAATTCTTTTATGTTACTTCTGTAGTATCCTTAGAAGGATGAACTTTCAGTTTTTAAATGTTAATGCTAAATATTTACATACGTTATACCATTTTCATCAGACAGTTAGGCCTTTCCATCCTAACATATTTAGCATTTTAAAAAAGGACAACCTTTCTGTTTATTATACAGTAGAAGTGTGTGAAATGAAGCAGATTTTTCATTCAAATCCATGCCTCCTGTGCCTTTGCTGTGGGACAATTGATTAGGTTTACAATGTCACAGGAAATCCAGGTGCAATGCCCCCCCCCCCTTTCCTGCCATCATATGCAGACAAAAAGGTGACTTGACTTACAAAAGACTCTCAAAGTACACTTTGCTGTTGTCACTGTGTAATGCTGAATAATAAATGATAATCTGGTTTAATGTACACTGATTTTTATATGCGCACATGACCCGTTGACGTAATAATTGACATGCTGTGCAGGATTTGTGGTTAAATATTGCCAAATGGTTTGAGTAAGCAGTGATTAAGGCTAAGCAGTAGTTCACTAAACAAGGATCAAAGTGAAGAAGTGCCTCACTCTGAACCAAAACTAAAATGGAATATTTTCAGTCAATATTCCAAAATTTTAGAAGCACACAGTACTCTTGATTTTAATTTACAGTGAATATTTTAACTTTATGTCGGCATCACTGGACATTTTGACATGTATGTCTTTAGAATGTTCTAGAATTGACGGAACTATAGAGCAAACACATATTTACAAATCCTGTGACTTGCATTGGCTGATCTTTCTGTTCAAATGATGTTTATTGTTGATCAGTAAGGGAAAATATTCCAATTAAATATATTAAGATAAGTCCAAAGTAAAGTATGAATGCTTTTTAACAGCTGCTCTAAGTGTAAACTTTAACATTTTTGTTGGTGTGCTATGTAAAATATCTTTGTATTGTACATATGTAAGTCATTGTATTGTATCTTTGAATCTCTTGCAGGGTGGTTTGGCCTACTTCCTTAACTATATGATATATATCTTCTGGGCTCTTCTCTTTTCACTTCTGGCAGTATCCCTTGTCCGGTCATTTGCACCATATGCCTGTGGCTCTGGTATCCCAGAGGTAAGTAAGGCACTTTTTTTTTTTTTTTTTTTGACTCATTTTGTTCCATAATAATTGCAATAATAATTTCTGAAAAAAACTGTCTATAGCAGCAGACGCAGAACTCTGATGAAATCTCTGACGATGGCTGAGATGTGTCCCTAATTAGACACATTCCTGATGAAGTACATAGTGGGTAGTGAGAGATCTTAAGCATCCAACAATAAGGTGGGAAATTGTAAGGAAAAGGATGAACACAAATTTAAAAGGCAGTTATCTGTCTAGTTAATTCATCCCTCCACTGTGTAAATCCATAAAATCGATGTTTTGAGGCCACAGGCAGCAAGAGCCATTCCCAGTCACATGGGGTTAAGGCAGAATCCAAACCTTTGACAAAAGTGCCAACCCATCAGAGGACATGCACATTCACTCTTACTCATACCAGGCCATTTTAGAATGGGCACATCTTTGAGATTTGACCAATACCTTTTCTCAACTGTTAGTTGCTACTGTGTCATGGATCCAGCATTTTGGGTTTGAATCTTGTGTCCTGTCATTATGTAAGGGGTATCCTGGAGAAAAACCCATGGAGACATGGAGGGAATTGCAAAAACTGCACATAGTTGGAATCTGCTTCAGAATTTGGAACCCATCTCCTGGAAATGTGAGGTTTTAGTACTAACAGCGGTGCCATCATACTGCCATGACTTGAGAGAATGTTATTTTATATTCAGAGCAGATTTCAAAAGTGTCGGCAAAAAGTGGTTTGACATTTAGGACAATAATGTTGTGTTGGTTTGTAGTAATGCTTAAATAAAATTGTGTCATTTTTAGGATTAGGTGAATATTGTCTAATAATTGCTGTGAAAAGAATTAACTTAAAAATGCCGCCTGGCAATGCAAGACTTGTTTAAGGGAGTGATTCATCATTTGGAAATATTTTCTTGAGCATACCATTTCTTTAATGTGTTTCATTTTACTTAATAATCTGTTTTAAAAGATAAATTAAACATTCAGGTAGTTTTATACCATCCTTCTAGTTTTAGTGTAACTAAGTGCCATCCTGGTCACGAAGTGATTTCCTTGTAGACCACACTTACACACGTACTCCTGCTCTCTCATACTGGGACATCTGCATGTCTGAAGTAAAGATACGGGGACCTTTGGAGAACATACAGTTTCCATACAGAGGGTGACTTAACCAGAAGTCGGAGTCGGCTTACTGCAGTTATGAAGGAGTGCTGAGTGCTAACTGCTCAGTTGTCTTGCTGTCCAGATTTATTGTGTGACATTTATAAAATAGTTTAATTTTATAGAAGTGTGTATTATTCTTTTAAGTCCCTTCTGTTTTTAGTGTGCATTTTTTTGTTCTTTACCTATTGTTAAATAAAATACCCTGTGGCAATTCCGCTATTTAGGAAGCACAAATGTGCCGTTTTTTTTTTTTTAGTTTTTTTTTTTTTTTTTATTCTTGGGCATACAGTATGCCAAGATAAAATGTAAACATTATTTGGCACCATATACTACAAGTGTCCAGCAGGTTCCTGCTGCACAGTACTTTGGAATTCATTTCTAGACTATGGTGCTTTCTGACTGGAATCTTCATGCATGTTGTCATATTTTACATTAATTTCCTCTGATGTTCAGTTCTTTCTGCAGACCATAGAAGTGCTTTTGGTGGCTCTAAAGTGACCAAGTGTGAAGGAGTGTAGGTGTGTGGCATGCATCAGCCTGCTTTTTTGCCCATGGTTTATTTTTATCTTGTTGCCTACATGACTCCACAAAACAATGAACAATAAAAGATGAAACATGTTACTTCTGCCCAATGTGTATACAAAGATGTAGAGAGTATTAAACAACAACAACATTTATTTATATAGCACATTTTCATACAAAAAAATGTAGCTCAAAGTGCTTTACAAAATGAAGAAATAGAAAAATAGAAGACACAATAAAAAATAAAAATAAGTCAACATTAATTAACATAGAATAAGTAAGGTCCGATGGCCAGGGTGGACAGAAAAAACAAAAAAAAAACTCCAGACGGCTGGAGAAAAAAAAATAAAATCTGCAGGGATTCCAGACCAAGAGACCGCCCAGTCCCCTCTGGGCAATCTACCTAACATAAATGAAAAAGTGCTCTTTGTATTTAGGGTTCTCATGGAAGGACAACATAAACATAAACAGCAACATAACATTTTACTAGACTGTGTTAATTTTCCCTTTGTATCTTTGTCCTCTTACCTTACAGATTAAGACCATATTAGGTGGCTTCATCATCCGGGGCTACTTAGGAAAGTGGACCCTACTGATTAAGACTGTTACTTTAGTTCTTGCTGTGTCTTCAGGATTAAGCCTGGGAAAAGAAGGGCCATTGGTGCATGTAGCATGTTGCTGTGGAAACATTCTATGTCATTTCTTCACAAAGTACAGAAAGAATGAAGCTAAACGAAGAGAGGTGAGTTTTATAGAGTCAATCAGGGCTACTAGTACTTGGGTCATACATCTGCTTTTGTTTTCAGTATCATTCTTTCAACTCTTCATTTTTTTGGTTATTTGTGAAAGCAATCATCTGAACAGCATTCTCTGTTTGCCTGCTTACTGCTGGATCAAATACTAGGTAACAGTGAAATTAGAATTAAATTTGTTCTATTGGAAGGGTATTTTTGTTTTGAAGTGTATAAGAAAGTTTCATAGATTTAAACTTGGCACAGTTTTTCTCCAGTCTCCTCTCTAAGCATATTTAATGGGACTTGGTGACAATCTTAGAATTTTTGAGCTTCTGACATAAGGATCCCACTGTGTGTGTGACTAGTTTGCTGACAATACTACGATACTGCCTTGGTCAGCCTGATCACTCAGGCTAAGGAGTCAGCCTACAGAAAGGAGGTGAAAGCTTTGTGGTGCCATGAGAACAGCTTCACTATTAATGTTAGCAAAACGAGTAAGCTAATTGCATCAGGAAACAGTGGGGCAAACCTGGCATTTATTTTATTGTGGGTGTGGAACAGAGGGGTGAGCCATTTTCATATTTTTGGATAATCTTATCATGAACAGTCTAACTTGGCCCACACAGCTGAAATTATGAAGGCTTGTCTGCACCTCTGACTCAGTAGGTGTTTAGAAGTATTTTGCATTTATTATAATTGAGGAAGGAAGGATGTACCTGATTCTGGTATGACAATTGTTCAAATTCTGAAGTGTAACTTTAGAGGTGGCAAAGACAGTGCCTTCTATTGTTAGAAAAATAATTAGCCACTTAAAGGACTGGGCAATTTTTTTTTTTTTTTATCTCCGATGGGCTGGAAACATTATCAAGTACAACAGTCCCTTGGATTGTATGCTTTTCCATGTGCTCTTTAACATGTGGTACAGGAGTATAACATCCATTACCTATAATTTAAGGCAGACTTTGTCCTTAAATGCTAAGTTTTAAATGACACCTCATTATATCTGTATTAGCCAGTCCTAAAAAGTTTATAGATAAAATGTTAATCACTTTTTGTTAAATAGATAATGGCAGATTCACTTAACCCCTCTGAGCTAACATGTAGTGGAACTCTCTCAGGTTTATCTGCAATGTCACAGCAAAAGGAATTAGATTGGAAAACAGAGTTTTAGACTGGTTAGATTGGTTGCTTGCAAATTGACAGACACCAAGATATGCAGTTTTCTGACCATATGCTGTGTTTGTATGTACGTATGTGATGATGTAAAGAAACTTGAACAAATATGCAAGCCTTAAACAGAAACCTCATAAACAGGGAGTTTTCCTTTCTTGTTTGTATTATTATTTTTTCTCTTTAATTTGTTTGTACTGTTTTTACTTTGAATTTCTCTCAAACCTTTAAAATGCATATACTTGTACTGCGGAGTTTTTTTCCGTACGTGTCTTACTCAAAGCCTGAACCTTTCTATGAAGCTCAAGGTACGTACAGAATTTTAGAAATGCAACTACAAAACCTGCCTTTGTTCCATGTTCACTGTTGAAATGCCATTGATATTTGTATAATTGTAAGTTGGTTAATTGTCCATTTTATATTTTACATGCTGTCATTAATTCATCACTATTTATTTGTTGACTCCTGTGCTTGTCTTGTGAGGAATTAATGCAAGCAACACCTTCCTTGTTTATAACAGTAGATTCAGTTAAAATGTTCTGTAAGTAATGAATGTTCTTAATGCAGTCCTATCAGTGCAACCTCTGAACAGATATCTCTACACTTGTATTTGATTGGTTTGCACCAAGTGCTGCTCTTTATAACACAAGAGCACTGAGATCACAACACTGCTTAAACTAACAATTTATTAAAGGATTATTTTTATTTGTGTACCATTCACTGATTAGAAGGTCAGTGTCCGTTTTAAAACGTTTCATTTTGGCTTAGTGACAGCTTGTGGTTTTATACTAACAAAAGAATCTTCAGGAAAAATTGATTGAGAAATGAGAACTACAAAGATGTGGATTAAGACATAAGAAACAGTAGTTGGAAAAAATGTCAGAGCAATGTAGAGTCAGATGAAACACAATGAGAAAGATATTAGATGAGTAGTGATGTCATAAAAAACAAAGTGAAGTTTAGTAAGTAGTGGGATCCATGTACAGTGCTTTCTGACAACAAATCAGTGTTGTCATGATACCAAAATTTCAAACTTTGATATGATGCCAAGGAAAGTATTGAAATTCAATACCATTTTTGATACTTAACACAGTACAGGAGGTCCTCGGTTTACGACATCTCGACATGCGAATGTTTCGGCTTACACCGTTAGCGTTGTGCTTGGGCACACTAGTTTCGTTGCATGCAGCAGAAGAATACGCAGTAACATGGCATGTGAGTGAGGGAGTTGGTGAATTAGTTTGGTTGCGCACGGAGGAAGTGTTTTGTTTGTGTTGCTTTGTTTGGCAACTTTCTGGCCCTTTTCATGGCTCCTAAACGAATGTCAGTCTTCAGATGGTAGTGCTTCGAAGAAGAGGAAAGTCGTCACGATTGAAGTGAAATTAGAGATTGTAATGAGATCAGAAGGAATAAAGGGTAGAGGAATTTTTTTACACATTTTTTGTCATTTTTTTCTGTTACTACAGTACAGTATATTTAGGTCCTTTTCCTTTTTCTGTGGCTTGGTTGTGTTTTTATGTTTTAGATTATGATTTTGCAAATGTGTTAGGATAGGTAAGCGACTTAGGCTAGAGTGTGTTTCGATTTACACCAAAATTCGGGTTACATCACTATTATAGGAACAGAACTGTGTCGTAACCCGAGGACCCCTGTATAGTGTAACTCAAAAATATTTTTATTGCAAAATAAAAACTTTACAACCTTTTGTAGCTCCTGCTGAGGTAGAAAATATACACACTAAATAGACTTTTAAATAAAATAAACAGTAATGTACAACAGTTTATTGAACAGTAAATATGGTAACTTTGAACAATAAATAACTAAATTAACAATAGTGCAATTCTTATGAAATACAGCAACTAAAAAACCACAAATCAATAGCACACTTTAATGCTATGCATTACAAAAGCAAACAGTGCAAATTACAAACTCTGTGATGCTTCCAGATTTTTTTTGCAAAGAAGACTAGCATGTCAACATGCTCATCTAGAGCTGTGCCCTTTTTGGGCTACAAATGAGCCCAGACATACTAAAAACACACTCTGAAGCATAGCTCGAAGCAACAAAGTACAAACCTCTTTCTTGTAAATTGAGCAAGATTTTTTTCCTTGTTTGTTTTCCACCATGCCGGTGGATTTTCTTCTGCACTAATTTCCGGCATCTTCTCATAAACTGTGAACTCATTTGTGAGATGCAGTTTCAGATGAGGTAGTGTGTGTAGTGAGACTGCTGACTTTGGCTCTTCTTTTCCCACGTATGTTTTACAGTCCTTTCAGATCAGTTTTACTTTTCTTTGATTGTTGTTCGGTGTTTGAAGAGGGTGTTGGATGCATTTAGACTTCCACTTCAAACAAATGATCACTGTTATTTACCATATGCCTGACTTCCTCTTTTAAGACAGAAAAACTGTCTTTAAACCCTGGGTCAAGAAATATGGACGTGTTAAGAACCAGCTGCAGACAGTGGTCCTTATTTCTCTGTCTTATGTCATGTTTTTGTATTTTCATCAAGTTGCTCTCAAGATGCTTTCACCCTGATCAAAATCTTCCCTATTAGTGGTAGAACAGAGGAGAGGTTTGGTGTGTTTCACACCACTGAGGGCATTAATGAAAGAGCTTAATGGACTTAAAATATCTCTTTTAAGGCCTCTTTTGGCATGAGGTGCCTTCTTTTTCTGTTGTCTGCTTGAACTGAACAGGCAGCTTGTTGCATATGATTAATCCCAGTGGGTCTGCACTATGAATTAAGGTCGCTGTCAAAAATAACTTGTAATAATTTAAATCAAATTTACATTTCACACGTGTCAATTATGCTTGTGCTTTCGAAAATTGCGAGTACAAGAATACATTGGTCATACTGACTGGCAACGTTGGCACACTGTAATATGATGAATGGGATTTGTGTGATTATTTTATTGACAAGAAGAAAAGAAAAGTGCTTTCTGCTTCCTGGGATAGGCTCCTGCTTCCCTGTCATTCTACCTCTGCTCAGGATAAAGTGGGTTTAGAAAATGGATGGTTGAATGGATAAATATGCAGATAAAATTAAAATAAATAAAACTATTATGAAATGAGATACTAATAAACAATAACAAGATGAAATGAAAGTATTAATTATTAAATGGGTTATGAAATATGCCTTATTACCTTATGTCAGTCAGTCATTTTCAAGCCCATTTAGTCCTGAACAGTACCGTGGGGGCCTGCCGGAGCCTATCCCAGCCTGCATAGGGTGCCAGTCCATCGCAGGGCGAACACACACACACACACACACACGGGCCAGTTTAGTACCACCAATGCACCTAACCTGCATGTCTTTGGACTGGAAAGGAAATTACCACAGACACAGGGAGAACATGCAAACTCCTATATTTAAGGTTATTATGTATTTACTGTCTTGATTTATTTTGCTTATTTATTTTTGTCTTAAATATTCCTCCATTATAAAGGCAGAACATTCTCCACACTTGGTTGTTAATTTGACTCAGTGCTTCCACAGCAAAATCGAATCAAATCAAATTAACTAACTTAAAAACAGTGCTTCAGAAGTTTACATTGTGCAAAGCCTCCTATCTTTACATTTGTTTTGTTTTTGTATTCATATTCTCATCTGGGGGTTACAGGGCTGGGGGAATCATAATTCTGTACCTCCCAACCCCAAATCTATGACCAAGTGTGCCGAAATCTGAAGGGTGGGAGCCTTCCACGACATCTCGCTTTTCTATACTTGTATAACAAATATCTGGACACTCTGCTAAGATGTTTTGTAAGGTTTAAAACATACTGCCTGGAGGATGGTGTTAATTTCCTGCTCTCACTTTTTGTTGTTTTCACACTCTCATGTTTTATTGTTAATTGCTTGTTGTCATTGTTTAATTTTATTGTTTTGGTTTTATTTTGTTTTTGCCCTTCAGAGCCACTGTAAGAGGGCTAAGTGTGAAGTATGATCGCTGCCAAAAATAACTCCATCTTTCCATCTTTGTGGCACATGTGTAGTAACAAAAATCGATTGTTTCTTCTTCAATAGAGAATGCCATGTGCGACCAATAATGTATTTTTGACAGTTTGTTCATGCTTGAGAATTGTATCATAATTTTCAGAAATGAGTGTAACTTTCAGAAGCACAAGCATAATTTTTAGAAGCGCAAGTTTAATTAACACATGTGAGATGTAAATTTGACTTAAATTTATATGAGTCGTTTTTGACAGTGATCTCACTCCATATGGCTCATCATGAGTTGGTTTGTGTCTGGGTATCTGTAAGTCCTTTTGTTTTATTTTCAACTCTCTGCATATTTTTGGAGATCTGTCTAAAGCAGACAGAGATTTTCTTATCCCTGAAAGGGCTGCAGACACCCATGTGAACTGCAAGGTGCAAATTGTGCCAAAAGTAGTGTATGCATAAAAAGATCTTCTTGAAATGCTTTTTTGTTTGATGAGGCGTTATCAGTTGTGATCCCAACCATTTTTGTCATATCCAGCTGCCATGCATCCTGAATAACCTCCACTAAGCTTTTACCTGTGTGCTCAGAGTTAAGCCCAACACAGCCCAAACTCCAGCTTTGCATGTTTCAGGACTGTAATAAACTGGAGAGTTGCTGCCATGTATGTTGAGGCAGACCTGATGGTCTACAGATCAGCTGTGGTTGAAAAGTGAGTCTTCTGTGTAAGACTATTAATAATTTTACTTTTTATTTCCTCATAAAGTGCAGGGATTTCAGAGTATATGAAATTTCCAAAAGGAAGACAATATATGTTGTTGAATTGTTGCACTAGCTGCTGAAATCCAGGTTTTTCAGCAGTATATGCAGGTACTTGGTCCCTCGTGTAATCTCGTAATAATATAGGCTGTGATTATGAAGAACTTTTCTCCTCTCCTTTCTGATAATAGGACAAACCATTTAGTTGTGTTATGTTTGTAATGAGTTTATTTTAAGAAAATTAATGTTACCTATATCTTTAAAAAAAAAAAAAAAAGAATATTAAATAACATATAGCCTTTGTAATCACGTTCAAAACTATTAAATATCTAAAGCTCTCTTAAAATATTAGACAATATAAATTATTACATAGCATTCATTGTATTTTATCTCTTTGAGGGATAATAATTTTTTTTTTTCTGTTTTAGCCTAAAGCTGAATATTTTTTTTTTTCTTTTTACGTCTCTCGCTGCATGATGTGGCTGTTTGTCAGTGTCTGTTCACCGGGCTGTGTTCATGCAGCATGCTGTCTGAATGGCCAGGTTCACTGAAAAGAAAACTGTAAGATTTTTAACAATTGCACTACTCCAGACGTTTACAATGCCAGTCTACACAATATCAGAAGGCTGTATGGAACTGAATGCAACTGGCAAGTAAAAATAATTGCAGATTGTTGTTTAATCTGAGAAATGATTAACAAACAATATGTAAAAAATGCACGTCCTATCTTTACTTCAAAAGCAACAGAGACATACATATATTTCTATTTCCTTAATTAAAAATATAGCAACTACCTCTCGAAACGCTTCGTACTGTGTTGCCTGCTGGTCTTTTAAATGTTTGGCTAAATTGGTAGTTTTCTAACCTTGGTCTGTATTGTGCAGTAGAACAACTTTCTTACAGGTTTACATGAATCTTTTGGTTTACCATCTTCATTTGGCACAAAGCCAAAGTGTTTCATGACGCTGTTGCACTCTTTGTTAATTAAATTTGACAGAGAAACGTTTGACGCCACTGAGGTGGCCATCATCGTAACAGTGTGTGGAACACTAAGACAACGCAATGTGCACAACATCAGAGTGCATAGAGAGTGAGGTTTGTAAAATCAATATCAAGAAAAATGAATATTGCAACTGTTTTATACATAATGGAATCAATACCATCAATACTTTCATTGTTTTTCACAATACTACAAGAAATGATGAAGATCAAATCAAGTAAGAAAGAGAAAAAGGATTCTTTGTAGCATGTGAGGGGTGAGAAAGAATTCAAGTAAGGTGATGATGTGACTTAATGAAGAATTGAGAAATAGCAATGTAAAATGGACAATGCATATTTGAAATGAACAAGACAAAATGCTGTTTTATCTGAAAAATGTACCAGAAATGCTCCTGAATAGGGTTTATACTGATTTTAGAATCATTTATTTAGACATTAGGATTTTATAATTTTTATTATTATTACCAATCATTCATTCATCCTTTTCATTAATGTAATTGCTTTTCTTTGAATTTGCACTTTTATTTGTTTGGGAAAATCCTGAGGAAAGCAAAAGTTGAAAAGGCTGCCCTCTAAGTTTTTTTTGTTACTTTCTAGGTGTTATCAGCAGCCGCAGCAGCAGGAGTCTCTGTTGCTTTTGGTGCTCCAATTGGTGGTGTTCTGTTCAGCCTTGAAGAAGTAAGTCCAATTTCATAAAAAAACTGCCTAGATACTATCTAATGTCCCATAAAACTACAAATTGGGTTTAATCAGAGTAACAAAAAAAATAAGTAGATGTAAGTAGCAGGGAGTATGTTGCTCAATTGAAGTCATCACTAAGATTTGCCTCCTTTGAAATATGAGGCTTAAAACAGGTATTCCATTTCAAGCCAGCCAGTTTTCCAAAAAACAGTGAAATCCAAGAGCAGTCTTAACTGGGAACAAGCCATCCATGACCTACCCAAGTGCACTGTGAGTTAGGAAGGTGCATATTCTGTAATTGCAGCTACCTAACATAATATGCTTTAATATTGCTCACACCTGATTTAAACTTTATACTATTTTTTAAGATACACTTGGATTAGGAAAAAATGAAAGGAATAGCAGAAACATAATGATAAAGTATCACCCATACTGGGATGGGGCCTAATCCCTGGGGGGGAGAGGTTAAAAACTATAGAGATTTTAGTTCAGTCCATAAGGAAGTTGCATAATTGGCATTGTCTTTAGTTATAAGTATATAAACCCTTGCCCTGAAAACAGAGTTTCTACCTGCATGTAAATAAGTATGGGAAATCAAGCTGGTTGGCTTTGCAAATTTTTAGGGCTGTATTGTGTGTTGCACTCAGAAATGCCACCAGAGGGCAGTGCATTCTGCTTACCTTGATCAGGTTGTAACCACACATAATCAGATCATGATAGCTTCTGCTGCGGAACGACCACCTTGACAGCTCATTTACTAGTCGTGTAAAAAGTGCCAGTGTATGCTGGCACACATTGCTGCAGGGTAATGTTTGTAAAATGAAGAGCAGGGCATGTGCAGCTTGACAGAACTCAGCCTCTGTGTCGCTCTAACACATTGCTGTAATGTGTGCATCACCAGCCAATGGGGATTTTTTTATCTAGTAGTAATAGCCTCAGTGTCAAGTTCCTTTCTTAACTGATACATTTTTCTTTTTAGATTAATTTTGGAATAATCTCTTACTCATTTCCTATAGCATGATAATGCTTGCACCTTTCAAATGTAACAAGTGTTTATTTAATGGGCAATAGTTAGAAGTTAAGCCAAAATGACACCTTTTATTGGCTAACTACAATAAAGAATAGTGGCTAGGGAGAGAAAATTAAAAGTTTGAATGAGATTTAACTCACACATCTTTCTGACTTTAAATTGTATGTATTGCTTTGGGCAACCTATAAAAACATGAGATTTAAACCTTTTCTTCTGCCATTACTACAAACAACGTGAGGTAAATAACAAAAAAAAACATATTTGGGTGGAAAGTTCTCTTTAATAAATCAGTTAATATGTTTTGTGTAGTCAGTGCTTTGCCTATCAGAAACCTACACAAGGATCTTTACATTATTAATGATAAAAGTGCCAAAAAATGCATTGAATGTGCAAACATTTGATGATAATAAGAATCCTAAGAAATTATTTGGACAAGGTCTAGCATTTTAGCCCATTCTTTAGTCTTTTTCTTTTCAGGGAAGGTTTCTGCCTTAACTGTACTGTTGCTAGTATGCAGCACACTTCTGTGAGAAAATCTGCTTATTCTGAATTGTGCGTTTTTCCTGTCATTTGTCCATATCAAATATAGCCACAAAAAAATTCTTTGCCCTTGACATGTTAATGTAAATATGATTTCTGTTTTTTCCATTTCTTCTGCATTTGAATTTCAGGTGAGCTATTATTTCCCACTGAAGACACTCTGGAGATCCTTCTTTGCGGCCCTTGTGGCAGCATTCACTCTACGCTCCATCAACCCATTTGGAAACAGCCGGCTTGTACTGTTTTATGTTGAGTTCCACAGTCCTTGGCACCTCCTTGAACTTATTCCATTCATTCTTCTTGGCATATTTGGTGGGCTTTGGGGAGCATTCTTCATTAGAGCCAACATTAAGTGGTGCCATCGCAGAAAGACTACAAAGCTGGGCCATTATCCGGTGCTGGAAGTGCTTGTTATCACAGCCATCACCGCTGTCATTGCCTTCCCCAATGAATACACACGTACAAGTACCAGTGAGCTCATTTCAGAACTGTTCAATGACTGCAGTTTGTTAGACTCTTCCAAGCTTTGTGATTATGTCACTGAATTGAACAGCACAAAACCAGCCGATGACCTCCCTGATCGTGCTGCTGGGAAGAACCTGTACCAAGCCATATGGCAGCTCACGCTTGCTCTGATTTTCAAGATTTTTATCACTGTCTTTACCTTTGGTATGAAGGTAATTTTCCTTTTCATTGAAATATTTCATTTCTCTGCACAATTCTAACATCCAGTTTCCTTGCCCCATTTTATTGTCATATTGGCATTTACAGTATTTTTATTTTTTTGGTGAAATTAGTTGCCAACACCTGACTCTAAGGATATTAAAGTAATCTGTCTTTGGATCTTCTATCCGTATTTTCTGTGATGAAATTATTGAAGTGTCATATTAATTTTATCAGGAAGCTGCAGTCATCTGTAATTGTTTCCTTTAACTAACGTGTAGTGTAACAAGGAATCGGGCATGTCAGATGAGTTCCACAGGGAAGAGCAGTCATAGAAAGAAAAGAAAAGTCTGCGAGATGCTGCATAGCATGCTGAAGACTAGAAAGTGAATGTCTGTCCTGAAGTAATGTTGACTAATAAACAGTGCAAGTTGCCCTCAATATATTGTGTATATATGGTGATGTAAGTGATCATTTGAAGAGGACCAGGGCATTCCAACAGTAAGACAGCTTCTTTATTGTCATCAATACCAACCTTTCCTACTGGCAGTCACCTAAAGCAAGCAGTCTGTGCATTTAACCCTGCTTAGATGCAGCACTACTCCCATGACACACCTTAAATTGCCATTTTGAGACATGCTAATTTAGTAATGTCGTTTTCTGGCTAGCTGCTCATTCCAACTCTATAAATTAAACATGACATATTATGATTTTTGTCTTATTACACACTTGCAGCAAGTCACATAATTCCATTGTTCGTCCACCTTGTTGTTGACATGAGATACAGAATATAAGGGTCAGGTGGTACAGTGTTAAAATTATATATAAATCTGATCTAAATGGTTTGGCTCATGATCTGGTTTAACATTTCTCCACAGGTTCCATCTGGTCTCTTCATCCCCAGCATGGCAGTAGGTGCAATTGCTGGAAGACTTCTTGGAATTGGTATGGAGCAACTGGCCTTTTACCACCATGACTGGGTCATCTTTAAAGGCTGGTGTGGCCCAGGGGCAGACTGTATCACTCCAGGCTTGTATGCAATGGTGGGTGCAGCCGCTTGCTTAGGTAAGTCACCCCATGTGTCAAATACTTTTTTCTTTTTTTCCATATCACAGTGCAGCTTTATTTAATGAAAAACATATTAGTTAAAATCATTCAAAAGTATAGAAAGAGTTTTGCTTCCTACATAGTGCTGTAATGGTTTTCTTGGGTGCTCTTAGGTGGTGGTCTTCTTCTTTTGGCTGCTTCTGTTAGGGGTCGCCACAGTGGATCATCTTCTTCCATATCTTTCTGTCCTCTGCATCTTGTTCTGTTACACCCATCACATGAATGTCCTCTCTCACCACATCCATAAACCTTCGCTTAGACCTTCCTCTTCCCTGGCAGCTCTATCCTTACCATCCTTCTCCCAATATACAAAGCATCTCTCCTCTGCACATGTCCAAACCAATGCAATCTCGCCTCTCTGACTTTGTCTCCCAACCATACAACTTGAGCTGACCCTCTAATGTACTCCTTTCTAATCCTATCCATCCTCGTCACACCCAATGCAAATCTTAGCATCTTTAACTCTACCATCTCTAGCTCTGTCTCCTGCTTTCTGGTCAGTGCCACCATCTCCAACCCATATAACATAGCTGGTCTCACTACCGTCCTGTAGACCTTCCCTTTCACTCTTGCTGATACTCGTCTGTCACAAATTGCTTCTGACACTCTTCTCCACCCATTCCACCCTGTCCGCACTCTGTTTTTCACCTTCATTCCTCTCCCCTCTAGAGCATATCGCCACCTCTCCAGGTTCTCCTCAACCTGCTCCCTACTATCGCTACAGATTACAATGTCATCAGCAAACATCATAGTCCACCATTGCAAATAAGAAAGGGCTCAGAGCCGATCCCTGATGTAATCCCACCTCCAATTTGAATGCATCCATCACTCCTACTGCAGACCTCACCACTGTCACACTTCCCTCGTACATTTCCTGTACAACTGTTATATACTTCTCTGCCACTCCCAACTTCCTCATGCAATACCACAGCTCCTCTCAAGGCACCCTGTCATATGCTTTCTCCAGGTCCACAAAGACACAATGCAACTCCTTCTGGCCTTCTCTAAACTTCTCCATCAACATCCTCAGAGCAAACATTGCATCTGTGGTGCTCTTTCTTGGCATGAAACCATACTGCTGCTCACTAATCATCACCTCACTTCTTAACCTAGCTTCCACTACTCTTTCCCATAACTTCATACTGTGGCTCATCAATTTTATTCCCCTGTAGTTACTGCAGTCCTGTACATCCCCATTATTCTTAAATATCGGCACCAGTACACTACTTCTCCACTCCTCAGGCATCCTCTCACTTTCCAAGATTCCATTAAACAATCTTGTTAAAAACGCCACTGCCATCTCTCCTAAACACCTCCTTGCTTCCACAAGTATGTCACCTGGACCAACGGCCTTTCCATTTTTCATCCTTTTCATAGCTGTCCTTGTTTCCAACTTGCTAGTCTGTTGCACTTCCTGGTTCACTATCTCCACATGATCCAACCTCTTTTCTCTCTTATTCTCTTCATTCATCAGCTTCTCAAAGTACTCTTTCCATCTGCTTAACACACTCTCTTCGCTTGTGAGTATGTTTCCATCTTTATCCTTTATCACCCTCACCTGCTGCACATCTTTCCCAGCTCGGTCCCTCTGTCTAACCAATCGGTACAAGTCCTTTTCTGCCTCCTTAGTGTCCAACCTGTCATACAACTCATCATACGCCTTTTCTTTAGCCTTCACCACCTCTCTCTTCACCTTGCGCCTTATCTCCTTGTACTCTTGTCTACTTTCTTCATCACTCTGACTATCCCACTTCTTCTTTGCCATCCTCTTCCTCTGTATACTCTCCTGTATTTCCTCATTCCACCACCAGGTTTCCTTTTCTTCCTTCCTCTTTCCAGATGTCACGCCAAGCACCCTTTTTGCTGTCACCCTTACTACACCTGTTGTAGTTTCCCAGCTGTCTGGTAACTCTTCACTGCCATCCAGTGCCCGTCTCCCCTCCTCCCTAAACTCAACCTTGCAGTCTTCCTTTTTCAACTTCCACCATTTCATCCTTGGCTCAGCCCTCACTCTCTTCCTCATCTTGATCTCCAACGTCATCCTACAGACCACCATCCTATGCTGCTTAACTAAACTTTCCCCTGCCACCACTTTGCAGTCTTCACTCTCCTTCAGATCAACTCTTCTGCATAGGATGTAATCTACCTGTGTGCATCTTCCTTCACTCTTGTACATAACCCTATGTTCCTCCCTCTTCTTGGCAAAATCCACTATCCTCTGACCTTCTTCAGTCCTCTCCTTGACACCATACCTACCCATCACCTCCTTGTCTCCACTGTTCCCTTCACCAACATGCCCATTGAAATCCACTCCAATCATCACTTTCTGTCCCTTGGGTATACTGTTCATCACTTCATCCAACTCACTCCAAAAATCATCTTTCTCACTCATTGCACACCCAACTTGTGGTGCATATGCACTAACAACATTCATCATCACACCTCCAATTTCCAGCTTCATAATCATTACTCTGCCTGACACCCTTTTCACCTCCAATACACTCTTGACATACTGTTCCTTCAGAATAACCCCTACTCCATTTCTCCTATCATCCACACTATGATAGAACAATTTGAATCCACCTCCGATCCACCTGGCCTTACTCCCCTTCCATTTAGTCTCTTGCACACACAATATATCAGCCTTCCTTCTCTCCATCATATCTCCTAACTCTCTCCCCTTACCAGTCATACTGCCAACATTCAAAGTTCCTACCCTCAGTTCCACTCTCTTTACTTTCCTCCTCTCCTCCTTCCTCCGGACACGTCTCCCCCCTCTTCTTCTTCGGCCAACAGTAGCCCAATTTCCGCCAGCACCCTGTTGGCTAACATTACTGGTGGCGATCATTGTTAACCCAGGGCTCGACCGATCCGGTATGGAAATTTGTATTGTTGTCCACATATTGATTTCACAAAATTTTACACCAAATGCCCTTCCTGACGTAACCCTCCCCATTTATCCGGGCTTGGGACCGGCACAAAGAAACACACTGGTTTGTGCATCCCCTGTGGCTTGGGTGCTCTTAGGTAATAGTATTTTATTATTAAGCTATTCCCTTTGGCTTGAAATATAAAAAAAGGTGGTAACTAAGTAAGTAAAAATATTTTGTCAGTGAAGCAAAATGTAGCCACTTTTCCTTTTTCTCACCGGTTCGGTCTTTGTACGATGAATAATGTACCCTGATGATGAGTGCTTACATGTCAGTCTAATTTAAACAGAGTTATCAGTGTCTTGCATTTAAAGTAATAAAAAAGTGCACTGCTGTTAGGATTTAAATAAACCACAGGTCCGTTTTTCACCCTACATAGACTACTACTTGTCCTGCAATATTGAATTCAAAGCATGAATCAAACCATATCCAGCTAATTTAGAGCAGAAATATTATTAGAGGAAATTGCATCTGTAATTTGTAAAACTGTCAAAAGAAAGAACATTAAAGTCTAAAAGTTTAAAGTTGTTGCAAGCTCTCTGTTGTATTTTTTTTTCCCCAAATTATATAGTATTCATCAGATTGAATGGTGGTCACGTCTACTCATCTTATACCAACAAGCAGCTGAATTATAAAAACGAATTCATACCCCAATATACTATAATATATGGTTAGTTATTGCCATGACACTGCGTAGGTCTTCAAGTTATGGTGACTGAGCTCATTGCTTGTGCTTTTGCTCCAATCCTTAATTCTCAAATATTGCTTCATTTCAAACCATTATACTTCCATTAATGTTTAAGCCTTCATGTGACCTTTTTTATGGACATAGACTGATAAAATGGATTGGCTGACAGCAGTTTGTGAAGAAACCGAAACCTATGGGTTTTCTTGGGTTTGTTATTTATGCAATGTTTTTATAAAGGGTAGTATTTACGGCCAATAAGTGTGTCCAAGTAAATAGCTCCTTCCATTCATTTATTAGTTTCTTACAGATTGTTGACACTAATTCTGTGTCTATCATGTCCTACTTTTATGTTTAAAAAAAAAAAAAAAGGTATAATTTTACTGTTCACCATGTTAAGTTTTCTCCTTCATGTGTGGTTTTTGTGTTGGATTAATTTGCAGTTCTAAAACTTCATTTTGAGATTGTGTGTGTGTGTCCACATGCCTGGTTATGCCCTCTGATTTACTGGTGCCCAGCCCACGTTTACCGGTAATTAATGCATTGAGCCGGAAGCTGCCAGAATAGGCTTAGCTCTGCCTCTCCATGTGCATTTGAGTTTCTACCAAGTACCCTTGGTTCTTCCCACAGTCGAAATACATGTTGATTAGATGTATTAGTAATGCTAAATGGAAGGTGATGTGTGTTTTCAACCTGCAATTGACTGGCACCCTGACCAGGGATTGTTCTTGCCTTTATGCCATGTGGTTGCTGAGAGGGGATCCAGCTTTCCTGCAAGCCAGCCTTGGATAAGCAGGTGATGAAAATGGATAGATTTTTTAATCTAAATTTATAAAAACTAACCAAATAGTGGTTTATCATATATTTAAATATAAAGCTTAATGTGTGTTTGTCCTGTATGCAGATCCAAACTATTGAACTGGGCCATATTTTGCACATAATCCTCATTTGTACAGTTGGAGAACGTGAAATATATAGTCTACAATTTACCTGGTGTCCCCCACTTCCTTAACCTACTTGGCGTTAATCCCAGGTGTTACTCGGGTTTGGATTTCTGTGTAACTATACTTACAGACTCAGGGTGACCTGTAGTTGGCCTCTTTACAGTGTTAAGTCAAAATAAATGTCCAGACAGTATTGCACTGCCACCTAGTGTATAAAATAGTATGCTGCAAACAATTATGAATATACAGGGGGTCCTCGGGTTACGACACAGTTCCGTTCCTACAACAGTGATGTAACCCAAATTTTGGTGTAAGTCGAAACACACTCTAGCCTAAGTCACTTACCTATCTTAACACATTTGCAAAATCATGATCTAGAACATAAAAACACAAAATCTAAGCCTGAGAAAAAAGAAAAGGACATAAATATACTGTACTGTAGTAACAGAAAAAATGAGTGTAAAAATATGCTTACCTTTATTCCTTCTCATGTCTCAGTTTTTTTAAGTTTTTATGGAAGTGAATGTTGTAAACTCGAAACGTTGTATGTCGAAACGTTGTAACCCAAGGACCCCGTGTATTTCTATGGGTTTTGCCTCTGTAAGGAAACACATTAATATTCATGAGCCTTCAGCCCAAACAGTGGTGTATAAACAAGAAGTCAGTTTTAGAATCAACTGAAACTGACACAAGTTGAATCATACAATAGTGACGAAAATGTGAATTGGTAATCGCATGTTGACACGGATAGTGAAAATGATGCATACTGTCGTGATATGCCTGGTAAATTCGGTCGCTTGAAGGTTCACTGTTGTGTGCGTAGCTGCATAACAAAAAGGCTGACTGTGATCAAGTAAAAAGACAAGAAACATGTTAGCCCCCTAAGCGCTGTTTACAAAGCGGCAAGTGTCGTTCATGTCAGGAGAAATGTGGAAGTCGCTAAGCCTTTTACTGTGGTAGCCTGAAATAACACAAGGGGCACATCAGTTGTGCGGATCAGACACCGTCATTCAACCCTCTCAAGCAACAGAAAAAAAAATATGAAAAGTTTACAAAGAAGCACACTTGGATTGTCCTGATTGCAACATCAGGCAGTGTGTTGTTGACTGTTTCAAGATATGTCACACTAAGGACATGTACTAAATCTGCATCAGTACAGCTGTGGACACTACACATACCTTTACTACTATATTTATGTTGATGTTTTGATATTTAAATATTTGTGTTACACGTAAAAACATTTATTCTTGTTGGAGAAAAAAAAAATCATTGTTTTTGGCTTATTTTTGAACATAAGGAGGCAATTTGAGCTTTCCATCCCATTCATATGGATTCATTAGAATACATTTTTAATCTTTTGCACAAATTTTAAAAAGATAGTTATTTCTACTTTGTTGCAAATTCATTCATCGCTCTTTCCAGTTATTAAATCTCCAATAAAATAGTTTGGTATCTGTTCTTTATTTCGAACAGGCTGCTTGAGCCCTAATTAACAGATTTAGCACCTCACTTGGTGTTCTTGAAGCACTGTATGCTATTGACCGTGTGCAGGTGGGGTTTCTTAGTTTGTTGGGGTTAGAAGTGAACTACCCTTCTGCTGTCCTGTGACTACTTTACACTGCAATCACTGGAAGATGGAAAAAGTCATACCTCTTAGGGTAGCTCTACTTGTCTTGATGCTTCTGGCCTTCTTCCAGAAAGAGAGAGGAGCATATTCAGAGGTATAGGAGCTCTGTGTGCCTTCTCCTGTGCTTATGGGTTATTCTTTATGGGGTGGCAGGGCAGGCTGTGAAACTAGACTTTGACAATGAGCATTTTCTGAAAGTGTTTTAAAATATAAAATAATAATGTAGAGTTTAAGCGGTAATTGGTCATGGACATAATACTATAATGTAAATTTTATTTTGTTACAAAATGCAAAGTACAATGAGTTTTTAAGACACAGCCAATATTCAAAATACAGTTTATAAATACTAATTTATATATATTTTAATGTAACCCACATTTTTATTAACAGATTTAACAAACAGTATTGTAATTGAAACTATTTCCTTTTGTTATGATTCACCATTTGCAAACAATGCTTGACGCATTTTAGAAACGACAGGATAACTTCATTAGCCAGACATCAGTGCGTCATGTTACTCATGATTCATGGTATTCTGGGCCTTTTCTTTTCCTCAATAAGTAAACTATTTAGAAGCCATTTAGACTTGCGGGGGCACTACTACAGTGTATCCTTTTGTTAGGCGAATGATCAAATTCCAGGATGAAACTCAGGTAAACTCAGGTAAAGAGTTTGCTTGTGAAGGTACAGCACCAGTGCCGAGTTTCAGGATGGAATGTGATATGAAGACACATGAAAAGATTGACTCTTTATGATTTAAAGTGGAGCTCTCCTCCAGATTGCCAGCTTCAACAGTCTGATCCCCAGACACATCACAGTCATCTTCTATGAGTTGTAGCCCAGATCTAACAATTGTGATAAGGGGCTGCTTTGAAGTTCCAAGAATTAATTCTGATTGATTCAGTTATTGGACTGAATAAGATTTCTCAAGGCCTTGCAGTAACTTACTGATGAAGATGGTGAGCCACTTTGGGTACCTAAAATAAAAAATGTCCTTGGATGAATGGCAAATTAATAAAGCTAAAAAAATAAAGAAACCAAGCTCTAAACGTAACTGTTATCTTGTTGTTTATTATATTGTTAATTAAAATCTTAAAATCATCTACAGTAGTTCCATTTTAGGATCACATCAGAAATTATATCAGAAGCTTTGCATGAATGAAACCCAAGTTTAGCATCTACTCATCACAGACATCTTGTTATAGCACTTTATCTTTTAACTCCTCTGAAAAATCATCAGGTCACACTAAAATAGTGGCACTTATTATTAAAAATGTTCCATATAATATGCCATTTTTTCAGCACAGGGTTGTAGTGAGCCTGACCATATCTTTTTACATCAGATGCAATGCAAAAACCAACACTGGATGGGACACCGAGCTCCGTGCATAAAACTCACACTAAAACATGGTATACAGACAAAAGTGGTAAGTTTCGATGCACAAAACCGTGCATAAGCCTACTTCCACGCACTTCAGCTCCATAAAGCCCAGTCAGCGTGAAAAGTAACGCACATTCATGTGCTTGCTGCCCCATCCCATGTCCTCCCAGAATTTTACATATTTTAATGTGCAAATCAATATAAATATCACCTTCCCCAATCAGTGTTTAGTTAAGAAAACAATGGCAAAAGCACATTTAAAAAAAAAAAAGAATTTCAGCGAATGCAAAGTGGAGGCAAGTAAAAATGTACTATTTTTTGGCTTAAGCAGTGGTATAAACAACAAATGGAAGTTGATAGAGTGATACAGAGTGGCGGAGAAACTCGGAAGTTCAAGTTCAGAAATTCGTACAGTGCCCAAAATAAAAAAAAAAAAAAAAGTGGTCAGATATCAAAGTCAACATGAAAAGGCGAGGCGTAACCCACCATTTGAGTGTCATACAGAAACATATTAGAGTACAGAGAAAAAAGGAAAAAAAAATAGGGACACAGTGGGGAGAAAAGGTTGAAATGTCCACTTTAATCTTGTAGTTTATTTTGTCATTAAAGTAGAATATCATAAACTAAATCTTAAAATCTTCTTCAATTTACTAGAGTTTCTCAGATCCCATCGTAGTATAGTATGTGTTCTTTTATGTGCTCTATGTGTATGAATCGAAATACGTCGACAGGACACAGAATACATTACATTCATGGTACTGCAGCTCTCTGAACAATTTAAATACTAATTTATATACTTGATATCATTTTCATGATGAAATGAATTAAAGCATGTATTAAACATGGGGCGCAGTGGTAGCGATGAGCTGGTGCCCCGTCCAGAGATTGTTTCTGCCTCCAAGATGCTTGCTGGGACGTTCGCGTCTCTTGATGAAATAATTTATTGTACTTTGTCTACTGTCTTTCAAACATACCAACCCCCAGTTCCTGTCCTTCCTTTTCTTTCTCCACGCAGCCAATTGCCACACAATAACCTCTTTAATAAATATCAAGCCATCTGTAAGCTTAGAACGCCAATTCTTCAAAACTTGTAAGTAACATTGAAATATCTTTGTAGTACATGTTTAATTATTTCATCCATCTATCCAGCCAGTCCCAGCAAGCATACAGCATGAGGCAGGAAGAATCCTTGGATGGGACTCCTGCTCATCACTACTGTTGAAATATACATACTTGAATGCATTTCATCTTAAAAATGATATCAAGAACTCCAAGAAGATAGTTCTTGGAAATCTAAATCAACTTAGAAAGCAGACATCATCATCTATAAATACTATTGAACTGAGTTGAATTCCTTTTTTGTTATTGTATGGTACGGTGAGATTCAATGTGCATATCCTCCACAAACTTATTTTCCTATACAATGATGAAATTATTATTATAATAATAATATGATAAAAAAATGAAAAATGTACAATATGAAAGCATAATTACAATATACACGTACATATAGTACAAATGATTGATTGACGCTTTGCCGCAAGTTTGCAAAATCGAGTGGAAACTTGCATACGCAAAGGGTAAGGCTGGTGTGAGAATGTGCGTGGTTTTACGCCAAGTTTAGTTTTTATACATTGCAATGCGACTGTGAAAATGGGCGTATGCAGCATTTTTGTTTGTACACACTATTTATACATGAGGCCCCAGGTCATCACAGGGCACACTGATTTTATACTGCCAGCCAACCTAACTAGATGTTTTTGGACTCTAGGAGGAGATTGATTTGAATGCAGTGAGAATTATCCCTTAACCATCTTGTTTTTTGCTTTTTTCAGGTGGGGTGACTAGAATGACTGTGTCATTAGTTGTCATCATGTTTGAGCTAACGGGTGGTTTAGAATACATTGTACCTCTGATGGCTGCAGCCATGACCAGCAAATGGGTGGCAGATGCAATTGGAAGAGAAGGAATCTATGATGCTCACATCCGACTCAACGGGTACCCTTTCCTGGATACGAAAGAGGAGTTCCGACATAAGACATTAGCTATGGATGTGATGCGACCCCGCAGGAATGATCCACCAGTCACTGTCCTTACTCAAGAAGGAATGACAGTGGAAGACATGGAGACGCTCATCAGTGAGACCACCTACAGTGGATTCCCTGTAGTAGTGTCTAGGGAGTCGCAGAGACTGGTTGGCTTTGTGCTAAGAAGAGACATCATAATTTCAATTGGTAAGGCACTTCAGAATGGATTTATGACCAAGTGTTGCCCTGTTGTTTGTTACTTTTAACACCAGGCAGAATCCAAAGCAATAGTATCAGAGTTCAACCGGGAAGTAATTTTAGTTAGCATGAATTAGACAGGTAACTAAATTTGAGACGATGAGGTTGTCGTTTGAAATCCAACTAGTCTTGTTTGATTTGTCACATGGTGTGCTGTAGGTGTGGTCTTCATATGTACATGTCATGAAGCACTTTGGGAAGCTGTTCATCATAAAAGGCAATGTTTAATATTCTACATGTAATGTTTTTGTGACAGATGTGCATCTCTCCCAACCTGGCCACCATATAATTACAGAGTCACTTATTACTTTAGTCTCCTCTTGGTGTTCTTTGTCATTTATCTAGATTATTCACTTGCCAGTCTAAACCTCACCGTAGGATTTAGCAATCTTTGCAGTTCCCATGGGTATTTCTGATGTTTTGCTGTTATCTTCAGAGGGCTACTCCTTAATGACATAATGTCAAAGTGAAGCAACTTTGGCCTTCTACTCAGACACAATGTCAATTTTCTCTTGTAATATGCTAGATCATTAAAAGAGACTACTGTAACTGCCCTCTTTTATGACCATCACTCAACTCTTTTAATAATTTTAACAGGTTTTACAAATTATTATTTTTTTTAATGAATATGCTACAGTTACAGTACAGTTGTGGTCCAGAAATACAGGTTCACTCTATTTCTTGTTTAATTCACGATTGGCACTGAATACTTGCTTCGTTATTTTTTTCTTTTGCTCTTTTACTTATTTTGGCGTTGTGAGGTGGCACAGTGGTAGCACGGGCACATTACTCATCCAAAACCCTGTGTTTAAATCCCACACCCAGACACTGTCAGTGTGGAATTTGCACATTTTAACTGGGTCTCTATGGGTTTTCCTCCAGGAGCACCAGCTTTTCTCACACCTTTCCAAGGATGTGCATGTTGAATTATTTGACATTTCGAATTGCCCCAAGTGTAGGTGTGGCCTAAAATGGGCTTGCATACTGTCCAGAGTTGTTTCCTCCTTTTTGTCCAATGCAGGCAAGATAGCCTCCAGCCCAGCTGCAACCACGACTTGGATTAAGGAGGTTTGAGTTCTGTTCTGTTATAAAGTATAAAATTTACTTTTTTATAGTAAATATTTGCACAAATTCTCATGCATTACAGCATTTACAGTTCCAATACTGTATTAAGCCTGTTCAGTTCACAGCTAATTGTTGGTTCAAGCCATTAAGAGAGAACAATGAGTGGCAGAGCAGTTAGATTTTCAAGACATCATCCTCCTAATCCTGATTGCAACCTAATGAAACTATTACTACATTAATAGCCTAAACTGTCATTCATTCATTTTCTGAATTTGCATATTCCAATATAGGGTTGTGGGTAGCTTATAAAAAACCAGCCTTACACAGGGCTTTAGGCCTACACAGGACACACTTCCTCACATACATCCTCATAAGGGTAGTTTAGAGTCATGAAGCAACCTAATTGGCCTGTGTTTAGAATGTGGGAGGAAGAGTGAGTCCCCAGAAAATGCCTACACAGATACTGAATCAATGAGCAAATTCTACACAGTCACTAAGCTGAGATTTGAACCAGAGAGCTGTGGAAGAGCTGGTCACTGTACTGCCATATTGGCTCAAAGATCTTTCCATTCACTATATCTGCTTTGACTCTGGTTGGCACCAGACTATTATGGGGCACACTCGCCAGCTCTCACTCACACTGGTTCCATTTAGAGTTTGCAGTCAACATCACCTGCGCAACTTTGGAATATCGAAGGAAAACTGGAATACCAACCCCAACCCAAGCCAACCCCCAGACTGGCTTGAGTTTGAGAGTGTACATGAATATCCTGCCATGATAGACTCCAGCTCACTGCAACTCTATAACCAAAAAATCAGGTTCAGAAAATTAATGGATTAACGGGGACTTGTTCAGAGTGCGTCTGTGCCAGTAACTGAACCTATGACCTTGGAGGAAAGGGGGGAGGGAAAAATTTGGAACAATTAGATTTGTGGAGGGTTGCCAAGGACAGTTGGCTTGGAGAGAGAGAATGTCCATCCTGTTGTTGATGAACTGTAGAGGTCCTGGAGTTTTGAGTCTTTTGTTATTAGTCCAATTTGCAGTGCTGCTAGAAGTATAGGAACACCCACTGTTAACATAATTTTCAGAAAGTATTTATATCCATAAATTCTGTGTACTCTTTAGAAAATTCATATGTGCAATTGAATTATGCACTTCAATTCTTTCACAGTTTTTAATGTATATAAATCCTTTATTACAGAATAGTAAGGACTAGTTTTTAATACATGGGGATTTTATAATAAACATTTAAAGTATTACAGTAGGGTTTCGACAAACTGAATCTACCATGGAGTAGTGCTAATAAACACATCACTGTGCTATTCCTGTATGGAGCAACTAAATAAATCAGTAAGGATGGAAGTAGTTTAAGTACTCTCCCAACTGATCATTGTATTAATAACAATTTTATTCATTTATATTCATACAGGTTATTAAATTGGGGAATGAAACTGATAAGTGTGCCATGCTTTCACACTGGTGCAAATTGAAACTGTATTAGTTGCTTAGTGTCCATTTTTGCTTGTATCTTGTGTTTAAAGTAGGTAGGGGGAATAAAGGAGGCATAGAGGTGAAAAAGAAAGTCCATATCTAACATTGTTAAGTTTTCAAACTTGTTTTTTAATTTCTTTCCATGTGAATGCACCTAATACTGGAGTCACACATCTTTCGGCAAATTGACTGACTTATTTATCTGAACTGTTCTTTGATTTCCTAGAAAATGCCCGGAAAAGGCAGGATGGGATTGTAAGTACCTCAGTCATTTACTTCACTGAGCACACACCACCTCACCCTCCGAACAGCATCTCCCCGCTAAAGCTGCGTAGCATCATGGACCTGAGTCCTTTCACAGTAACAGACCACACGCCCATGGAGATTGTGGTAGACATCTTCCGGAAGCTGGGTCTTCGGCAGTGCCTCGTCACCCACAATGGGTAGGACCTGTTCTTTAAGTAGATATTAGATAAGTATGGTATATACATTGTGGACTGGCTACAGACTGAGGTCCATCCAGTGTCAAGATACTCATTGCTATGTAACATAAAACCATTTTGTACTGTTGACCTGCTGTCTCCCTCCTTTTGTTGCTTTCTCCTTGAATTATGCATTTTTGAGAGTTTAAGAGATCATGTCCATCAGTATTCTCAACTTCTTGTGTTTCTTTTTTTTTCTTTCTCTCATTTAATTGCCTTTTCTGCTTTATCTGTTGAATATCATAGTAGTAACAGCACCTTTAAAGTACTTTGAGTCTCTCCTGCAACGTCCAAGTTGCTACCAAGCCTGCTGTACTGGTTCTCTGCCGGGGCCAAAGCCTGAAGTATACTCTTAAAATAATTGAATTTAACCAGCTTTTTAGATTGACCTTTGGTTATGTTCAATTCTGTAGCCTAGCATTTCTCAAATCTTGAGATAGATAATCCCTTTCTCTGCAACAGCACATTTTCCACCCATTTTATTCTAAAGAACATGTATATCAGAAGCTGATAAATAGGTAACAAGATCACAGATAAAATGCAGGGTTACGGTAGCTGACAAATGGGGCACAGTTATACATATGACAAAAATGATCTCTATCTATTACATATTAACAAAATGTAAAGTGACTAGAGTTGCACATAGCCTTAGACACACTTCTGCAGTGTTAATGTTCTACTGTATCTCAGTCATTAACACAGATCGTATTGCACATAGTGTCATTGTCTGCTTAGTTCGGTGCTGTACCAGCTCTGTACCATTCAGTACATGGGGAACAATACCAACCTCGCTATTGGATGACTCATTATAGAGTGTGATGGCCAAGTGTAGGAATCTGCCTCATGTTGTGCTCCTTAGAGCAACGCAGTTGTCTCAGCCTGTTACTGAAGGTGCTGTTTAGCCAAGACCAAATACAGGGCATGAGAGTCATTGTCCAGAATAATAAGCAGCTTCCTGAGTGATCTCTGTTCTGACTCCCAGGAATGAGCTACCCTTATTAATAAGTTTGTGTAGTCCGCTGGCCTCATCTGCATAAAAGGCATTGCTTCAGTATGCTACCACTTAGAAGTCAGCACTGGCCTCTACTGACTGATAAGACACTCTTATTGTGTACTAGTGAGAATCTTGATGCATTTGTTAACCTTGTGCAATGAAATTCCATTAAAACACAAATCTTCTGCAATGCTAAGATGAGATTGACCAACAACTTGGCTTGGTGGCTTGTCTCAACCCATAATTCATTTATTTCAGGGCAAAGTAACCTAGGCAGAAGGTTTACTCATAGTGCTGCTGTGCATGGTGGCTAGCTTGTTGGTCAGGTAACTGGCTGAACCCTAAATGTCTCATATGGCCTATAATATTTATTGTAACAGCAATCACGTCATTACATACCCACTTAGACACTGGTGCCTCATGCCTTTCCCTGACACTTTGCTTTTAATGCCATGTGAAGCACACCATAGAATTTATGAAATCCCAGCAAGATGAATGTGGCAGTGTCTGGATGTATCTGGTGGTAGTCTGCTGTACCAGCCAATGAAGGTCTGCAACATCATGATTGCATATGTATGAGGTTGATTAACATAGTCCATACAGTGTATGGTTGTTTCAGGTTAGTGATCAGCCGGGATATGAGGCATGTTAACATATGCACGTTCACAAGATGATTGTGGTTTGTAAAGGGTACATTACATAGAAATGGGCATACTCCAGGCTTTACAAATCAGATTTTTATTTGGCCATACATACAGTATATTCATGTTTTTTTTTTTCATAAGCATATTTTCATACTGAAATACAATTTCAATTCTTTGTCATGTGTACAAGTACGAGTACCATGTACAATGAAATGCTTGCTTGCATGTGCCCCTGCAGAAAGTGAACATAGACAAAGACAAAAAAAACCCACACACAATAAATAAATGAATATAAATAAGTAAATAAATCAGAATCCTAGGAATAAATAGAGACAGTGGGAGAAGTATATGTGCAGGTAGCATTAGAGGTGACACAAGGCTACTGATTGTTCATGAGTCTGATTGTAGTTGGGTAGAAACTGTTCCTGAACCTGGAGGTGCGCATCTGAATGGACTTTAGTCGCTTCCCAGATGGGAGGAGAGTGAAAAGTGACAGTGCAGGGTGGCTGGGGTCCCACCTGATACGGTTCACTTTCCTGAGACGGCGTGTAGTGTGGATGTCATGTATCGCAGGGAGCTGTGTGCCCGTGATCTGCTGTGCTGTGTTCACCACACGCTGGAGAGCTCTGCAGTCCTGAACTGAGCAGTTGCTGTACCAGGATGTAATGCATCCTCTTAGGATGCATTCCAAAGTACACCTGTAGAATCTGTACAGGGTTGTGGGGGACATCCAGGCTTTACTCAGTCACCTGAGGAAGTGGAGACGTTGTTGGGCTTTCTTGGCAACTGCTGCAGTGTGACTTCACCATTTAAGGTCATCAGTGAGGGTGACTCCAAGGAACCTAAAGCTGCTGACCTGCTCCACAGCCTCACGTCCGATGTAGATGGGGCTGTGCTCTGTTGCCTGTTTGCTGAAATCCACAATCATCTCCTTAGTTTTGCTAACGTTGAGGGTAAAGTTGTTGTCCTGACACCATTCTGCTAAGAGTCTGACCTCCTCCGTGTAGGCCGTTTCATTGTCCTCGCTGATCAGACCTATTACAGTGGTATCGTCAGCACACTTGAGGACAGTGTTAGAGCTGTACTTAGCTACGCAGTCATGGGTGTAGAGAGAGTAAAGCAGGGGGCTCAGTGCGCTGCCCTGCGGGGTGCCAGTGTTGTTGGTAATGACGGAGGAGGTTTTTCCACCAATATGCACTTGCTGAGGTCTGCCGGTGAGGAAGTCCAGTACCCAGTTGCACAGTGAAAAGCGAAGACCCAGATCCATGAGTTTAGCGATGAGCTGGGATGGAATGATGGTGTTAAACGCAGAGCTGTACTCCACAAACAGCAGCCTGGCATAACAGTTCTTCACCAGATGAGACAGGGTAGTGTGAAGTGTTATGGAGATGGCATCCTCTGTGAACCTGTTGCAACGGTAGGCAAACTGGAGGAGGTCCAGACTGTCAGGGATGATGTCCTTGATGTGTTCCAGCACCAGCCTCTCAAAGCACTTCATTAGCGGTGGTCTGACTGCCCGAGGTTCAGCCGCGGGAGCGAGTGATATGTGTTTTTGTGTACGGTGTAGCAGTGGTCCAACGTATTAGCACCCCTGGTGGGTCAGGAGACGTGTTGGTAGTATTTGGGGTAAACAGACCTGAAGCTTGCTTTGTTGGAAGTCCCCCGTGATGATAACCAGACCTTCGGGGTGTGTGTTTTCACAGTCCGTAATGAGGCTGTACAGTTCCTTGAGTGCGGTGCTTGTGTTTGCTTGCAGGGGGATGTAAACAGCTGCCATGTGTACAGCTGTAAACCCCCTAGGCAGGTAAAACAGCAGGCACTTGATGATCAGACACTCCAGGTCCGGTGAACATCTTTGTGAAATTACTTCCACTTCTGTACACCATGCGTTGTTGATGAGGAAGCATACCCTGCCACCTCTCTTTTTCCCGGAGGAGACCAACCGGTCAGCGTGGTGGATAGAGAAGCCGTCTGGCTGGGCAGCTGAATCCAGTGTGCAGGCAGTGAGCCATGTTTCTGTGAGGCAGAAAACACAACAGTCACGCAGATCTCGCTGAAAACAAAGTCTACCACGGAGATTGTCTAGTTTGTTGTCCAGAGACTGGGCATTGGCCAGGAAAATGCTAGATAGTGGAAGTCGCAGTCCTCGACGTTTCGTCCTCGCTTGGATCCTGGCACACCGGCCATGTTTTCTCCCCCGCGTCCTCCAGGTGTAGTCAGGTGGGTTGCGTCCGCCACCTTGGTCTCAAGTTATTGTGGCAAGCAGCCCCTGGTCGATAACTTCAAAAGTAGCAGCTTGTGCCTTTGTTGCTCCGATGTTTGCCAGTGTTGTACGGTCGTACTTAATAAAACAGCGAACAGGCAGTACAGACAGTGACAATAACAAGAATAAAGACACAAAAATGAAAAGTCTGCGAGGAGCAGCATGCAACACGTCACCTCTCTCCAGAGCCATGTTAGGTGATACATGCAGACTTTTGTAAATGAGACCCCTGGTGTTTAAAGTTCAGACTGTATGACAGTTCAAAAGTTTTGGTCACTGCATCAGTGTACAGCTGGTATGAAATCACTGGCCATTACATACAAGAAAAGAGATCTGAGGTGGTGGGTTAGAATCCCACTACTAAACACTGTGTGACCATGAGCAAGTCACATGACCTATTTGTGCTCCAATTGGAAAATCAAAAAGAAATGTAACCAGTTGTACCGTAAATGTTGTAAGTCGCCTTGGATAAAGGAGTCAGCCAAATAACTAAAATGTAAATGTACAGTGTATTGAGTAAGCAATGAAAAAAGCAGGCGAGGAACCTCTTGGAAGAGTAAAGTGACCAAGTGAAGCAGTAAGAGTCACTTCTTTGTTTTTATTTGAATACAGAGGCCAAAGAATTCTCAATCATAAGTGTAATGGGATCAATAACAGAAAGCGAACACCATAATATTCACCAGTGACTGAAAGTTTGTGCCTAATCACTCCTTGATATCATTCATTTGGGGTGATGGATCATTAGTCAGACATGATCTGCTGTTTTTGTGGAGGGGTTTTCTTTTATCCATTCAGCCTTTCAATTTCTATTATAACATCTAGGGAAGTCAATCTCTCCACTCCGTGTACTTATAAACACACGTTTATGACACAAGTCATCTAGCCCATATTGGAACAAAGCTGAAATATTCTTCCAACACAGACTTATACAGCATTATACAAAATCTTTTGCATATATTGTTTGGATTGAAGCTGTCTAAGTAGAAAAATAGTAAAAAAAAATGTAGTTTAGAAATCAGCTTGCTGTTCCAGGAAGAGTGCATTCTGGGGGATTTGAATGAGGCCTACCTTCTGCATAATTTGAAAAATAGCAATTCTGAGAAATGTCTGCTGTAAATAACCTCCTCTCTGTTTCTTCTGTTCCAGTCGCCTTCTAGGCATTATTACCAAAAAAGATATTTTAAAGCACATGGCTCAGATGGGAAACCAGGATCCAGACTCTATCCTCTTCAATTGAAGTGGCTTCCTGTCTGTGTTTGGGAGACTTTGAAATGACTGCACGCTCGCCAAGAAAACACTCCCATGAAGTGCTTTTGTTTTGTCTATTTAGACGAAGAGATCTGAGCACTTGCACTACTTCAGCTGCCGAAATCTCTCTTGACCAGAGGCATGTGTAGTTCTTTGGTGCATTTTGTACTACAAAGATGAGATGCTGTCCAGTCCTTTCTAAAGTATTCTTGGTGAGTGGCAGTGACGTGACCTTGACACTTGAGTTTTGGTCTTCTGTGATTATACATGGACACTTTGTGCCATGGATTTGTTTTACTGTAAGGAACTGTTTCTGCATTAATTGCCACACTAATCTTAAGTAAACTGATTATTTTTCCAATTTATTTGAACTGGGTTACTTGGATTTGTTTAATAAATGCCACCTCACACTTCAGACATGGTATGCTAGACTTGGCACCTGGGTCACCAGTATTAAATAACACAGATTTTTTTCCTTAAACGCTGTTCTAAATGAGTGTCTAGAATGAAGAGGCTGTATATAGCAGATATATATGTACAGTGTAAATGGAATGCTTTTGCAGAAAATAATGTACATATTATCAACTGGAAATCGCATCATATCATGGGAAGAAATTAACTGGACTCTCATAAAATATGGAATAAAAAAAAAGACTATTTTAATCAGCACAGTTCAGTTTAATGTTGTATTGCCATTCTCCTAAAAGACACAACTGAAATCAATAAAATATGTACATATCAAATATGGCAAATAGTGTGAAAGGTGATGGAACAAAGAAAAACTAATAAATTGGGGAAAAAAAACAGAAAGCAAACTGCTGGGACCACACAATTCCAGATTTCTCACATACCTTGGATCAAATGCATGACAATCAAAATCATTCTTTCGTCATTTTCATAAAATGTTTCTTATGTAATAGTACTTTGTTTGAAAAATATCTGAAAGAGTTTTGTAAATTTATAGTATATGTGTTTAAGCCTTCCTAATGCAAACATATATTATAAATAGGAAATTAATAGGAATAAATTAATAGGAAATAAAATGTATACAGTGGGTTAATAGAGTTAAAAAGAAGCTTTAAAGAAAGAAACAGCTGCATAAAGTGTATAAGACTAATAACTCCAAAGTAAGTCGTACGCCGTATGAAAACATGAGGGTGGCCATTAAGGAGGATATCAGGGAGGCTAAAAGACAGTTGGAGAGGAATATAGCAGATAAGGCGAAAGACGACCCCAAGAGATTCCTTCAGTATTTTAGTAGTAAAAGAACAGTCAAGGAAGAGGTGAAGTGTATCAGGAATAGTAAAGGGGAATTAAAAGATACAGACAATGAAATAGTGGACACTAAACTTGCATTTTTTCTGAAGTCTTCACATGTGAGGAAGTGAAAAACCTCCCAGAGGTAAATGAAGCTACTAAGGAGAGTTTGAGTGATTTAGAAATTGTAGAGGGAGAAGTGCTGCTCAGATTAAACAGGCTGAAATCAAACAAATCACCAGGACCAGAAAATATTTATTCTTGACTTCTTAAGGAGGCCAGCAAGTACATACAGTTAGGTCCATAAATATTTGGACAGAGACAACTTTTTTCTAATTTTGGTTCTGTACTTTACCACAATGAATTTTAAGTGAAACAACTCAGATGCAGTTGAAGTGCAGACTTTCAGCTTTAATTCAGTGGGTTGAGCAAAAAGACTGCATAAAAATGTGAGGCAACTAAAGCATTTTTTTTTAACACAATCCCTTTATTTCAGGGGCTCAAAAGTAATTGGACAAATTAAATAACTGGAAATAAAATGTTCATTTCTAATACTTCGTTGAAAACCCTTTGCTGGCAATGACAGCCTGAAGTCTTGAACTCATGGACATCACCAGATTCTGGGTTTCCTCCTTTTTAATGCTCTGCCAGGTCTTTACTGCAGCGGCTTTCAGTTGCTGTTTGTTTGTGGGCCTTTCTGTCCAAAGTTTAGTCTTCAACAAGTGAAATGCATGCTCAATTGGGTTCACAGCAAAATCTTCCACATGTAAGCACCACACCTCAGATCAACTCCAGGCCTTTTATCTGCTTAATTGATAATGACATAACGACGGACTTGCCCACACCTGCCCATGAAATAGCCTTTGAGTCAATTATCCAATTACTTTTGAGCCCCTGAAATGAAGGGATTGTGTTAAAAAAATGCTTTAGTTGCCTCACATTTTTATGCAATCTTTTTGTTCACCCACTGAATTAAAGCTGAAAGTCTGCACTTCAACTGCATCTGAGTTGTTTCATTTAAAATTCATTGTGGTAATGTACAGAACCAAAATTAGAAAAAAGTTGTCTCTGTCCAAATATTTATGGACCTAACTCTATATAAAAATTTGACACACATTTTCAGGAAGTCACTGCTCACTGGGGAGATTCCGAAGGACTGGAAAATGGCAAATATCATCCCATTATATAAAAAGGGTGACAGGGCAGATCCAAGTAACTATAGTAGGCCAGCAAGCTTAAAGTGTATCACAGGAAAATAATGGAAGAAATTATTAAGGATAAGATTGAGCAGCACATGGCAAGGACAGGAGTTTTATTGAACAGTCAGTATGGCTTCAGAAGAGGGAGGTCGTGTTTTATTAACATGCTGGAATTCTATGAGGAGGCAACAAAAGGATATGATCAAAGTGGAGCTTATGATATTATTTATCTGGACTTTCAGAAAGCATTTGATAAGATGCCTCATGACAGGTTGGACATCAAATTAAAAGAAGTGAAAGTGCAGGGTGATGTTTTTAGATGGGTACAGAGTTGGCTCAGACACAGGAAGCAGAGGGTGATGGTGTGAGGAACCTCATCAGAACTGGCCGATGTTAAGAATGGTGTTCCACAGGGGTCAGTGTTAGGGCTGCTGCTATTTTTTAATATATATAAATGATTTAGATAGGAATATAAGTAACAAGCTGGTTAAGTTTGCAGATGATGCCAAGATAGGTGGATTAGCAGATAATTTGGACTCCGTTATATCATTACAGAAGGACTTGGATAGCATACAGGCTTGGGCAGATTTGTGGCAGATGAAATTTAATGTCAGTAAATGTAAAGTATTACACATAAGAAGTTAAAATGTTAGGTTTGAATACACAATGAGCGGTCGGAAAATCGAGAGTACACCTTATGAGAAGGATTTAGTAATTTATAGTGGAGTCGTCACTATCAGCTACCAGACAGTGTTCAGAAGCCATTAAGAAAGCTAACAAAATGTCAGGTTATATAGCACAATGTGTGGAGTACAAGTCCAAGGAGGTTCTGCTGAAGCTTTATAATGCACTGGTGAGGCCTCATCTGGAGTCCTGTGTGCAGTTTTGGTCTCCAGGCTACAAAAAGACATAGCAGCGCTAGAAAAAGTCCAGAGAAGGCTGGTTCCAGGGCTACAGGGGATGAATTATGAGGAAAGATTAAAAGAGCTGAGCTTATACAGTTTAAGCAAAAGAAGATTAAGAGTTGACATGATTGAAGTGTTTAAAATTATGAAGGGAATTAGTACAGAACCAAATTGAGGATTGAGACTGTTATTTTAAAATGAGTTCATGAAGAACATGTGGACTCCGTTGGAGACGTGTTATGGATAAATTTTGCACAAACATTAGGAGGTTTTTCTTTACACAGAGAACCATAGGCACTTGGAATAAGCTACCAAGTGGTGTGGTAGACAGTAAGACTTTAGGGACTTTCAAACTCGGCTTGATGTTATTTAGAAGAATTAAGTGGATAGGACTGGCGAGCTTTATTGTACTAAATGACCTGTTCTTGTCCCGATTGTTTTAATGTTCTAATAAAACCCTTGAGCCTGCCTTCATTGGTGCTATCCCTGCCTATCAAGTAGGGTGACACATTCACTCGCGTGGTTTCTTGAAAGCTCCTCCGTGCAGTCCTTCCCTCACTTACCCCCACTATGCCCATTCTTTCACATGCCTGAGAGCTTTTGTTCCAACTCTGCACTCAAAGGGCTTTTTCTTGTTGACAGCTTTGAACGTCTTCCTTAGGTCATTTCCAGCCAAGCCCAGGGGTTAAATCTAGGCGACTTATGAGGAACCCAAGATCTCCATGTAGCCCATGTCCTCTTCACACCCCTGAGCTTTCAACTGCGTAAAGGCCATATCTCCTAGTTAGCCCTCATGCCACCTGCCTAAAGGACAACTTCTCCTCCTCACCCTCAGCCATGTTTTGCCCTCTATTGTCCCCAGATATTTTTAATTGTCTTACAAGCCTATCACAGCCTTACCCTCTCTTTTTTGACTCCCCTCTAGGGTTCTGTAGACATTTATGATCTTTCCAGGTGGAACTTCATTCTCGGTCTCTTGTGTTAGTTACCCTGGCAGTCCTGTTTCTTCTGCACCATCATGAACATGAATTTTCAATATTCTAATAACTTGCTGTTGATGCTCAAAACATCTGTCCATCCCCTTGTTCACATACTCGGCACAATGAAGCCTGACCCAGACACACTGTTACAAGCTCCTGTAGCACCCAGACACCTATCAGCTAATATGTGGCACTAAAATCAGGTGTGTTCGAAATTGAATTGTTTTTTATAGTAAAAGTACATAGCTTAGCCAGTTTGTGGGTGGCGCAGTGGTAACGCTGCTGCCTTGTAACAAGGAGGTTGGGGTTCATGTCCCAGGTATATGTATGACATATGTATATGGTATATGTATGGAGTTTGCATGTTCTCTGAGTGGCCTTGTGAGTTTCCTGCCACAGTCCAAACACTTGCAGGTTAGGTGGATTGGCAGTGCTAAATTGTCACCTGGTGTGTGTGTTGTCCAGATGAGTGCTGGGATAGCCTCTAGCTGCCCTATGTTAGTGGGTGAAGAATATGGATGGATGTCCAGTATGTAAATATGAAAGAAAAGAATTATTGGGCAGTTTTTTTTTTTTGTTTTTTTTTTTTTATAAAATTTGGGTTAAGTCCAACTTAATATAGAACAAGAATATATTTTTTCACTAAGTTAAAGAAAGACTTTAAAGGTAAATTTAAGCCTTTTCTTCTTTTATTGAGAAATGTTTAAATTTGCATTGGATTATAGAGGGTCTAAAATAATGACGCATATCTTTAATGATAAATGGCTGAGTGTGGCGTGAGTGAGCGTATCTGCTCACGTGCCCTGTGATGGACTGGCACCCTGTCTGGGGTGACTTCTGCTTTGTACCTAATGCCACTGGTGCACGGACCCCAGCACTTCACATCCTTGACCTGGAGGAGCTGGTCAAAAAATGGATGGCAGGCCCTGTTGAGGCAATAGTGGCTTTGCCTATCGATGACAGCCAATTGTCATCCCATTTATAAAGTGGGATGAGGCAGCGGACCTCACAGACCAGCCTCTGCAGAATAAATAATAGGCAGGGACACTAAACATTTGAGACTTTGACTATCAAAACACAGTGGTTGAACAACTGTCACTTAAAGCCATGTTATAACACATAAAGGTGCTGCATATGCCTGCCACGTTTCTACAGTGCCTTAATGGCAAGAAGTCCCTGTTTCTGTTTAAAGTCCGTCTTTCAGTTAACCCTCTAAGCACAGTTCAGAGTTGTAAGGGCCTCTTGTCTGTCCGGGCTGCACAACCACACAGCAGACATTCCTGCAAGACCACCCACACCAGGCTGGTCTGAAAGTCAACAGTCTTGGACCAAAAATGTACTCTTTGGGATGTGGAAGGAGATCTGGAGGACCTAAAAACGAGCCCACAGACATGAGGAAAACATCTCCGCTTCACTCCTGTGGTAAATTCGACTGCAGAGGTCTGGAGCTGTGACATAGCCGCACTAAACTCTGCACCACCATGTTGACCTTTTTCATTACTTCGTTCCTTACGCCAAAAGATGCTGCAACATGTACAGTGGCTTGCAAAAGTATTCGGCCCCCTTGAACTTTTCCACATTTTGTCACATTACAGCCACAAACATGAATCAATTTCATTGGAATTCCACGTGAAAGACCAATACAAAGTGGTGTACACGTGAGAAGTGGAACAAAAATCATACATGATTCCAAACATTTTTTACAAATAAATAACTGCAAAGTGGGGTGTGTGTAATTATTCAGCCCCCTTTGGTCTGAGTGCAGTCAGTTGCCCATAGACATTGCCTGATGAGTGCTAATGACTAAATAGAGTGCACCTGTGTGTAATCTAAAATCAGTACAAATACAGCTGCTCTGTGACGGCCTCAGAGGTTGTCTAAGAGAATATTGGGAGCAACAACACCATGAAGTCCAAAGAACACACCAGACAGGTCAGGGATAAAGTTATTGAGAAATTTAAAGCAGGCTTAGGCTACAAAAAGATTTCCAAAGCCTTGAACATCCCACGGAGCACTGTTCAAGCGATCATTCAGAAACGGAAGGAGTATGGCACAACTGTAAACCTACCAAGACAAGGCCGTCCACCTAAACTCACAGGCCGAACAAGGAGAGTGCTGATCAGAAATGCAGCCAAGAGGCCCATGGTGACTCTGGACGAGCTGCAGAGATCTACAGCTCAGGTGGGGGAATCTGTCCATAGGACAACTATTAGTCGTGCACTGCACAAAGTTGGCCTTTATGCAAGAGTGGCAAGAAGAAAGCCATTGTTAACGGAAAACCATAAGAAGTCCCGTTTGCAGTTTGCCACAAGCCATGTGGGGGACACAGCAAACATGTGGAAGAAGGTGCTCTGGTCAGATGAGACCAAAATGGAACTTTTTGGCCAAAATGCAAAACGCTATGTGTGGCAGAAAACTAACACTGCACATCACTCTGAACACACCATCCCAACTGTCAAATATGGTGGTGGCAGCATCATGCTCTGGGGGTGCTTCTCTTCAGCAGGGACAGGGAAGCTGGTCAGAGTTGATGGGAAGATGGATGGAGCCAAATACAGGGCAATCTTGGAAGAAAACCTCTTGGAGTCTGCAAAAGACTTGAGACTGGGGCGGAGGTTCACCTTCCAGCAGGACAACGACCCTAAACATAAAGCCAGGGCAACCATGGAATGGTTTAAAACAAGACATATCCATGTGTTAGAATGGCCCAGTCAAAGTCCAGATCTAAATCCAATTGAGAATCTGTGGCAAGATCTGAAAACTGCTCTTCACAAACGCTGTCCATCTAATCTGACTGAGCTGGAGCTGTTTTGCAAAGAAGAATGGGCAAGGATTTCAGTCTCTAGATGTGCAAAGCTGGTAGAGACATACCCTAAAAGACTGGCAGCTGTAATTGCAGCAAAAGGTGGTTCTACAAAGTATTGACTCAGGGGGCTGAATAATTACGCACACCCCACTTTTCAGTTATTTATTTGTAAAAAAATGTTTGGAATCATGTATGATTTTCGTTCCACTTCTCACGTGTACACCACTTTGTATTGGTCTTTCACGTGGAATTCCAATAAAATTGATTCGTGTTTGTGGCTGTAATGTGACAAAATGTGGAAAAGTTCAAGGGGGCCGAATACTTTTGCAAGCCACTGTATGTCTTATGATTCCAGTTGAGAGCGGAGTGCCCTTAATGGCCATTGTGAACCTTAAACTTGAAAGAAGTCGCCAAATGTGTTTGCTGCAGGAAGAGCTGCTGATTGCCTGTTGCAGAACAACACACCCAAAATGCATTTGTGACAAGGAAGTCGCTGATTTCCTGGTGACTAGATGGAGTTGTGGAGCCAAAATAAACTTGACAATTTCAGTGAACTTCTTTTCCTTTAAAGCAGTGAAGATGATGGAGTCCTGAAAGGGGATACAGTGAAACACAGAGTCCAAGAAAAAATGCAGGAGAGCCTGGGCAGGTTCATGGGCCTGTCCTGCTTGTGTGTTCTTATGTGAGCTCTGTGGACTTGAACACGAGTCCCTGTAAGGTTGGCTCATCACTCGCTCATGAGCAGAATTGGGCTGACGACCTCAGCAGACCCTGACCGGGTGGGTCCCTGTCTGTCTGTCTGTTCTTATTCTTCTTTGGTGGGGTTTTTCTCCTACAGCTCTGATTTCACCAGAAGAAAAACTTTTTAGTGATTTTAAACAAAACTTCAAGATGAACCTGAATGTAATTTCAGATTGACTATATTACATAGAAATTTGGAGAAAAATGAAATGAGCTTTTATTGAATTTTTTGTGTTTAATTTCTTAATGATGCCTTCCAACAATTGAGCTGCACTGTTTTGCTGCGTGTTTTCATTTGTACTCGGCATCTCCTGCTTCTTATTTCACTGTCCAACAATGGTTGGCCATCACTGGTGCGTTCCATGGGCCCTGATACCTCATTTCTATCGTTAAAATGTCCTGGTGAAATCATTCACCATGTTTGTTACCATCTCCCCCTAGAGTAGCAGGGAATGTGTGAATTCAGAACGTGAATCTTTACTGACATGATGAACTTCATAGTTTTGTATGCTTTGAAGCATGTTGTCAACCATCTGCACGTAGTTTGGTGCTCAGTAGTTGCTAAGACAGTTCTCCACAACCTCCTTGAATGCCTGCCGTGTGATTTCCTCCAGCCCCACTAGCAGATCTTTGAACCTCTGGCCATTGATGATGTGTCCAAGTTGTGGACCAATAAAAAAAAGTCTTCCAAATTCTTGGCATCAGTTGTTTGTGGAAACATCGGTCTCAAACATCAAAATCCTTCTTCTTACTTGTTCTTCAATTTCACAAAATTTTTAAACAGTTAAAAAGTTTTTTTTTTATAAAGAGGAGGCAAAACATCTTTGTTGAGTCGACAAGTGCCACGTTTTTCTGCCCGAGAGCCAAATGTTTGAGTGCTCAGGTCTTTTTAGTGTAATAAGAATGGGACAGCCATGCCAAAGGCTCTCGTTACTCTAAGAGTGGCCACCCCAGTCGCAGTACTTGGTATATCCGAGCTGCCTTCCTCGTAGTGGTGCCACCACTTTTACATCACCTCAGGTGTCCCAGCTGTACTTTATATGTCTACTTACAATTTGAGAGGAAAGCACAAAAATAAGCAATTGCAATCAAATAGGATATAGAAATGTAAATGTCATTTTTGTGATCAGTATTCAAAAATCTTCATTGTCCTGTTTCCTTCACATCCCAAAGACTTGCTAGTTCATTTGGGAATGACAGCCTCTCTAGGGTGGGTTCCTGCCTCTTACCCTGTGACCTCCAACTAGTATCTGGAACAGAGCAAGAACTTAACCTAAAGGCAGTTAGAATGTGGGAGACCACCAGAGTAACTGGAAAAACCCATCTGGACATTGGGACAACTGGCTAATGGCACACAGGTAGTGACTGGGCTGGTAAGTGAGGTGCCACCTTAAGCAACCAGCTTAAAAAAAAAACAAGAATAATAAGCTATGTCTTATTATATGTCTCCCCCCACACTATGTGACTCTTCAATTCCACCCGGGGGAGTAAATGCTAACATTACTCAAAGTTATTGTCTGCTTTTTTATTTTTATTTTTATTTTTATTTTATTTTTTTCATTTTTATTACTATTTAATTTTTCTTTTTTTTTTTTTTTATTTTTGTATCAGTATACTGCTGCTGGATTATGTGAATTTCCCCTTGGGATTAATAAAGTATCTATCTATCTATCTATCTATCTATCTATCTATCTATCTATCTATCTACTGTATCTATCTATCTATCTTGTCTCTGTCATTCCAAAAGATGGCCCATCACACACAGTTGTAGTAATGCCTGTTATTACTACAGATGTTTGTGATGTGCCATCTGTTGGAATGACGCATGCAGTGCAGTGCATTATATTACTACATGCCTTACAAAATACTTTTCCAATAGTTGATGCGCAGCCAACGTTAATCCTGAGGTCTACATTGATGGGCAGCACATCTAAGAAGTGAATTGTAAATTTATTACAATGAAATGTGTCTGCGCTTTGTAGGAATCCTGAATCTCCTTTTAATTTCTTCACTTCAGGATGTGGTTTTCCTTTGAGCAGCCCACTTGCCTCTCACAGCACTAAGCTCCCCTAAACTGGCCAGTGTGGTGGTATCTCATGAATGTGGCCTGCTACTGTCTATGTAGACTCTTCATATTCTCCTGTACCCATGAGCATTGTCTCCTGGTATTCTGGCTTCCTCCCACATCCCAAAGCCCAGCTCATTAAATTAATCAACATTGTGGCAGCAGAATGCCAATGTCCCAAGTCAAAAATCCAGTAAATCACAAAGCACATGAAAATCATAAAACGCAGAACAACTCGCCACTCCTCAGCGCATTCGAAATGAACTGCCAGGAACTTTGGGAGACCCTTTGGATTTATAGGGCAAAGGGTCGGTTCTGGCAGTGATTGGCAGGTGGCCCTGCCTCTTGGGGGACCACCCACAAAACACATGGAACATAACACAGGCAGCTTACATTCACAGAAAAAAATCAGAAACAAAGAATAATGCACATAATCAACCAAAGGAACATTAACATAAATAAAAGAGTAAAGGATGGACAAAAGTGACATAAAACATGAATCTGAACCCCAGCCGGGGGGCATCCTGGCTGAAATATAACAAAGGCATCCAACAAAGAGCAAGTGTCAGATGGAGAGGAATCAGTTTACTGAAGTGTGAGTGTGTATTTTGTGTCCATCCAGTTACAGGTCTCTGTTACATTCTATTTGCTATGGGATTTGTTAAAGCAATGCCAATGTTTGTGATGTGCCATCTGTTGGAATGAAACATGCTTTTCCCCCCCTGCATGCATAATAATAGATGGTGAACTGCAAAAGTTAACGCCGAGTACGCAGAGGTCTTTGTTGATTACTAACATTTGAACCTGTCTTGGATGGCGGGGAACAGCTAGTTAAGTCTGCATGGCGTGTCAAACATGTCTGATATGGCACAGTTCCATGGTGGTTGCATTTGTTTGCACATTGATGTAGTTAAATCATTTTTATCATTTCCGTGTTCCTGATATCCCAAGATTTCAGAGGGTTTCAGGGTTGTTTCCTCCGGGTTTCAGCAACGGGACCACAAGTGAAGAAGTGACTGCAGGGTGAGGAGCACATCAGGTAAGTGGATTGAAGGTTTCTGTTCTGTACTTGAATACATTTAGTGCGCTCGGTACTTGTGACACTGCACCTTCTACTGCTGGAGAAGCGAGACCAAGAAAAAGGACAGAGGGTTAATATTACCTTTCCTCCATCCTTTTTCTACTCAATTAAATCCATTTCCAGATGAGAGCCTCTCCCAGCAAGAAAAAAATCAACCATGGCCAGCGTGCCAGATGACAGTATTTGTATTTATTCTGGGGGTGTCACGGGGGACCGCAGATGACTTGCTGTAAACTCACTGCCTGGCTTTCCTCTTGACTCCCAATATCACCCCTCATAAAATGGACAAACAGGTATTTCATGGGCATCAGGACTGTGGGCACTCATGTTAAATTTTCTGCATTTGTTGGAACACAAGGCATGTCTGAAGTTTATTGTAAGGACGAAAATTAGTCCGGGAGGTGGTTAAAAAAAACGAGAATTAGTCCAAACAAAGCAAGGGGTCAAAGCTGTGAGAGCAGAAACTGTAAGCGGAAACCATTGGGCAAGACAAGAATCAGAAGTTGGGGGCAAAATGAAGTTGAGATCAGAAACCCAGGACTAGCACTAGGCCTGCTTGACATCAAACTAACCAATGCTAACGAGAGTTGTTTTCTTAGATGCGTATCCACTGCAAGGTCATACATACTACGGCCGCATATCTGTCATGTGACACAAGGTGTCCAATCAAATCGAAAAACGAACCACATAAATTGAATCATTGGGCGAAGAACAACATAAAATGCACAAAATTGTACCTAAACTGCATTACAGTTTTCCCCAAGTGCTTAAACATGTTTCACCGTAAGTGCCCTCATTACCTCAGACATTTAAGCACCACATTGTAACATCTCACTCATCAGCCCAAAAGCAAACCGTCAGCTCAAAATGTACGTACAAGTGTGTGTGTGTGTGTATATATACTGTATGTATATATACTGTATATGGGTGTATATATATATATATGTGTATATATACAGTGGGTACGGAAAGTATTCAGACCCCCTTCAATTTTTCACTCTTTGTTATATTGCAGCCATTTGCTAAAATCATTTAAATTAATTTTTTCCCTCATTAATGTACACACAGCACCCCATATTGACA
>JANRMT010062790.1:4824771-4888478 GCA_026402145.1 Polypterus bichir lapradei | reverse complement strand
AATATTTACCCGTGGCAGTTTGCTATTGGATTGCCGCTGACGGACGGCCTTATATGGGCAGGCACTAAATTACAAACGCCAGCGGCAGCCTGTCTATGAACTTAATTTAAAGTGTAGGTTTACACTGTGCTTTGTTTCCGAAGTAGCAGAACTCATGAATATGGTTGTATATATCACTCGCTCGCTTCTTATTGTTTCGCTACCTTCTCAATTATATAATGCATGTTTTCTTCAGTGCTTTTTGGGGCTCTTCCTGGTTTTCTACGTACTGCGTGATTACGTGTGAGGCGTGATGATGTCAAACTCCGCCCCCACGGGTTTCAAGCTCATCTCCATTACAGTAAATGGAGAAAAAACAGCTTCCAGTTATGACCATTACGTGTAGAATTTCGAAATGAAACCTGCCCAACTTTTGTAAGGAAGCTGTAAGGAATAAGCCTGCCAAATTTCAGCCTTCTACCTACACGGGAAGTTGGAGAATTAGTGATGAGGGAGTGAGTGAGTGAGTGAGTGAGTGAGTGAGTGAGTGAGTGAGTGAGGGCTTTGCCGTTTATTAGTATAGATATATATATATATATATATATATATATATATATATATATATACAGGTGCCGGTCATAAAATTATAATATCATGACAAAGTTGATTTATTTCAGTAATTCCATTCAAAAAGTGAAACTTGTATATTAGATTAATTCATTACACACAGACTGTATTTCAAATGTTTATTTCTTTTAATTTTGATGATTATAACTGACAACTAATGAAAGTCCCAAATTCAGTATCTCGGAAAATTAGAATATTGTGAAAAGGTTCAATATTGGAGATACCAGGTGCCACACTCTAATCAGCTAATTAACTCAAAACACCTGCAAAAGCCTTTAAATGGTCTCTCAGTCTAGTTCTGCAGGCTACACAATCATGGGGAAGACTGCTGACTTGACAGTTGTCCAAAAGACGACCATTGACACCTTGCACAAGGAGGGCAAGACACAAAAGGTCATTGCTAAAGAGGCTGGCTGTTCACAGAGCTCTGTGTCCAAGCACATTAATAGAGAGGCGAAGGGAAGGACAAGATGTGGTAGAAAAAAGTGTACAAGCAATAGGGATAACCGCACCCTGGAGAGGATTGTGAAACAAAACCCATTCAAAACTGTGGGGGAGATTCACAAAGAGTGGACTGCAGCTGGAGTCAGTGCTTCAAGAACCACCACACACAGACGTATGCAAGACATGGGCTTCAGCTGCCGCATTCCTTGTGTCAAAGCACTCTTGAACAAGAGACAGCGTCAGAAGCGTCTCGCCTGGGCTAAAGACAAAAAGGACTGGAGTGCTGCTGAGTGGTCCAAAGTTATGTTCTCTGATGAAAGTAAATTTTGCATTTCCTTTGGAAATCAAGGTCCCAGAGTCTGGAGGAAGAGAGGAGAGGCACAGAATCCACGTTGCTTGAGGTCCAGTGTAAAGTTTCCACAGTCAGTGATGGTTTGGGGTGCCATGTCATCTGCTGGTGTTGGTCCATTGTGTTTTCTGAGGTCCAAGGTCAACGCAGCCGTCTACCAGGAAGTTTTAGAGCACTTCATGCTTCCTGCTGCTGACGAACTTTATGGAGATGCAGATTTCATTTTCCAACAGGACGTGGCACCTTTACACAGTGCCAAAGCTACCAGTACCTGGTTTAAGGACCACGGTGTCCCTGTTCTTGATTGGCCAGCAAACTTGCCTGACCTTAAACCCATAGAAAATCTATGGGGTATTGTGAAGAGGAAGATGCAATACGCCAGACCCAACAATTCAGAAGAGCTGAAGGCCACTATCAGAGCAACATGGGCTCTCATAACACGTGAGCAGTGCCACAGACTGATCGACTCCATGCCACGCCGCATTGCTGCAGTAATCCAGGCCAAAGGAGCCCCAACTAAATATTGAGTGCAGTACATGCTCATACTTTTCATGTTCATACCTTTCAGTTGGCCAACATTTCTAAAAATCCTTTTTTTGCATTGGTCTTAATTGATATTCTAATTTTCCGAGATACTGAATTTGGGACTTTCATTAGTTGTCAGTTATAATCATCAAAATTAATAAAATAAACATCTGAAATACAGTCTGTGTGTAATGAATGAATCTAATATACAAGTTTCACTTTTTGAATGGAATTACTGAAATAAATCAATTTTGTCATGATATTCTAATTTTATGATCGGCACCTGTATATATATACACACACACGCTCTGGCCAATTTATTTGGTACACCTTGCTAGTACTGGGTTGGACCCTCTTTGTCATCAGAACATCCATAATTCTTCATGGCACAGATTCAACAAGGTGCTGGAAGCATTCCTTAGGGTTGTTTGTCCATATTGACATGACAGCATCACACAATTGTTGCAGATTTGTCACTTGCACATCCATGATGCCAATCTCCTGTTCCACCACTTCCCAAAAGTGCTCTACTGGATTGAGATGTGGTGACTGTGGAGGCCATTTGAGTACAGTAAACTCATTGACACGTTCAAGAAACCATTTTGAGCTGATCTGAGCTTTGTGACACGGCGTGTTATCCTGCTGGCAGTAGTCAACAGAAGACTGGTAAACTGCACTCATGAAGGGATGGACACCGTCAGCAACGATACTCAAGTAGGCTGTGGCATTTAAACAATGCTCAGTTGGTACTAAAGTGTACCAAAAGAATATCCCCCACTCCATTACGCCACCACCACCAGCCTGAACCATTGAACCATGATACAAGCAGGATGGATCCATGCTTTCGTGTTGTTGATGCCAAATTCTGACCCTACTCTCTGAATATTGCAGCAGAAATCGAGACTCATCAGACCAGGCAACTAATTTTTGTGAGCCCCTGTGAACTGTAGCGTCAGTTGTCTGTTCTTAGCCAACAGGAGTGCCACCCGGTGTGGTTTCCTGTTGCTGTAGCCCATCTGCTTCAAGGTTCAACGTGTTGTGCATTCAGAGATGCTCTTCTGCATAACTCAGTTGTAACGAGTGGTTATTTGAGTTACTGTTGCCTTTCTATCAGCTCAAACCAGTCTGGCCATTCTAGTCTAAACTCTAGTTTCAACAAGGCATTTCTGCCCAGAGAACTGCCATTCTTTGGGTATTTTTCTCTGTTCTGTCCTGGTATGACATTAATCTGCATCTAGTCCTGCAATCAGGTCTTCCAACATGCAGCGACAACTAGGGAGTTGGTGGCAGGACTGGCACTCCAGCTACCGTAAAAAAGACATCACACTGTTCCAGTGTGGTGCTGAGGTGTCACCCGTTGCACAGCTGCACTTGGGTCCCACTCTGGGTGGTTCATCATGTGGTGGGACACATCAGCAATGCTCCGAATCCCTCTATCTCTCTATAAACCCTACAGATAGCTGTGTGTGAAAATCCCAGTAGATCAGCAGTTTCTGAAATACTCACACCAGCCTGTCTTGCACCAACAACCATGCCATCACATTCAAAGTCTCTTAAATCGCCTTTCTTCCACATTCTGATGCTCAGTTTGAACTTCAGCAGGCCATCTTGGCAATGACTACGGGCCTAAATGCCCTGAGTTACTGCCATGTGATTGGCTGATTAGATATTTGTGTTAACAAGCAGTTGCACCTAAGTGGCCAGTGAGTGTATACTTTTACTTATTGTTGCTTTGTGGCCATTTGTTGTATTTTATTTGTGATTATTGTTCCGTCAACATCTTTAGTTATTCGAGTCATGGTGTGATGCTTAGCACTGCTGCCTCACAGCTCAAGTGACATTTTTGATACAATAATCGGTCCAGCATAGCTGGTAGACGCTTCCTTAGGCCTTATGGACAGTGTGGCAGGTGGCCAGGGACCTTCTTTACCCCACCGGGATGCCTGGATCAGGGATGGACTGGGAAGGGGGCAATATCTTCCCTGGACATAAGAGGGCAGCCCCCCGATTTCCATCAAGTGCCACGGATACGGAACTTGCATGCTCAACCCCATGGGGGTCCGTGGCCCAACCAAGGGGCTTCCTGGATGGTTCCTGAGCCCACACCAGGAAGCGCTGCCAGAAGACCATTATCAAGCATCTGGAGCACATCCGGGACATGATAAAAGGGGCCACCTCACTTCCTTCAAGGAGCCAGAGTCGGGAGGAGGAAGACGGAGCTTGTGAGGAAGGAGTGGAGGCGGCCAAAGAGAGACGAAGGACTGAGCGATAGTGTGTGAGTCACTGGAACCTGTGTGAAATAAACATTGATGTCGCGTCTGTCTGTGGCTGGGCTCGCTTTTACAACAATTAAAATACTTTCGCGCCATTATAGTCCTCCTTCCCCGTTGACTTCAAGATATTTTGCGCAGTTTTGGAAGTTCTGAAATATTTTTGTGATTTCACTCATCACTAGTGTTCACTGTAAAAGGCACTGGATAAATAAAAAGCAGCTACGGCTCAAGGGAGCTACCATCTTGCCTAGTAATAGTTTACCACGCAGGTTTTCCTCATAGAGGGCACCATATAGAAGAAGAGACTTTCTGCTCTGCCATCATTTTGCCGCATACACCCTGACTGTAGAAGTGAGTGTCTCCTCTTTGTAGTCTTGACCTTAACCCTCATTGTTTTGTTTCTCCTCATTCCCTTTGAATGCTCCTCCCTAACCGTCTGTAGACTTGCAGTTCCCACGCGGCCCTCCTTTCCTGGCAGATGACGACTGCTGTGATTTTGTAGAATGGGCTCATAGAGAAGCCTTGCATCTCCACTCATTCATGTTTTATAAAGAGCTTTATTTTTTCTAGTGAGTGCTTCCCCTTTGTTTTTTTTTTTTGTTTTTTTTTTTTTACATCCCATTGAATATTCACGGAAAAATAAGAAAATCTAAATTGTCAGTGCAGTAAAGTCAGGCATGCTTTTGTTGAAAATGACAGAAAGCCATAAAAGTGGACTAAGGAGTGGCACTCGAGTTTGGAGGACCCCATGCCTGCTCACCAAGGCCACAGTTACCTGTAAAAGGAATGGTGGGCACTATTTTAAACAAACACTTTCAGACGGCTCTGATGTTTTCTTACCGTGATTGGCGTGGGCCGTGTCCCTCAAAGCCAGATGAGCAGATGGTCTTTGCGTTGCTTCGCTTGTGAACTGAACCCCTGATGTGTTGAAAGTCCTTGGTATGTTCCTCGCCTCTGCAAGAAAATCCAAAATTGAGGACCCATGGGCAAGAGCTTTACAAAGGCGTGCAAGCAGGCACTCAGTTCAAAATCAGGGTTTTGTGCTTCCCTCAGAGACCCTCTGCACAAAGTCATGTAGGATGTAAGTAAGGCATACCGAGAGCTGTGCACCAATGGGGCTGTCAGAGAGGTGACACAAACCAGAAGCTACAACTGCTCAGCACCGTGACCTGTGGTCTTGACGTATCAGCTATGGCTTCCTGTCCACTTCTGGACAGTCTTCGAGGTCCTGGTGCTCATTTAAAAGCCGCCACCTGAAGACTTCCTGTCGAGTCCAATTATAAAGCAGACGGACACTTGACATGGCCACCCAAGGGTACAGGCAGATATATTTTTGAATGAAAGATCAGGAGACAAAATGTAGTGAAAAAGCCAGGCCACGTTCAACACTAAAAAGTTAATGATGTCTAACCTCGAACAACTAAAACAAAAAGAAAAGTCAGAAAAACAGACGCTGGGAATCGCTAATTAAAAAAACAAGTAAAGAATAGCATACTACTGAGTGTTTTCAAATCGTACCTGCCGTCTTGGACAAGTGCGAAGTTTATAACCCTGATCTTTATACCTCTGAGACAGTGACGTCATGTACTGCTCACATCTGGTTGGTCTTGTCCATCGATCGCATAACAAGACGTCAACAGAATATTCTCAACAGATCGGTGACAGGGAAAATGTTTAAGATTGTGAAAAGCAATCTATAATTAAGCTTCATTTTACAAGTGGACGTTTTAATAAAAGGCAAAGGGTGGCTCACAAAAAATGAATAAAGCAGATGATCATAACACTCAGATCTTTAAAACTGATGTCACGTTTCATGATTTCATGCGCCGATAGTGTGCTGCCTGACGGAGCTGACTCAGTAGGAAGGTTGATGAGTCCAGCAAGTTCAGCCCCATCTTGACCATTTTTTTTTTACTTTTACCATTCTGTCATGTAATATAAAAGATACAACATGTCAGACAAATGAGCTTCTCTTTGTTCTGTTTGCGAGGCCTGAAGCAAGCGCGTGTTCTTTATTTGTCGTTGCTGCATTTTATGCATTGTACATTCAGATGAGCGCTCATTTCATGTCGGGTCTCATGCACTCCTAGCCCACCACTAAGACTAAAGACGAAGTCTCGGAGCGAGTCGTGGACTAGTTGGACTGAATTGTCACATTGCATAGCTGTCTTCATGGGAGTGGGACGCTGACGGCCTCTGACTCGCTAAGATTATGTACACGAAGGCCATGACTGAAAATCACTGAAAAGTCATCTAATGTGGTATGGCCTTTACAGTCTTATTGTACTCCTCTTGCTGTGACATGGAGGACATAGCAGCTGGACGTGGAACTTCATTTAAAACTCTTTTATCAAATTGGACAGAAGTGTCCAGTTAGACTTCAAGTTCATTTTAGAGACTGTAAAAATTCACAAAGATTTAGCATAACTTGGCTCTGAAATGCAAACACCAAAATCTGCTTGAAAAGTTGGACTAACTCAATACCCACAATTTCAGGGTTTATCCATCACTGGAGTGCTAACGGGACCCCCGATTACAACAGCACAGTGACCTCAAGCCCTACCAGGGTAATTAATGATCTCAATTAATCATCTACTCTACACAACTGACGAGTAATTAATAAAATAATAAAAAGTACTTACTTAATCACGTATTAGGCTTGATAAACAACACAAGTCCATTGTAAACTGTGTTTGGATCGACGACTTGCTCGTCGTTGCACTTGATCACAATCATTTTGCCTATTTGTCACACAGCTACTTTTGCACCACCGTGAAACTTCAGGTGACCGAATTCACCAGGCTTTTCACGACGGTTCAGTTGCACAGAGCATCATTTCACTTTCAGTTCACACTGTCCTCACTATCGGTTGTTTGTTTTAAAACTGGCTTTACGCTTTTTGTTTGCCATTGTGTTTTTTTGTTGGAGGCTCTGCCCCACTCATGAATATTGATAACGTACCATAAAGTGGCAGAAAGTAAAGTGGTGCCTTGGTTTGCGAGCATAATTCGTTCCGGAAACGTGCTTGTAATCCAAAGCATTCGTATATCAAAGTGAATTTCCCCATAAGAAATAATGGAAACTCCGATGATTTGTTCTACAACCCAAAAATATTCATACAAAAATGATTAATACAAAATATAAAGTAAAAATACATAAAACAAATTAACCTGCATTTTACCATTGAAAAGAATCGTGGCTGGTGTGAGGGAGACGAGAGAGGAGAGGAGGAGGGTTATTGTGTAGGATGATTTCACTGTAACTAACAGAATTTCTGCTGTCTGTTGGCTCACTGGAATCTTTCTCTTTTTTGGCAACTTTTAACAAGGAACCGATCCAATGACAGTTGCTTTTGCCTCCTTTTAAGGATTTCGCGGAAATGTGACATTGCATTGTCATTAAACAGATTCATCGCACACACATGTGGTCACAATGCTTAGTAAACAGTATACACTCGTACGGATGTTGATCATATGAGTAAGGCACGCCGACTGAGACTGAGCATGAGAGACGATTACCCACAATCCCGCGGAGAGAGAACCATCAGCTCAGTTGTGATCACGTGACGCTCGGCTGGCAAAGTGTATACGGACTACTCGTATTGCAATACCGAGCTTGTTTATCAAGTCAAAATTTATTAAAAATTTTAGCTCGTCTTGCAAAATACTCGCAGACCAAGTTACTCGCAATCCACAAATATTCACATTTTTGCAGCATGATGCTATTTCAGCCACTAGATAGCAGATGAATGCTGTCCCAAGAGTTATTCACTATAAGGCGCATCACTGCATGTCACCCCAAGTCCAAATCGGGCTTTACTGTATTTACATAGAATTCCAAACCCAAGTCACACTCGGGTTTAACGCCAAGGTAATTAATAAAATGTTTAGAAGGAAATTGAAGAGGAAAAAGTGCAGGACTGAGAATTACTCATTCACTTCAAGGGACAAGTCATTTGGATAATACTCTTAGAAAGGACGAAAATCTACGAAATGTGAATGACCTGACATGGCAGAACCAAAACACGAACAAGCCATACAATTAAATAAGATCAGTTATGGGTAGGGAATGGTTTCTAATTAAGCAGTTGGGTCGGAACAAAAAGCTTCAGCCACAATGGCCATTTAGGATCAAATATAGAGACAATTTAAAAGAGCAAAAATAAGAAATCCTTGATGATCAGAGTATAAAGTAGACATTCATAGAAAACACAAGAGAGCCAGACTTAATGTGAAATGACCCGACTTAATCGGGTAAAAATATGAGACGAAACACACACAAGTGAGAGGCAGCGCATTGTGTTTCTGAGCACAGACTTGAACCCGTTGTTAGCTGAAGTTGGAGTGGGCCTACATATCGAGGTCTGCAAGTGTCTCTCATCATCAGGCTTTTGTTTTGTTTTGAGACTTCATTTTAGAGGCTTTAGAGGTCAAGAAATCTCATGGTTAAATATACTTTTGTGCTTAATACATTTTTAAAGATGTTGAAAATATGTACCGATGTCCCTTGACATGCTGTTTTTCTTATAGACACCTCCATTTTGAGGCTTATTTGTTGAGGTTTGCTAGGCCATTGAAGGTGTGTGGTGGGTGACATCAGTGGATTGAAGGTACGAAGATCAGTGTTGTGCACATTCTGGATGTCCAAGTCACCCAAAGCCTTAGAGCTTGTACTCCTCTGTATTGAAACGTTCAAGTTAACAAATTTCAGTTCTGTTTCTTGACTACAATTAAAGATTAATGTTGTAGCTCTGATTACATGACAGGAGTATTTTTTGTGAGAAACCAGATGATGCACAAGCAAACACAAAAAGGTCAAAGCCGAGAGATGAATACAAGTGCATGCGGTAAAAGTGAGGCCAAAATTCATAGCAAAAAAGGTCAAAACCGGAAAAGCAATCGTGAGAAGGAATTTAGTGGCAGGTTTGGCAAAGATCTGAATCTGCAGATATGATAAGGAAGAGCACCGGCAGCTGACCTCTAAACCCGTGGCACAGGTCATGACCTCGGAGGCCACACCTCTAAAAATGCAGGAAGTGGACCTAACAACTGATTAGTAAAATGGTGGGGAGTGTGGGAACTTAGAATGGCAGCCAAAATGGTCCAAAAACTACACCACTCCTTAACTATTTGGAGAATATTATAATAAATAATAATCTATAATATAGAAATAAATGTAATAACAATGTAAGAATATAATGAACAATCTTGAATAAATATAACAATACAGGGGAACCTCGGGTCACAAACGTCTCGGACCACGTACAAATCGGGTTACGACCAAAAAGTTCACCAAACTATTGCATTTGTTCATGACCGCACACTCGGGTGACGAACAAGCCAGTTTCCCCTCCGGTTCGTACGCAACGATGATTTCTGCACGTGTTCAGTCTCTCCCTGTGCAGCGAGCGAGAGCGAGAGAGAGAGCGAGAGTGCGAGAAGGCAGTTAAAGAATGCACTGGGCTTGTTTTTAAAGAGACTGCAAGGTTAGTTTTCTCTGTTGCTCAAGGTTTTCTCAGTGTTATTTAATGTTTTTACATTTAGTTTACTATTACGCTGTGCATTCTAAGGTATAATTAACTATTCTTGTGCTTAAAAATAATTTAAAAAATATATTTACATGCAGCTCGTACGGTCCGGAATGGATTAATTGTATTAACATACAATCTTATGGGGAAATTACTTCGGGTCACGACCAAATCGGGTTGCGGCCAGAGTTTTGGAACGAATTACGGTCGTGACCCGAGGTTCCACTGTACTGAATATCGGTAACACACAATTTCTGCACCACTACCTGACCTCGGCTTTTGATACGCTTATTGTGCCTTAGTTATTTGTTTCTCGACCTCCCTCTTACGGTTCACAGCTTGTTATTCTGGTTACAATTCCAGCTCCGCGTGTGAGTCACCGGTGTGGGGTCTGCGTACAGACTGTAGCCTCATTTTTGGGGGAGGAAAGTCACCTTTTCAGAATTTGAATTTAAGAAGGGCTGTGCTGTTATAACAGACAGTAAAAGGGTGCGGTGAGTGTAGCTAAATCTCTTCTAGCTGGTGATGTGGCTGGCATGGCTGTGAACTCGCTGGCCCATGGCGATTAAACAGGGAGCGTTGTTAAAATCACTTATTAATTTGATGGACTCCAGGCAACCTTGTGAACCAAAAAAATGTGGAAAGAGGCAAACCCGCTGAACACGTGTTTAATTAGCAGACCTGGCTTCTTGTTAAAGAGGCATTTTGAATTCTTGTAAAATATGCGTTGATCTTGACTCACTCCCGACCTTAAATGTAATCTTTTGTTTTGTACTTTGTTGCTAGTTCCTTAGAAAGTCTCACTGTTGTGTTGACCCTAGCTGGAGTTCTGGCCATACGTTCATGTTCATTCGTTTATGTTGACCGCTCTTTTATTCTTTCATCTACAAAATGATTATGGGGCCTAATAACTTCCTGGTTAATTTATTCCATCCTCAGTCTTGGGGTTCACGTAACAGGTTACTTCTCTTTGTCAGGATCACACCAACCTGATGTGCCAGCTGAAGTAGGACCACCAGAAAAAGCCGCGATGCAAAACCTACTCAGTTGTGCCCTGTTATTTTTAATTTGACTTTTTTTGCTTTCATTTTCTTGTCAGTGTAAGATGTCTTATGTTGATGTCACCCAAACACAAGTTTCAAATTCATTTCCATCCATCTCTGTAATCCACATGAGGCAAGTGACATATAGAAACCTCATGTGACTGCTTATAGGTGATACTAAGACTGCGCATCGGCGGCCCTTGTCTGTTCATAGCATTTGATGACCGATGAGTGGTGGGCCTCACAACTGCTGGAGTCCGGGTTCAAATTGCAGTCAATTCCCTGCCTCTGTGGCGCTTGTACAGTCCTTCTGTACCGTAGGTCAGGTGGTCCGAGTACCTACGACATCCCAAAGTTGGACAAACAGAGGTGTCCAGTGTATCCTGCCATGGACCAGACGTCAGACCACTGTTGGCTCATGCCTCGTGCTCAGTACCACCAGTAGGTCCAGCTCTCTGCATCACTCCACTAAAATTAGGAGATTACGACAATAAAAGAATATCACAAGATGGAAGTGCTTCAAGAATGGCCAAGAAGCCAATGAAATTTAACACACGTGACGTGGAAATTAAGGGGAACTGCATTTAGGACTGAAGCCAGGAAGCACTTCTTTACGTAAAGAGCTGTGGAACTACTGGAACAAACTATGAGACATGGAGTTGAAGCAGAAACCTTGACAACACTTTTAAGAAGAATTTGGATGGGATGTTGGGGCAGCTTAGCTATGCCCTAAACAAACGGGCTTGATGGACTGAACGGCCTCGTCTCATTTGTCAAATTTCTTATGTTTTTTATGATGTTGATTATACCTCTGGCCATTCCATAATCTGAAAGATTAAAATTCCTCACAGAATAGCAAGCCAAAAAGCAAAACCCCAGTAAGCTACGTTGAACTGTAAATATGAGAAGGCATGCTGGGAGACCCCAGGATGTGCACAGCTGCAGCTGACATTTCACGTCTCTTCATCAATGGGCCATCTGTGTGTGTGTCACCGAGGCAGCTGTGCCACGTCATGTCACGCGTGCTTTGGCTCATGTGAACGTTAAATAATGTATTGTGGCCGAGTAGCACTAGACGCTTTAGAAAAGCTGCAGAAGTTAGGCGATTTCCGTCATTAACCAAACCCCCAGTGAAAACTGCTATTCCACTTCGTGCCTGCACTGGCATCTCCTTGGCAGCTCCTCTTCCTTCCTCAGTGTTACTGTTTCCTATGTCTGATTCTGAAGTGGCATCTACTGCCTAATCAATAAATATTTTGTACTTTCATTACAATTATACAGTAGTTTGACCCGTCAGATGTAATTACTTAGAAACTGCACATAAAATAAGGTGGTGCAGTGACGCAGTGGTTACAGCTCCTGAGTCACTGCATGAGAAGAGTGACATGACGCTAGTCTCTTTGAGGACGAACGACGTCTGCTCAAACAATTAACTACAGGCTGTGAGTCACTCAGAATGGGCCACAGAGCAGAGGCTGGCAACGGAAATGAGGAGCTGAAGTGCTTGGCACATCCAGCAGCCCGCCGTGTCTCATCAGTGAATCAGCTTTGTCTTAATGAGTGCTGTTTCTAGTTAACTCTGAACAGTGCCATGCAGCTCACAGCTGAGCATATCAGGAGAAGAAGCACATCCTTTGTTAGAGTGCAGCCAGCCATTGACACAGATATCCAAATAAAGCGAGCATAACTTTAGAGAGATCTGAGGAAAGGAACTCAAATGGATGAGCAGATGGTAAACTCTAAACAAAAAAAAAGCAACAGACGCAATCCATGCTGTTGTAGTAGTTAATAAAGACAGTCTTTACAAGAACGAGGAGGAAGATACATGTGAGCGCAGAGCAAACCAAACCTGACTGATCACCTCATTAGCTGAAACATCAGCCTCAGGTCCATTCAGCAAGCAGCCAGCGTCTGTGTGCATGCGAGGTCAGTCTGCGGGGGGGCAGCTGAGCATGGGCTGCACGCCATTGCTGTTTCTCATACTTAACAATCAATCGCACTTCTGTGATGAAGAACACAAAACACTGGCTTATTGTCATTTTATATCCTAAACGCTACCACCAGATTGCTCAACAAACTTTATCTACATGTACCATAGATACTGTCTTAACTGTAGATAGAGAGAGAGAGAGAGAAATAGATATGAAAGGCACTATATGATAGATAGATATGAGAGATGCTATTAGATAGATAGATAGATAGATAGATATGAAAGGCACTATATGATAGGTAGATAGATAAATATGAGAGACACTATTAGATAGATAGATAGACATAGATAGATAGATATGAAATGTACTATATGATAGATAGATAGATATGTGAGACACTATAAGATAGATAGATATGAAAGACGCTAATTAGATAGACAGATAGATAGATATGAAAGGCATTATATAATAGATAGATAGAAAGGAGTGTCTATATAAGGCATTTGCCCCTTGGATGTTTTCACGTTTTCTTCTCTCTAACACGACTGATAGTGGATTTAATTGGGCTTTTATCAACAATCAACACAAAAAGGTTTTTAAATCTCAATGTTAAAACAGCCAGCCTGTGTCCATAATAAAATATTTGAACATACAACAAGGTGGCGGTCTCCGGAATGTTGATTTCCTCAGCTCCACAAAACATTTTGACCGTGTTTTTGGAAAAAAGAAAATCAGCAGTTTCGGGAATGTGTTTAATTAACAACAAGAATCGGCTTGTAATTAACAAACTGGTTGGAGTTTGAGGCTTTGACTTATCTGCTGGCTCACTTCACATCTCATTTCTGTTTGGATGCCAGTTAAAGGAAAAAATGATGCAATTCAGAAGACTGAATTAAAAACAAAATTACAATAAAGGGAAATGAAGTTAAGTAGTAGTAAAACCTGATCACTGATTAAGAAAAGGGTTAGAATAAAAACTTGCAGCCACAGTAGCGCCCCAAGACCGGAGCTGGAGACCCCTGCTGTACGTGTTTGGGGTCGTGGGAGGAATGTCTGAACCCCTGGATGAAGGCTCATGGGGACACTGAAAGAAACGCAACACAGACAAAGACCACCTGTGAGATTTGAACCCTGGGTCTTGAATACCTGAAGCAGACCTGACAGAATTGTGAGAAGATCAAAAATTCAAAATGGCAGCTTTATGTAGGAAGATCATGTGATGAACACATCAGACTTGTTTTTTTGCAGTGGTCAGTGGGATAAATGTTTCAAAAACTGATATCAAAACTAATATTCATAATTCTACTCCATTACTCCAGTAAACCGCTAGCTGTAGTGTATTGGCAATTGACGTAACATTACTGAGCTTACTGGAAGTTGGACACATTTAGATTTCTAAACACAAACTGCAAGAGCGGCACAGGCTGCTTCTTCATGCTTTTGGGTTTTTTTTTCTTTCTTTCTTTTCTTTTCTGTGCTCCTGATTGGTGTTGACTTGAAGTCATCTCTCTGCTCTGTCATGGAAAATAATTACAACAGGTGACTGCCAACGGCGTTAATTTGACGATTCATGAAACAGCAAATACCCCAACAGAGTCAAGCTGCAGACTCCCAGAGCACTACTCTGTTGAGGAGGTACACTATGGTTAGAATTAGGGTTGTGAGAAGAGTCATCTGACTCAAGTCAAGTGAACCACTTGAGAAAAACGTGCAATCCAATTGGCTGAATGTCAGAGGTCTGCAAACCCCCAACAGGGGTCAGTCCCGCGAGATCAGCAGATAGGAAGGGGCGACTCTGAGCAGACGTGTGAGGACACGCTACTGAGGCTCCTTCACACCAACAGCAATATACCTGCATGATACCTCATCGTGACTGTGACCACCAAGTTTTCTTTCCTTTTAAATTTTCAACCTTTTTGTCGTTCTGTTGTGTGTTCAGACCACAGTGTGTATGTATACACAGTATATATCTATTGATGTATTTCTTATTTAAAGAGCTTCTCTAAAAAGCCTGATTTTCCCCTTGGGTCAAATAAAGTCCTGTCCATAAATAAGTGTGGAATACAGTAGGACTTTTGGGACATTGAAAACTCGACTTGATGTTATTTTGGAGGACAGGATTGGACGGCTGGCCTTTGACACTCTGGTTTTATTCACCTCTCTTAAATCTCAGCCCCTTCATTACGACACCACTAACACTCAGAGGTATCTCCGTTCTCTCAGGTTCAGGCACTCATCCAAAACTGAGGTAAGCCGGCTATTTGTTGCACATCCATACCTGATATCGAGAGCCATCTTAAAGCTGTCTTACCTTGAAGTGTCTGCTTTCTGATAATATTTTCAGTCACCTGAAAAAAAAAGCACATAAATGAAACTCAGTTAATGGGTGTCAATGAGGCCTGTAGGAGGCACCACTGAGCCCCCAGACACAATTGCACCACAACAGTCCCAGTTCAGCTAAAGTGCTTTTGATTTAAACAGTTCCTTCTTTTGTTCAAAAAACAGCACAACTCTCTGTCTTATTATTTTTCTTCATTTCCTTCTTCTCCACCTCCACTCCTACCAGACAAGCTTTGTCGTTCCTCCCTACCCGACTCCAACTTGAGCGGAGGGTTCTTTTGTATCTCCAGATCCAGGAGAAGCAGTTCCGATTCAGGTAGGACCACCACAGTTCTTCTATCATCACAATCCAAGTGCTCTACCTGGCAGCCCCCACAGAACCCGACAGGGCAGGGCCATAGGACCACAACTCCCATGCTGTCCTTTGGGCATCCATACTGGTTTACGTGGTGACCCTCTGCCCATAACAGGCAGTCAGCCACTGTGTTGACCTTTCTGGTCCCCGAGTTCATCCCGGGTGCTGCTCCCGGTGAAGCTGCTGTAATATCTGCCCACCTCCAGGTCCTGGCATTCTCACAAAGGTTTTATGAAGAAATTTGCAGCATTAAAGAGGAAGCAAACAAAATAAAAAAAAGGCTTTTACCGAGTGCCAGGAACCAGACATGGAAATTCAAAATGAGCACCCTGGTGTTTTATCTAAAACATCTGTGACATCCAGACATGTTAATACACAAGGAATGCTATGACCTGCTCAAAGTCCTGTGGGCACATGAAAATTAAATCCCTCTCCTTTTTTTTACTTCCTTCCTCCTTTGCACTCAGTGCTGATCCTATGACAATCGGACAAAGGAGTCAGTCGTAAAGAGCTGGGCCTCGGAGGAACATTCCCCCCGTTTGTGTTTCTTGGCCTTGTCTGCCTCCGCTCTCTGGGAGTCATGACATGAAAATGCCCCCCAATTTACCCTTGAGAACACCAGTGTGCCCTTTTATTAATGATTTAATCTAAAACCCTTCTTAATTTGAAATGTCTTTATTATGAAGCCCTCTGGTCACCCGAAGGGGAGCATCATCACATTTAATGAAATAAAGGTTACATTGAATAGGAAAAAAAGGGCAAATGTTCAAAAGAACAGAAAACAGAGCACTCCCTGAATATTTCTCTGCGTGGATTTCATTTGACCCCAACTTACAAATCTGGGCTGATGACGCACAAAGTTACTAATGCATTTAAAATGGACTCTCTTCCATCTCTGTGCTAGCTTCACGTAATCTGTAATGATGCGCTACTCCGCCATTACACCCTGTTCTTAGCTTTGGTCACTTTGTGTCTTGTCCCAGATAAGCAAACAGCATGTGTGGTGTCCACTTCTGATCGACTACCCTCGGATTTGGACACACAGAGGGCAACTTGCAGCACTTCGATTCCCACAGAGACAAAGGGCTACTGTCCTCTCAAAGGGGGGGAAAGGCGGCTTTTTGTTTTAACAAAGTCTGATGAAGATTTCACTGCCTACCATTACTGAGTGTGAAATCAGAAAGGATAAAATGACAGGAGACGTTTCCTTTGGTTTGGAAATCCACTCTCTGTGGTGCTCATTCAATGTAATGATCTGGGACAGAAGGACTTATTGTTGACTTCAGGAAAAGGGTGAAGAGTGTCAGCTGCTATGGACTCCTCGGGCATTTGACCTCAGTGACCGGACTTTGACTCGCAACAACGACACCGCAATGAAGGGAAACTTCACAGATGAACCGACTTCTTTTGGTGTACTACTGAGGTCTATTGTGTCGCGTTTCTGAACTGTATCTGTGGACTGTACTGCCAGTCATCTGACGTTATTGTTATTCAAGTTCACCTTTTAATTTATTGATTCTTATACACAAGCTATTTGACGTTGACACTTTGATTTACGAGCTTGCACGGTGGTAGCATTGCATTGCTGCCTCGCAGTAAGGAGACCAGGGTTTGTCTCCGGGGTCCTCCCTGTGTGGAGTCTGCATGTTCTCCCTGTGTCTGCGTGGGCTTCTTCTCAGTGCTCTGGTTTCCTCCTACAGTCCAAAGTCATGCTGGTTAGGTGAACTGGCGAAGCTATTATGGCCTTGGGGTGTGTGTGTGTGTGTTCGCCCTGCGATGGACTGGCACCCTGTCCTGGGTTTGTTCCCGCCTTGTGCCCTGAACTGACTGGGATAGACCCTGTTCAGCACTAAGCAGGTTAGAAAATGGCTGACGGCCTTTTATTCATTTCAGATGTAACTGAGAAAAATAAATATAAATATTTCATTGTAATCCAAAGACTCAAAACTGAAAGCCATTATGAACAGAGCTGCACATCCTCTCTCTGTCTCACTAACACTGAGGGCTTTCAACCAATGAATTATCCAGTAGAAGTTTGTAAGGAAACACTACTGGGGCTCCTTTACACCAACAGCAGTACGTCTGTATAATGCAGCACTGGGACTGGAACTGCCATGGCAGATGTTTTTACTTCTTTTTCATTTTCAGTCATTCTGGTGTGCATTCAGACCATATTGTGTGTGGATATAAATTATTTATCTATTTATTTATTGAAATTGCTTTTATAAAAAGCCAAATTGCCCCCTTGGGGCAAGTAATGTTCTGTCTATCTAACGATATAGTGCCTTTCATTATCTATTTATCTATCTATGGGCAGAGTGGAGGCTCTGAGGCTAAGGATCTGTGCCGGTAATCGGAAGGATGCTGGTTCAAATCCCATGAACCCCAGAAGTGATTCCACTCCATCAGGCCCTAAACCTGCAACTGCTCCGTCACGTGTATGACGTTAACCTTCATCCTGACCTGCCAGCAGGTCTCCTCCAACTTGCTAGGGCAAATTATGGGAATTTTGGCAGGATTGGCACTCCAGCCACTGTTCCATCCCATTTGAGTTAGTGTGGTGCTGAGGTGTCACCTGTTGCACAGCTGCACTCGGGTCCTAATTTGGGGTCTTGAGGTGGTGGGTGCGGCAGTGTGCTGTATCAGTGCATGCTCCCAACCTTCTCTCCATCTATCTGTCCTTCTTCAATTCTCGGTTTCTTTAATGACAATGTGTTGGACTCCCAATGTAGATGTTCCATTTAATGGTGGGTGAGACAGCATGCTGCCGACAAAGACTTCTACAACAAACCGGGTGGAGCCTTCCATGTGGTCTTCAGTCAGGTGGGTGTCAGTGATTTCTGAGCTGTGGAGGAAGTAAACAGACACAAGATGTCCCTGGTTTCTCCCGACATCTGCTTCTCTGAACCCTTCAGTTGAGACCCTATAAATCCTGTCAAAGGAACATGCCCATGCCTATGCCCATGTAGAGTGAAATGCTGTGATGGGGGTCAAGCTCTGAGGTGATTTAGTGAGATGATTTATTTAAATTGCATAATGTAGCCTATTGTGAGCCAAATGGCTTGTTTTGGTTTCTTCAATTTTGCATCTTAATGCCCACATTAGTGCCCCAATTCCAACACCATTGGGATAAGAAAATGATCTTCCATATCACTCCCCAAAATGAAAATCATGTCCTACAATATTTTACTGCTAAAATCACCACTCTGTTTAGGGAAAGTGATGTGCTGGACACATCAGATTTTTTATGTATTATTTTAATCTTAAACGTCATTAATATAGCGCTCATATTTAGATTCATTTATGTGTTTGTGGCTAACAGAACCAAAGAGAAGCACACAGATCAAGTTAGACTGTTTCTTAAATTCTGTAAATATGTAACACGATCCACTAAGCAGTGTCAGATGTCTTCATGTGTAACCCAATCTTCAAGTACACAGAAGGAGATTCGGAGCATGAGCTGCAAATATGTAGACTGAGATTGAAAGATAAGTAACTCTTGGCACAGTATGGGCAGCAATCGAAGGCCAGAGATAATGAATGCTAACATAAGCTTTAAATGCGCAGCGTAAAAACTTCATTTTGTTACCTTATTCTTCGCTGGAGCCCCTAACTCATACACGTCTTGTCCCATGTGTATATTTCGGTGATGGCCTACAATATGCTCTCATCAGGGGGACTCTCTTGCTTCCTTATTGGCACAAGCATCACATTTGTGTTTTTCCTCAGTTTCACTAATTGTATTCATTTTAACTTTGCAGATGCCAGTACGTCAGTAGCACCCTTTCCACCTTTTCTATCCCTGTTTTGTTCAGACTCACTAATACCTGACACAGCCCCAACTCTACCCAGGTTCCTAACCATTATCAGCTCTCAATGAATCTCATTGGCGTTGATTTCATTTACAAGACATACTGTATTAAGCCTGAGGACTGACTGAAGGAGAGCACCACCACCTGCTAGCTAAAGAAATGAGCACTGATGGCCACTTTGGAAACCAAAGGTGGGGCACAGCTAATTATGCAGGCATTTTAAAGAAACAAAGGCCTGCAGATGGAGTATGTGGATAGTTAGTCCTTCTACTGACCTTTGATACGTAGGACCTGATGCCATCAGCCAGCTTCATGCATGGTTCACTGCCAAACAGCTCCTTCAAGTCGTCAGAGTTGTATTGGCCTGTGGTGTCTCTTTCAATGGTGTTGAGGAACTTCAAGCACTTCAGCTCTTCTGACACTCCTTGGCTTTTGACCTGTCAATAAAGGGGAGGCTCATTAAGTAATCAAAGAAGGTAACTGAAATTGCAGCCCACCCTGGAGAACAGCTGAAATGACAACTAATTATGAGAAAGTAGTAATAGTAGTGATGGTATTGTGACGAGTCCGTAAAAGGTAACCCCAGTAATTAAAAGCAATCCTGGCCAGCCTCCTCCCAGCCTATGGTATTCACCATAAACATCAATGCTGATAGCATGCAATGTCCAGGAGCTGGAGATCTCATTACTCCATACCTGACTGCATATTACTGTCATCTATTTTCATTGTTCATTTTGTGCTCAGCTGTTTCATGATAGCTCACCATGAAATTCCGTCACTCCCATGGTTCATGTTCCATGCTTGCAAAGCGCTTTCTCATTGTGTTCCCAATTTATACACTAAAGACTCCATAGATTGCTCGATTAATCCAACATGTCTTTGCTTATGCATCGTCTTTCATTTATAACTTAGCAGTTGCCATTTTTGTGGGTAATTTAATTAACTTAAATTCTGTTACGGTCTGTAGGCCATGACCTGAACTCAGATGACAACAGCAAAGAGGGCGAGAGTCTGATAAGTGAGAGGAGGCCATCAGTCCTATCACCAGTCCCATTTACTAGCAACGCTGTTTCATCGGTTCATGTGGCTGCATGACTTAGCGGTTTGTTTCTAGTTGCCAAATCTCTTTGTGTTAAGAAGTGCTTCATGGCTTCAATCTTAAATGCACTTTCCCTTAATTTCCAGTGGTGTTCTTGATTGCATGATTCACTGTTTGAGTAAAGAAATGGCTGGAGGATCAACTTTGTGGAAGCCTTTGAGAACTCTGAAGGCCAAGATTAGCTCCACATGCAGCCTTCTTTGCTCAGGACTAAAGAGATTTCCTTCCACAGCTGCAAGCCCTTTAGTTGTGGACAACAGCAGAATTGGTGTGCACTAATTGACCTCATGTCCATTTCTGGACAATGAGTTTAAATAAAGGTCAACTGTTGGAAAAAAAATCAAGCTACGTTCAGTCAAAAGCAAGACTGACACATCAAGTGATGACAGGAGTCACGTCTAGTCTTGGACAAGGGCTGGAGCTGAACAAAGTTTAAGGTAGCATGTGAAATTTGGTCCACCCTGGACAATGACCAAACCTGCAACCAGTCCACGGCAAAAAAGGAGAAGATCCAGTTCTAGAAATAGACACAAAAAACACCAGCCCAGTTTGTAACACCGACAATCTCAGGTAAGGATTGGAACTACATCTAGTCATGGACTGTCACTGAAATGGGAATTCAACCTACAACTGTGTACTGTATATTCTGGGTAACAAGTAGTCAGTGCAAAAAATGGAAACTGACCGGCTGTGTCCAGCCAAGAGGAATGACCTGCAACTTGAGTTAGACTCGGGTTGGTGACTGGCACCACAGACAGTCTTACACTGTGATTGAGGGAGACCATGTGTATCCTAGAGGATAATGGAAAGTCCATGCAGCACCAGATAAACACAGGAACTGCATCAATTCTTAAAGAAAGAGGGACACTTGCATCCAGTCCAGTCCAGTCAAAAGCAGGTAGGCCTAATCCTACATCTTAATCTACATGGAATCCATCAGAGCACAGGGAATGTTGTCTGAGCAATGACTGAACCTTCAGCCGGTTGAACTATACAAGGCTTCATGATGACAGAAAGTGCGTCCAGCCAAGACCAAAGACCTGAAGGTGAATCACCTCCAAATCAAAATGCAAAGCAGCAGAGGGGAAACGGCAAGTGAAATTGTAGCCAGCGTCCCCAGTCGTCGAAACTGTGATCCACCCAGGACAAAAATTAAAAGGGACAACCAGGCAATGAGAAGAATTTTGTGCTGTAGTCCCTACAGATCTATCCACTTGGGGCAAATTACTACACATGCAGGCTTTTTCAAGAAAACACTAAACAACGCCAATTCATGGATGAACTTGGACAACAGATAGAGTAGTGACGCAAGAAATGCCTCATTCCATCCAAGGTACGTATGAATTTTCACTACATTCTTGAACATGAGGAAAACTAAACATATCAAGTTACTCCAAAGCACAGCTGTGATTGCCCAGAAAGGAGCATTGCAAAGTCCATTGAGCCTTCTAAAACACCGCATGCCAAAACATTATATAAATGCATACACTACTATAAGTCGAAAATGTCAGTTCAGCTCTCTCGTGCATCTGGAAAACATTAACTGCAGAGGAAGAATTCCCTGGTCTGGGAAATCACACGTGAGCGGTAGAAGCAGCCTGCTGCGCTAGTCCGTGCCAAAGGGAGTGTCGTTGTTTTGAACAATCAAGATTAAGCTTATCGGGCTGCGCTTAGGCAAAGTGGAAATTGGCTTTCAAAAAATTTGGAGTTGTGCGTAGCTTTCATTTCTTGCTGACTGGCTGTTTCTAGTAAAATGAAAACAAGTCTAAAGGTGAAAGGCAATACCTACTGTACACTTTCATAGGATTTTGAACTGGCAATAAAAAGAAGACCTGCTTTGTAGGCTGAACAACAAGGCATTCTGAGCAGAGGTACGGCATCGGACTGAATGATCACAGCCTCGGGAAGCACAGCTAAAGATATGAGGAATGGACCTTTAATCTGTGAGTCGAAGACAATAACTGTACATAAATACATGTGGCAAAGTGGCTACCTCAAGGGAAGCCGTGTGTTACGTAGAAAATAAAAGAGGAGGCTTAATAAGAATACTTCTTTACATTTATATATTGTTTTCTTCACTGCTCAAAGTGCTTTTCAGAGTGAGTGGGGAGCCACCACTAATGTGTAGCATCCGCCTGTATGATGCAATGGCAACCATTTTGGCACCAGTACTGTCACCACACCTTAGCTGTTAGATGGTAATGTGGTGACAGAGAGAGAAAGAGAGAGTGAGATAGATAGCCAATTAGGGGAAGGGGATGATCAGGGGGCTAAAATAACTAGGCCATGGTGGGCAATTTAGCCAGGACATCAGGGTACACCCTGCTCTTTATGAAGGATGCGCAGGGATCTTTAATGACTACGGAAAGTCAGGACCTTAGTTTTGTGTCTCATCTGAGTGATGACGCCATTTTGATAGCACCGTGTGTCCGTCACTGCACTGGGGCATTGAGATCCACGTTCAGACCACAGGGTAAGTGCCCCCTGGCCTCACCAACACCTCTTAATAATAATAATTCTTTACATTTATATAGCGCTTTTCTCACTACTCAAAGCGCTCAGCAATTGCAGGTTAAGGGCCTGGCTCAAGGGCCCAACAGAGCAGAGTCCCTATTGGCATTTACGGGAATCGAACCGGCAACCTTCCAATTGCCAGTGCAGATCCCTAACCTCAGAGCCACCACTCCACCTCTTCCAGCATCAACCCAAGCTTTTCCTAGATGGTCTCCCATCCAAGCACTGAGTGGGCCTGAACAGGCTTAGCTTCAGGTGGATGACCACTTCTGAAGTGAAGGTGATATGGCTGCCGCTTAGGCCCAGGGGGGCAGTAGTGGTGTAAACCCCAGTCTGGTCATGGTCTCTGTGGTCACTTTTTTCAAGTTTACTTCACCTTCTACTCCCACCCCAAAGATGAGCCTGTAAGGTTGATTTGCATAAATGGAAATTGAATAAAAAAGTGCATTGTATTTAAATGAAATAAGTAAGCTATGGCTGCACATGACAACATGTCAGAACATTAAGAAAATTTTGTAAATTCAGTTCCTGGCTTTGCCACACTGTGTGACCCTGAGCAAATTGCTTAACCTGCCAATGCTCCAAATGTAAAAAAATTGAAATAAAAATGGTAACACTTTGGATAAAGCACTACAAAAATACATCAATTACTCATATGTAGCAAGACCTCAACAGAGACTTCTTTTGGTCTTCCTAACACTTATAATTGACATGAAGGGTAGAGTTACTTGTTAAACTGAAGGATTCACTGGACTTATAAAGAGAAATGTGTCCCAGTTAAGCCCCCTCAGACCACTCCAAGTGACGTTTGCCAGTCAGTCACATTGCAGACGACGAATAAACACTTTACTGATGCTTTGTAAGTGTTATGAAGACCCACAGGAGTTACGTCAAGGATCTCATTACATAAGAGTCTGCGAGTAATCGGTGCATTTTTGATGTACTTAAATTAAAGTGTTACCAAATATTATGTTATATATTGTAACATTTCTGAATCTTGTAAATCACCTTGGATAAAGGTGTCAACCAAATATAAAACAATGAAAAGGCCATGAGGTGGCCAAGACATTGTCTAGTGATATTCAGAAATCTACAATAGCAAAAGCACAAGATAGGCAGATAACAGAACAAAATCACCAGAATAGCAGCTGATCAAGAAGAATCAGGACAGGAGCAGGTGACGATGTACTGGAGACACAGACGGAAAGTCTGCTGAGATCGCTCAACAAACAGCAACAGGATGAAGTAATGGAGGAAGGTAAAAAGGAATACAGAAAGTGAGAAGAACTGGGATTCCAAACTGACAGCACAGCCAGGTACGGACTGAGAATAAGATGCTTGTATGCAGAACAAGTCCTCCTGATTCAAAATGGCTGCAGGTGACGGCCGAGCAGTGAAACTTGGGGGAGGTTGGGTGCGGTCACTTGATAAAGCTGCTATAATATTTTACAAGAAGCGAAAGAAAAATCACGCAGGTGGAAACCAAAGTTCTACATTCTTATTACAGCTGCTGGGTTATCTAAACAATTAAAATTGCAAACATAAATTACTGCACTGCCATTAAAGGAAAAAATGAACACAGAACAAGACACAAACAACAAAATAATCACCTCTGACTATAAGGAAATTGTCATCAAGTCATGAAAAAATACCAAGAGAACTCGTGTCGACTGCTGGTGCCTTCTGACTGATTGGATTCGATCAAAATTGACTCTCAGATGATTTGGCAGTAATGGGGGTGTATTGATAAAGAGGCCGAGACAGAGTACAGTCTGTTCCTAATTCTCGTGTTTTAAATTAAGTCGCTAATTTGGTGGCGTAGTGGTTAGTGCTGCAGCCTGACAGCTCCGATTATCTGGCTTTGGTACTGTAGGCAGCCATGAAGTAAAGTCAGTACTCCACACGTCATTCTGGGCTGCGTATTCAATAAGCTTGCCACCCACATACATAACCCTCCTCATGAAATATTATTACTGCAAATATAATATATGTTGCATTTAATTTCTGCTTACTGTTAGGTTTCTTTTTTATATTCTGTACATTTAATACATTTTCACTTTTTGTTTTCACGTTTCCGCTGAATCAATCTCTAAAAAATATTTCTTGAGCTCTGCCAGGAGAAATGCAGAGGATGTGCTTTGTTTCCAGAGATTTCTAACAAAAAGGGAAGAAACTCCTCGTTAAACACTGACTACTGGAATCTTAAAGCTAAAAAAAGCTTCACCACAGCCTGCCATTAGGAATCCCACAACTGCAGGACCCCAGACAAGCCAGAACACCACAACTGCTGATCTAGTTAACTTGGAGACTTTTGAATGGCTGCTCTCCATAATCTTACGAACTTCCTAAAGACGCTAAGAACCGCTGTACCATTCAGCTAACAGGGACAGAGACAGAATAGAGAGAAGAGAAAGGAGACAGCAAGCGTCCTAACCGCTGCAGCAGCACTCATGCTGACAAATTTCAAATGTGCTTTGCCTGACGTGGATTGTATGCTGAATGATTTTTTTTATATAAGCTCAATATAAACTTAATTGCGTTGTGATTGGTTTTGATGTGCATCATAAAAAAGGGAAAAAGCATGTACTATCATTGTTAGATTTGTCTGTCAGTCCACTTGAAATAACATGGCTCCCTGTGGACCAATTTCATTGAAATCTGGTAAAGTCACTCCTTAAGGAAGCTTGTCAGTAAAGTTCAGTTTTCATTGTGATATCACAAATAGAATGCGCTGTACACATTTTTGAAAAATGAAAAATTCTCATTTAAGAAGCACTGGAGAATTGTTGAAATTGTCTTACTTAAAACAGAGGAAACGTCTTGTGCAACCTCAATTACTGATGAATTTACTCTTTCATATTCACCTTGAGAGCGGTTATTTCCAGGGCTGTGGAGTCGGAGTCGGAGGCAATTTTGGGTACCTGGAGTCAAAAATGTACCGACTCCGACTAAATTTAAATAGATAGATACTTTATTAATCCATCCATTTTCCAACCCGCTGAACCCAAACATAGGGGTCTGCTGGAGCCAATCCCAGGGCACAAGGCAGGAATCCAATCCCAGGCAGGGTGCCAACCCACTGCAGGACATACACACAAACACACCAGGGCCAATGTAGAATCACCAATCCACCTAACCTGCGTGTCTTTGGACTGTGGGAGGAAACCCACGCAGACACACTGAGAACATGCAAACTCCATGTAGGGAGGACCCGGGAAGTGAACCCGGGTCTCCTAACTGCGAGGCAGCAGCGCTACCACTGCACCACCGTGCTGCCCCTACTTTATTAATCTCAAGGGGAAATTCACATACTCCAGCAGCAGCATACTGATAAAAAACAATATTAAATTAAAGAGTGATAAAAATGCAGGTAAAACAGACGGTAACTTTGTATAATGTTGACGTTTAAACCCCCCGGGTGCAATTGAAGAGTCGCATAGTGTGGTGGAGGAACGATCTCCTCAGTCTGTCAGGGGAGCAAGACAGTGACAGACTACTCCTCTGTCTGGAGATTGTAATGAAAAAAAAATATAGCAAGTACAAATGTCCCATTTCACAAACAGTAGTCTTAATGAAGTACTTCTCTGATGTAAGAATAAAGCCCAGTGTATAGTTGTGTTACTACTAGTGTGAAGTTCAGCTGAGCTATTCTACAACCTGACATTCACATATTGTAATCTGGATTATGGTACGTTACAAAAAGTGTTTTCATTTATTTCAGATATAATGTGTTTAACAAGTTCATTTGAATGTAAACAAGTGTAATGATGTAGGTGGAGGTGTGTGCTATGGCCTGATGTGTGTTCAGGGGTTCTTGTCTTTTGTTTAACTGGCCAGCACAGTAGAGAGTCTGCTTCCTAGCCAGTAGTTCTGTGGTTAAATGACGTGTATGTTGCCTTCCTTCAATCAACTTGGAAAATAAATTAGCATATTAAATACAGAGGAGTCGGAATCAGAAGTACCAGAAACTAAGGAGTCGGAGTCTGAGTCGAAGGATTTATCTACCGACTCCACAGCCCTGGTTATTTCAACTTGTATTTTTTGTAAATTTTCTTTCCTCTTTTACACATCTGATAGCCATTACTGGTACCAAAACATGAAACAGCAGCAGAGTCATATTCGGCACTTGCCGCCATCATCAGCAGGCGTCATGAACCTCAGTAACATCAGCTCACTTCTACTGCTGTTTGAAGTTGTACTGGTTAAGTTAAATGAACTTCACCACCAGAGAAGTAACACATATAGTAAGCAAGGACAGCGAAAAGTTACTTAACTTCAATATTCATGTAGAAATGAGCATGTCAGTTATGCATCGAGTGAATAAACACGTACGCAGCGTTACACCGAAAACAACCTCACAGCCCCAGGTATCTGCAGGTGGTAACATTATAATGGCTCGGCATTGCTCTGACACTATGATTTATGAGCAAAACACCACAATGTCCTGCCACCCATGGGGGTCAACTTGATCCAGCCTAAAATTTTAGGTTAAGATTTCAACAGTTTATCTCTCCATAGAGTACTTCTTTCAGAAATTTTACGTTCAAGAAATGTGGACAACACCTATCCATAATTAGCCACCCTCAATGAACAACCAATCACAGCGTGTCAGTCGATTCGATTTTTATATCTGGTGTCAATAACAGCTATTTCAGTCACCACTAGCCTAATTGGGTTTGGTTTTTAGATATTTTACTCTCCTAATACACAGAATTAGATCCTAATCTCACTGTTATTTCTGAATATGATAAACAAAATCTATCTTTGATGAAGTAAACAAGCAAATATTAAAAATACTCCAACTTTCAAAACAGTTAAGTAAGCCAGTGAAAGGTAGCTGAATGCTCCACCATGTGCACATTTTGTAACATTGATATTCTTGGGGCTGTTCTGTCTCCACTGTAGCATTGAGTGGAACTTACTTCCCATGGTGCACTTGGTTTGTTTGTGGAGCTTGTCACTCCCTGCTGGACTCAGTAGCCCTGACTGCTTACTGCCTCTCTTGGGTTTGCTTGCTCTTGTCATTCACTCTTTTCTTCTTGGTATTAATAATTCATCTCTAAAATGTGCACGTTGGATTATTAGGTAACCATACGGTATTTTAGCTTCGTGTGGATTAGGAGGAGCATGTGGTTTGTGATAGCTGGCATCCCATCTGGGTTGCTCCTGTTGTGCACCTCAGGCTGCTTATATTCACCTTATGGACAGATCAATCGTTTCTATTTGAATTGGTCTATCATAACAGTGCGGTGTGGTGGTTAGTCTGTTGCTGCTTCACTGATGCAGTGTTCATGGCTCAAATTCTGCACCAGGTCATTCTCTCTGTGCGATTTACACATTCTCTTCGTGTCTCTGTGGGTTTTCCTTCTGGTACTTCAGTTATTTAGTAAATGCAAGATGGCTCCTTTGTAGGTGTGTTTGTGCGTGTGGGCTCAGAGCTGCCAGAATGTGTTCCTGCTCCCACAAATGGCCTAAGCAGATTTGAGAATGTAACTAGTAAGTCCATCTTTGTATGGAGTGTTTTGTCAGTGCTCCAGAATGATGATTTGGCAGCAGGCGACAGCCCATTTGGGTGTAATGGATGAACACTTGGCCTCAGCATCCAATTCTGACACAAGAATTATAAACAGAAATAAATAAAACAGCTGCCAATGACAGAGGTGATCTGTTTCGTTATTGGTCAAAACACGGACCTCTTTGTCCAACGAGCAGTAGATGTCTCTTCTTATTTCTTAGGGAGCACTTCTTTACGTGAGCCTTGTTAATGAGTAAGAGATGAGCTCTCTTATTGCTTCATCCTGGATCAAAGGCAATCCGCTGGGACGCACTGCACAGCCATGCAAAGTTTCAAATTAACAGCGTCTCAGATTGTTTTTTTCTTTTCAGATATAAACAAGTAGATGTGCCAGAATGTTAAAACACCAGGCTGCATCTGTAAGTTGTAAACCCGAAAACAAGTCATGGTATGAAAATGACATTGGACAATGGACAAAGCAAATGTTTATCTGCAGCTGGGTCACATTTCAGCAAATTGCATCAGAGTTTCCAAAGCTCTGCCCAAAGTTTCTATGTGCGTCAAAAGTCTAGCACACCTCTCATCTGCTGTGTCCTACAAACATAAGAAATGTGAGGAACGAGAGGAGACCATTCAGTCCATCAGGCTGGCTTATTTAGCGAAAAGCTAAGCTGTCCCAATATCTTGTCCAGATTCTTCTTAAAGGTTGTCAAAGTTTCTGCTTCATTCCATGTCTCAATAGTTTGCTTCAAAGTCCCACAACTCTTAAATGCACTTCCCCTTAATTTCCAGTGATGTCTTCAAGTACGTGATACACCATTCAGCCAAAACAATGTTGCTGGATCTACTCTATCAATGCCTTTAAAGATTTTAAATACCTGGATGAGGTCCCCATGCTGTCTCCTCTTCTCGAGACTCAACAGGTTTAATTCTCTGAATCTGTCAGAGTAGGTCATGTCCTTAAGTCCTGGGATGCACTTGGTTGTTTTCCTCTGCACAGCTTCATGTGCTGCTATGTCTTTCTTGTACTGTGGTGAACAGAACTGCATACAACACCCCCAGATGTTGGTCTTAACAGTGCATTATATTGTTTGAGCATAACTTCCCTTGATTTATATTCAATGCTTTTTATCAAACAGTCAACCATTTTATTTGTCGTTTTATTTGCTTTTGTACATTCCTTAGATGATGAAAATGCTGAGTCAACATCCATCCATCCATCCATTATCCAACCCGCTGAATCTGAACACAGGGTCACGGGGGTCTGCTGGAGCCAATCCCAGCCAACACGGGGCACAAAGCAGGAACCAATCCCGGGCAGGGTGCCAACCCACCGCAGGACACACACAAACACACCCACGCACCAAGCACACACTAGGGCCAATTTAGAATCGCCGCTGAGTCAACATAAACCCTTAAAATCCTTTTCAGAGGTTGCTTCCTGTAGCAAAGTGTCTCCCATCTTGTATTTATAATTGACGTTCCTACTTGTAGCACTTTGTCCCACTTCATGTTACCATAAACCAGTGGTTCCCAAACTCAGTCCTGGGGACCCCCTGGGGCTGCAGGTTTTTGTTCCAACCAATTTTTGTTTTTAAATGGACTACTAGCTTGTTGTGGGTCAGTGAAAAATATATAATATGTTTTAATAAAAGTTAAGCAGTTATATGTGGATAATCTTGTTTTTTTTACCTTTTATTTATGTTCATCCTGCCTTTCTGTTATTGACTAATTAGCAGTTGCAGCCTTTCATTATCTAGTGTTGTTCTTCCTGGGTGTCTGCTTTGCTTGTTTTTAGTTGTGACTATTAGAATACAATGAAGGGCGCAAACTACAAAGAATTAAAGGAACAATAATAGGAAAACAAAAAAGACTGAAGCATTTAAAGTTATAGTACAAAAATAGAAATATTTCTAAATGTCTTATAAGGTAAAAATCATACCTTACCAAATGAGATGAATTATTATCACTTATTGTGAATCTGGGGGGGGGGGCAAAACCTTGCAGCCCCAGGGGGTCCCCAGGACAGAGTTTGTGAACCACTGCCCTGAAGGCTACGTCACATCATGTGACTTTTCAGTTGTAGTGTTCATTTACCTAATTTTGGCGAGTCAGAGATACTCAAGAAGGGGTGAACACGGTTTAAACTGACGTGGTCCAGCGCTGAGATCAGCGAGAAAAGTCAGCAAATTTGACATACCCCACGACTAGAAGTCGACTAAAGCTGAGACACTTCTTCTAAAGTGAACATAACATGGTGGGCCTTAAAGCCAGCATTGTCTTACACATGAACACACACAACAAGTTTAATATTGAAAACGAGTGCAAAATCTCAGCCAGTGACAAGAACACCACTGAGATTTATTTTGCAATCTCAGAAGAGGTAAACGTAACCTACAATAAGCAGACACTGGCCCTGATGACACAGCACCACAAGAAATTCAGCTAATTGTTAGAATGGCGCAGCTAATAAGAAACAGAGGACACAAAGGTCTGCTGACATAACCAATCCGAGAAACACAGTGGAGTGCTGGAACTCATTAAATCACAAATAAAAGAGCAGGCCCCACGCCCTGTTTACATTTGTTACTCTATCAGATTGAAAAAAAGAAAAAGTTTAGTTTAGTTTCAGGAAGGCCAGTGCAGCAGAAAAGAAATGTAAAAAGGATCAACCTGTGTGCCAAAGAGGAAACCAAACTCGGCTGTCATTCTCTCTGAATGAGTGAGCTGCGTCTACTGCGTGCCAAAATGGACACTCTTGGGCTTCAGCTGCCACACGGCATTTTCTGTGCCTGTGCTGCGCTCACTCAGTGCACTGATGTGTTTGCATCAACCCTTCATGATCAGTCTGAAGCATTTCAGGCTCTGCATAGATAAAGAATATTATTTAAAATGGAATTCTACACTGAATGTATAAGGCACTTGAGCACACACTTTCCTCTTGCATGGCATGACTGTAAACTTTAAAGTAAAATATAAAGAGAATAATAAACAGGAGCGGCACAGGGAATTGAGCTGCCACCTCACACAGGCCGCACCCTGACATTGCCTGTGTGAAGTCTGCATGTTATTCCTGTGTCCATGTAGGTTTTTCTTCCCAATCTCCAAAAACAAATGTTAGATAAATCCATTTATCAATTCCATCTTGGCCTCCCTGTAAATGAGTTGGCCCATCAATGGACTGTTGCTCTGTTCAGTTCAAACTTTGCACCGTAACCATCAGACCTGACATATGCTCCCAAATTAGATTAAACAGGTTTGACAATGTTATGTTATTTTAAATAAGGATTGCATAAAGATTCTCCCATGCTATTGTGTCACACCATTTAAAAAAGTATCTTCCTCCACACTAAAATCATTGAAAATGCATATGACGGAGACCTTCACCTACACTGGGCATGAGAAGTGATCATCCCTGTGTTCATTCGTGAGAAGACGGATTATAAGCAGTACACAAATCAGCACATCTTGAACCAAACAGCATTTGTAAAACTAACTCAATAAAGAAAATTAAATAAATAAATGTGCATGTGGCTTTATCATCATCTGACTGCATTGTGCCATGGCGTCTCTGTCCTGTAGTCTTGTGAGCTCGGCTGCATTCCACAGCCCTCCATGTCGTTAAACACCTTATTAGTAGTTTTGGGGCATCAATCTCTCCTGCTTACTGAATGGATGAAGTTTAAGTAATAAATGATAATTATAGCTTTGCCTGGGCTCTCCCTTAGAGGCAGGGTGAGAAGTGCCGATATCCAGGAGAAGATCGGAGTAGAGCCGCTGACCCTCCGCGTCGAGAGCAGCCAATTGAGGTGCTTCAGACATCTGATACACATGCCTCCCTGTGTAAGATTTATAGGCACGACCAAGTGGGAGGAGACCCCGGGGAAGACCCAAGGCTCGCTGGAAGGATCATATAGGATCTCTCAGATGGCCTGGGAATGCCTTGGGATCCCACCGTATGAGTTGGCAAGTGTGACTGGGGAAAAGGACGTTTGGGCCTCACTGCTAAGATTGTTGCCCCCGCAACCCGGCTTCAGATAAGCGGTGGAACATGAATGACTGCGTGAATATTGATTAGAGGCTATCAACTGATTTTCACGGGGCTCTGAATTTTTCACTAGAATGGTAATGCTGCTAGAAATGGGATTTATCACAAAACTGATCTATGCATTTTGTGCATGTATGCAGCATTCAAATCGTACAAAAAAGCAATTTAGACGAGTTCAAGTAATCAGCATAGAAAACACCACGGAAAGTAACTCTGCCGTGTTGGAATATGGTTTCCTTCCATTGAAAATGACCAATCATGGAATGAGACATTGTAATGAGCAATATCCAAACAGAGAAGGGTCAGGTGATAAGCACAAACAAATCAGAGAGCTTAGAATCCATCCATTATACAACCCACTATATCCAAACTACGGGGTCACGGGGGTCTGCTGGAGCCAATCCCAGCCAGCACAGGGTGCAAGGCAAGAAACAAACCCCGGGCAGGATGCCAGCCCACCGCAGGGCACGTACACACACACAATAACACACCAAGCACACGCTAGGGACAATTGAGAATCGCCAATGCACCTAACCTGCAGAATCTGCACACTGAAACACGATGTCTTCAAAAGTATACGGCTCTGGAGAGAACTTTTTGAGAAGTCTTTGTTTTAGGAGGTTGAAAATGCTGGGGTAGTGTTAACAAAAGGTGAAAACAGAGACCAGCGTCTCATTAGTCTCTGTTTTTACTTATGTTTTGTGGTCAAAAATTCTTTTTTTATTTTTAAACGAAAACGTATCAGTGTGGATGAGGCCTAAATTGACTACACGAACAGAGTGTGAGTAATCAGAGTAATCAGCACAGAAGTGGATTGTGATGTGAAAGGAACACCAAACCAGTCAGATGACGACTCACACCGGGCGTGACTCAGCTAACTCAGGAGGAATGGTCCTTGTGTTGTCTAGCTGTTCTTCTCTTGAGAGTCTCTCACACTTTTATATACTTTTTACAATATAGAGACCAAACCTGAACACAGCAGAGCAGATGTGACCTCAGAAGTATTTTGTGTTGCTCAAGCAGAGCCGCTTGTGACCTGCAGCTCATGGGCTCTTTACTTCTGCATCACTGACCCATCACGAGCCGTTTGGACTCATCAGCTACTATTAATCTTTTCAAAATACTCTCAACACTCCAAACTCATATCCAACCTTGCAATTCTGCTCCCTCACAATATGCACACTGGGACTCCTTCTGTGTGGAGTCTGCATGGACACTACATGTTCATTTGGGCTCCCTGTCATAGTCCACCAACATTAGGCTAATTGTTCTTAATGAGTGTGTCTTCTGCCAGATTGGTTTGACTTTAGGGTCAGCACTCCTGAACATTGTGATGGCAGTAGGGGGTTCAGATCTGGGGGGTACCAGCGGAGAAAAAGGACAGTCGGCAGTGCCATGTTGAGGCCTCTTATTCTTTTTCCCACTTCTTTACATAGAAAGTCTTAAGAATTTGGAAGAGTCTACTGACTAAAGCAGAACTAGGCCATGTTTAAAATCACTTCTTTAAGGGATACATGATCACTCAGTGGTAAACTAACCAAAAGAGCTTAGTGTACTTTCTAAAGTTGACGTTCTTATGAAATGGTTGCTGTTCTGCCCCTTTTCATTGTGCGGCTATTACACAAAACTTAAACACTGGTTAGTGTGGAACTAACAGGAAACCATTCAGATGGTCCTCAAGTTTGCTTAGCTGCAGCTGTTATGACTGGATGTTAGGAAGAAGGCAGGAATAAAAGGTCTTTAAATGATGGACTTTCAAATAAGGAGACAAGAAGACGAATTAAAAAGACTAGCAGATATCATGATTTGGCTCTCAGTGTAAAGTTGATGGAGCTCTAAAAACCATTTAGACATCTTTTTTGAGGTTTATGAAATCCAGAAATCTAGTAGTCACATTTATATTAGCATCAATGCATATTTAGATACTGTATACTACTTCCATTTAAGCCCACAGCACCGTCTTATTTTATTATGGGTACTGCCATCTAACATGTAGTTGTTAGTGGTGACATCAGGAACACGGATGGCATGCTATCACAGATCAAGCAGTGTATGTCAAGTTACAGCTTGTGTTTGTTCCCTGGCTTATCTTTCTTTTTTGTACATTCTTTGTTTAACTTAAATGATATATTCCATATGTTTATAGTAATTATGTGTTTTTTAATATTGTTCTATATTTTTTATTATGTAATGTGATATGTTCTCTTATCCACCATTTTTTTGTGTGTGTGGCCCCCGAAGAGGCAGGGCCACCATGATGTCACTGCTGAAGATCCACCCCCAGCCTTTATCTTTGGAAGCTAAGGGCAGATCCTTCAGTGGTCATTGGGTTTAGCTCTTGATTTACAGATTTGACTTGTTCACCTTGCATTGCCTTTTACTGTAGGTAAATACCTTTGCCTTATTTTGCCATTTTTGTTTTTCTTTTGTTTATATCAGAATGTTTCAACCAGTGTGCCATGAAAGTTATCCAGGTGTGCCATGGAAATAATAGTGTAGCGCACTTGGGTCTGAATCTGAGAGGGACAAGCTCCGCAGGTGCTGCCAGCTTTGTCCAGGTGGGAAGGAAAGATATGAAGCAGATAGATAATTGCATCTTCCACACCAACTTTTGTCCGATATTTTCTTTTTTCATTTCTGTTGCGGTACAACAAATATGAAACATCAGACAGTTGAGCCACTGTTCTGTTTGTGAGATCCAGAACACCTGTGTTCCTGCTTTCCTCTCAACCGCATCATATGTATTGTGCCTCTGGCTGGGTGCTCAATGGTTGTCAACTCTAACACCCACACAAGCCTGCATATATGAATTAAGACAACATCAATCATGTTTGGAAAAGTCATATAGTGTGACAGGGGCTTTAGTCTAAAGAATAGATCCAGCGACACATTATATAACTTCTAGCTGAAGGGGAAGTCAAAGTTAACGACTGCAGTTGCTGATCTCATCACCTGAGGATGTCAGATTACACAACTAGAAATTTCAAGGGATGACAAATTACACAACCCTGTGATGACTCTCCAGCACAGTTCTCGAAGTACTGCAAGCCCATCGCATTCTGATATCAGTAACGTGCTGTCTAACAGCGATGCTGCTTTACAGAGGCTTTTAAGGTACAGTGAGCCAACAATCCCAGACCTTTATCTGTTCCCTTCATGGTACGACAAACTCAAGACATCAGATAGAAGAGACTTCCTTTCATCTGCAAGGTCCAAAACACCCACAATTCCTCATTCTGCGTAGCTGCATTATATGCATTGCTCTTCTAAGCGATTCCTTATTGATTCTCAACTCTTGCACACACAGAACATGCCCCTGTTTGATTTTGTCAGGATGAGTCACAGACTGGTTGGACTGAGTCAGAGCAATGTGCTGTGACTGCCTCTGAATTGCTAAAATTATATAAATAAAATCTGCGACTTAAAGTCACTCGAAAAGCCACGTAGTATGAAGCAACCTTAAAATGTGGCCACATTTCACATACAATGTAGCTTTTGTTTTAAGATGGCACTTTGGCAGAAGGATTAGTGCTGCTACATCGTACCTCCAAGGGAAATAAATGAACACAGTTCTATGATTAGAGAGTGACCTTTGTCTGCTGTGATCTCCACTTTGGGACAGCTGACCTTGGCTAGATGGACCTTCCATATGAGCCTATGAATGAATGATTGCGCAGATTCAACAAAACAATTTCCTTTTTTTATAAAGAAAATCCAGCTTTATATTTTATAAATATAGATATATATACTGTATATTATTTTTTTAATTCTGAATCGCAATCTGATTATTAGGTGGTCAGCCAGTCACCAAACATCCACCACGTACTCTCAGTTGCAGAAAGCAGCTCATAGATATGTGATAGAATACCTGCCAAACAATACAAAGAGTACACGACACGTATTTCGCCCTTACTGGGGCCCGTCAGGTGTACGCACTTTTGCATCCCCTCACAGGGATTGAACCTTGGATGTCAGCACCCAAGGCGATGCCCCTGATGCTGCGCCACAGCGGGTGGTTCACTTGTTTGGCAGAGTGCACTGTTACATTCTTTTTTAAGTTTGAATCGCAATCTGATTATTAGGTGGTTACCTACCAGGTAACACTTACTAATGGGAAAAAAACATAATTGTTTTTGGATCACCATTTCCTCCTTCGTTGCTGATATAACAATATAAAATGAGAATAATCAGAAAACAAAACAGTATAACAGCAGAAACAATAGGGAAAAACAATACCTGTGCACATTAATAACAATTGCCTTGCAGTACTGTGGTGCTTCACAAGGTAAAGGCACAGGAAACGGCATAAGGGATCAGAAGACAAGATAAAAGTAAAAAGAAAAGCAAAGATCCAAACCAGAAGTAATTTAACCCTCTTCAGAACCAAAAATCAGAGTCAGAATGCAGTCCAGAGTTCTTTACGCAGAGAACCAGAAAAGTAAAGACTTTAATATCTTGGCAGCCTTCAATAGTGTGGAAATGTAATGGTGACCCTTTTCTGGAGTTGCATAGGTGATGTCACATGTGAGCACGGCCAGATTGTTACCAGGATGACAACACATCAAATGGCAATGTCAATTAAAAAATACACGTGGCATTAAAGACATTGCAAAGTGTGGTACCCGGATGGGGGTGGTACCCAGCCGGGACGCCCAGGAGGACCGGAGAAGGGCTTGCGCCTTCCCCAGACCATGTGGGGGCGACCACCCTGGTACCTTTGGGGGCCACAGGTACAGAGCTTTGAAAATCCACCCTGTAGGGGCTCGTGGTCACCGCCAGGGGGCGCCCCATGCCTTTGGAGCCCTGGACCTCAGCACTTCCGCCACACCCGGAAGTGCTGGGGGGAAGAAGAGAGAGGACACCCAGAGTGCTTCCAGGGATGCAGCCGGCACTTCCGCCACACTGGGGCGTGTCGGTGGGAGGTTGCTGGAACCCACCTGGAGCACATCATTGAATGGCTGGAGTCAGGAGTGTAGTGGACAAGGTCTCTGGAGGAGGCAGGAGGCGGCCTGAAGAAGGAAAGAGGCACTGTGTTGTGGCCAGGACTTTTGGGGACTTTGGGGTTGTGTGTGGCACTTTGACTTGTAAATATTGTATGATAAACGTGTTGTGGGTGACATGAACGTGTCTGCCTGTCTGTGTCCGGGCCAGCTTCCACAAAAGTAATTTTAAATAATTCAAATAACTGTCAGTTGCCACAACCAATGACAAAAATGAATTTGCCACTATTCAAAACTTCAATTGGATTCAAATCTCAGCAGTAAAACACGATCATATTTCCATAATAAATTAATGGTGAATACAAGTCACAGGAAGTACCTTGTGTGACCGACCACCTCTTGCAGTCACCACTGCTTAATACCTCTGGCACATGAGATGGCGTGTTGTGTGTTGGTTGGATGTATAAGTAAGTAATATTTTCCATTACTCTGTACGTGTGACAACTCAACTACTGCTACACAAAGCCAATACGTCTGGAGACTGTGGGATGTTATCCAATTCCAATGGCCTGATGAAATTGCTGGCCATTGGCAGAAGGTCACATCTGGATGTTATGATCCAGGGAATCCTGAAGGTGCTCTGTTGGGTTAAGGTCAGAGGATTAGGCTGGCTGAAACATCACCAGCACACCAATGTTCTTCAGGACAGTTGTGACCACAGCACTGTGTGTGGCCTCGCTGTATTCTGCTGTATAGTCAAATGTTTAGGATTTCTGAGCGGGGGTTGCAACTCTAAGGGCAGCAACATGGAGCCCACCCATTGTTATCCTGTCACCATCGCCAGCGGTTTCAGCAACACTATTGATAGATGATCTCAGATGTGTCAGTCCTGCTCTGGTATGGTCACTCAAAGGCTACCAGACAGTTGAATGGCTGTCTGTGCTGCCAAGCTACTTGATTCTCATCCGCAGTTGAGGCCTGGTGGTTTGGCCTAATCCATTATGTCTGGTACTGCAGCAGGCCAAAGGTTCAAGGCATTATAGAATGGACAGAAAACTGGGAAAGTGTGGTCTTTATCTTGCTGTGTCCTATTCTTTGAAAGAAGGTCTTTCACAGGTGACTTGACCACTCACTTTGGTGGGTAAAAGTGTACCTGACTTTCATGTATTTGTGAAGTTAAACCGCACAAGGTGTTTAACTGAAACAAATAAATGACTTTTTTAAACATACACAATCTATAACTATAGCTTTCTCATTCAAGATGCATTTCTTTTTTCATTATATTTATATACAGGGGTGCGCAAATGTAGGTTTACTGTTGTGCGCACGTGATTCACAGTTTATTCTTGCATTATTACGTATTTATTAATTATTGTATTATTTGTCATCTTCTTATTATTAAAGTGAGCTTCAGTGTAGTAATCAAAACCTGAGTGTCTTTTTCTGTATGAACAACTGTAAACCGACTTTTGCTCACCCCTGTAAGTTGTGTTTTCCCACATACCAGCAGGTGAGCTCCATTTTTGAAGAACAGCAGTGCATTCACAATTATAAAGGAAGAACCTCCTTCAAGTGAAAGAAAATCTGAATGACATGAATTACAGTAAATTTCTGAACAAGGAAGGGGGAAATGGCAATAAATAAACTCTTAGACATGTAAAGCAGTTAACATGATAGAAAAAGCAAGTGACCACATGCAACGGGATAGCAGGAAAACACTTCACAGGTTAATATGACACGTCATCCTGTATGTGTGTTAGATCTGTGTAATCAAAGAGCCAAAGATCTGGGATTTAATAATGATGAGGTAAACAAATATAAAAAGGTAAAGAGTATAATGAATACATTATTTTAAATAATTATTATAATGTAATAATAAGAAGAATATAATTACTCCAGGATTGGCTCCAGCAGACCCCCGTGACCCTGTAGTTAGGATATAGAGGGTTGGATAATGGATAGATGGATGGATAATTATTCCAGATACTGTATGTTGTAGGGAATTGATGCCAGAGGCACAGGTGGCACTAAGTTGGTAGAATACAGAGGAGCCCCTGAAAGACTGGACAGAGTCAGCACAGGATAGACAGGAGGGTTTGTGAGGAGTGCCCCCAAAGGAATTGGAGTGAAGGAGGTTGTGGTCCCTGGAAAGAAGCCAGAATGCTAGAAAACACATAACCCAGGAAAACAGCTGTCTGACTCTCTGCCCGACAGACTGAGGCTATGGAGGACTTCTAGGAGGCCAGCACACCCCCTCAAGGCTGCCAAGAGGGAGCCTTCTGCGCAGCCCAGAGAGCAGCCAAAGACCATCATGTCTGTATGAAGCGCTAGCACCCCTAGTATTGTAAGGGCGCATCTAAGCCCAAAAGTAATTCCTGTTGTGATCCTAGAATGAGGAATGAGGTTTAAAGGCTACACATTACCACTGTATGAAGGAGTATGGAGTCAGGAAATAGATCACCTAAAGGTGAAAGTGAGACCAGGGGCTGGTGAGAGGAAGAAAGAGATGGATGGATGAGAGGTGAGAAGAAAGTGGAGCTACAACACCCAAGTTGTCTCTGTTCGACAGAATGAGGCTGTGGAGGCCTGTTGGGAGGCCAGCGTAACTCCTCAAGGCTGTCAAGTGGGAGCCTTCTGCTCGGTTGTGGAGAGCAGGCAAAGCCTAGCAGTCCTGCAGCCCCTCAGGGCCCCGTGTGTAGACAGCCCAGGAGCCACTGAATGATAGCAACCCTGGAATTGTAAGGGCACATCTAAGCCAACAAGTAAATCCCATTGTGAGCCTGGAATGAGGAATGGGTTGTAAAAGCTGCACACAGCCACTGCATGAAGCAGTATAGAGTCAGGAGGAGGAGGAGGATGATCACCAAAAGGAGAAAGTGAGGTCAGGGGCTGGAGAGTGAGAAAAACTAAGAGCTGGATGGAGAGCAGATGACAAGGACCAGGAGCAGTGAGGACTATCTGTGATGAAGCCTGTCTAGGAAAGGCAGCACTGCACTCACTTTGTCTGTCTTTCTATTGTCTCTTTTTTCACCCCGCCTCGTGTTTTGCTGATAACGAAAAAACATTATTTTAAAAATGTTGAACGTTCTTGCAGGATATTGCATTTGAAGAGATCAAAGGGGCACACTCACATTGCCATGTATATAAAGTTATGTGGCTTTCACTAAAATCAGCATGAACAGATGTGCATTTCTTTACAGCTGTTGATGTTGCATTAAACAGAAAGATGATAATGTCGCCATTAACAAAGACATTCGATTACTTGCAGAAAAGACCCCACAGAGGCTCAGCAGAATCTTCCTTACAGACCCCATCTGCTTTAAGAGAAAAGCGCTGTTTACTTACAAAGTTGGCAACTTCTCTTAATCCACTTAGTATGTATGTGCACAAAGGCAATTTAGTAACTTAAGAGCCTGCAAGCGCATTTTAAAATAAAAAAAAAGTTATTTTCAAAGTCGTTTTTCCAGTTAACTCCACAGTCCTAAGAGTCATGTCTTAACCACAACCCCCTCAGATTCTTGAATTTGTCATGAGACGACTCCTTTAGGCTTTTCTAGCAGTTCGAAAACTATGCTGAAGATTCTGCTGTTAGCTAATATTTAAACACACCCTGAATGAACCACAATTATGAAAATAAAACAAAAAGATACAAATAAACATCCTTAGGCCTGGTAAATCCAATTCCAGAGCCTACCCCACCAGCCCTGGACACAAGGAAGCAGATCACCCTGAACTGGTGGTGCCAGTCCGTCACCCACATGCCCACTCCCACTGGCACCAGTGTAATACACACATCTTTGTGATATGGGAGGAAAACTGGAGTACCTGGAGTGAGGTGAGAATATGAAAAATCCACACACGTGGCACATGATCCATGAAGGAACAGCATTAAGACACAGATATTGTAACATCTGCATTCATATTCACAGGAAGCGTTTTGATACGGCTTATTGTTAGTCTGGCAAAGAAAAGGATTATGGGATACCAGGTGTATTCTGATAAAGCGAAATGTGACCAGAGATGTGCATTGGGTACAAATGAGTCTGGAAAAGTGAAGAGAGATACGGACAAGTGGAGATTTACAGCTGCTTGGGAGAGATGGAAGGCGTTGTGGATATTTGAGAATAGGAAGTAAGGCATTTACTGGGAATTGCTCTTTGATCAAAGATTAATGTATGGAAAGTGGTCAAATATTTTAGAAAGATGATGATTTCAGCTATGGAAAGAAAATATGGGGACAGTAGTGCTTTTCAACAAGTATGTTTTTGTTATATTGTAAAATGAAACAGGATATGAAATAATAGCAATTGCAATTCACATGTGAGTGAAAATATAATTGGTGTGAGCTTTGAAGATGAAAGTTACTTTGTATTTTGCACGATGTGAATAAAATGCACTTTTATATATCATCTGTATGCCAGTAGCCACACCACATGCTCAAGTCATCCACCTGAAGCTAAGCTTGTTCAGGCCCAGCCAGTACTTGGATGGGAGGCCATCTAGGAAAAGCTCAAGTTGCTGCAGGAAGAGGTGTTTGTGAGAGCAGCAGGGGGCGCTTACCCAGTGCTCTGTGTGTGGATCCCAATGCCCCAGTGCAGTCAGGGGGACATATTTCTGGAAAAATGGTGCTGCCCCTCAGATGAGATGTAAAACTGAGGTCCTGACTCTCTGTGGTTATAAAAGATCCTTCCTTTGTAAATTGCTGGGTGTAACCCGATGTCCTGGCTAAACTGCCCACCATGTCCTGGTCATTTTGGCCCCCAATCATCTCCTGTTTCTATCTGGCTATCCCTCTCACACCATCACCAAATCACAGCTAATGCATGGTGAGTGTACTGCCACAAATAAAATGGCTTCCATCACATCATCCAGACGGATAATACACATTAGTGGTGGCTGACGTGGCTTCACTATGAAAAGTGATTTGAGTAATGTGAAAAGCAAAACAGAAATGTAAAGAATAATTATTGTTATTACTTATACATATAAAATATATTTCTACATATAAGCATACACAAATGTAGCTATTTGCCCATGGCTTTCCTCTTTTTTTTTGGGTCCTTAATGCTTGTCATGAATTTATTCCTATTAGACTCTCCTGAATATTTGTGAATTGCTTTGTGGATAGCAACATCAGAACATTAGAAGATAAAGAAAATTCAACAAACTACACAGAACCATACAGTCCATCAAGCTTGTTGGTTTAGTTAATGGCTAAGCTGTTCCAAAAGGCACTATATAAATAACATGTACTAATATAATTCCATGCAATTAAACATATTCACAAAAGTGAACATATAAAAGCTACAGAAATTTCAACATATATAAACAGAGAAATAAGATTAACCAGATGCCTCTGTATGTGCGTGTGTATGTATGAATACCTGAGTTTGTCTTTGATATACTGTAAGTTTTAATTAGCTCATTTATATATTTGTTTAATCAACACATATGGTATATACTCGGGCACACACATTAAAACATTCAATGCCTGTCTCATTCTTTCACCAATATTTACACAGTATGTCCAGTATATGACCCTGATAGCTGCAGACACCTGTCCATCGCCATCGCCTACTTTAGAAGTCTTAGCGATGCAGACAAACACACGCACTTCGCTCGTACTCGGCGCGCCACACTACAAACAACCAGCTACGTTAACGTACATAATACTAATACATTTGATAAATTTGTAGGATATTTCGATGCCATAAAATATTACCTCGTTCAGATTGTTTGACTTTATGTATCTTAAAAGTATTCCAGCCTTTCGCTTTTGGCACTCGCTAACTAAGCAGTTGCTTTTGGAAAAGAAAACGAGAATCTTTCATCGGCATCCAAAGGAAACACAAGAGGTCCTCCAAACTAAATTCCAACTTGTTTGTGGTTCCAGGCTGTGCCTGCTGCCCTGAGCGGACGCGAGGTTGGCATGAGCCGCTAATGCTGCCAGAACGAAACCCGAACCCAGCATGCAGAGTTTTTAATTTTCCTGGCGCTTTTCCCCTAACGGCGCTACTGCTGCACACCACCAACTGAAGCGCCTGCTGGGAAGCCAATCTCTCCGCTTGTTCCCCAGTAAACTCCCGCGTTGTGCCCGTATCTGCCATACCTGCGAAATGGTCGTAGTGAAGTAAACGAAGAGACCGGCTGTGGACACGACTTGCAATACGATCACCACGGTCACCACCATAGCAATCCAGAGCTTTGTGGGTTTCTCTGCACGCTGCTCTGCCGGAATGATCATGTACGTGGTAGAGTCGTTGCTGGCAGATCTAAAATACTCCTGATCCCCGCGATTAGCCATGGGGCTGCCGAAGTCACAAGCATCAGATCTTCGCGTGTCCGATTCTCGCACTTGGAGGACGCAGATTACTTGGAAATCTTTTTTTTTCCTGAACCGAGTGTTGAGTGGGGGAGGGCTCTCAGTGTTTTGTGACTATGCAGGCCAACTTGCCAAGCAGTCATTCAAAGCGCCAGGTTTCAGCTTCGTCAATTGTTAACCCTTTAGCCTCCTAGAGGAGTGTGATCGGCCAGATTGGGAATGGACAGGGGGAGGAAGTTTAGGAGAACAGGAAAACCCCATTGTTAAATTGGCATACATATGTGTATTTATAAGTATATCCATGCGTGGGTACTTTGATACAACATCATTTACTGGCGATTGTGAATATGACGAGTTAAGCAGTGGATGCAAGAATTTTGGTTCTCTGTTAAAGCGCTTAACGTGTGGCCTAACGACTAAAATTAAAATAAGTAGTCTCAACAAGAACAGGACGGCACGGTTGGAAAATCAACAAGAACACGACACGGCTGAAAACTCGTTTACAGCACACTTCGCATAAATATTAGAAAGTTTTTTCTTTACGCAAAGAACCAGAGACACTTAACTCGTGGTGGAGAGTAGAACTTTGGTGACCCCAGAACTCGGCTTGATGTTATTTTGGAGTTTGTAATTTAAATAATGGCCTGTTATTCCCACAAGTGTTTTAAAGTTCCAGTGCTGATTGTACTTATGTTTCTTCCATGCCATGTACCCGTCATAATTGCGGCTAATGCTAAGGGGAACAAGTTGACTTCCACCTGACCCAGCAAAGGGAATAATTGCGTGAAGTTAAGCGATGAATGAAAACAGGCGACGTGATAACCGCACTCCGCTACTGGGCTGACCCAGAATAAAAGGAAGTTTTTATAAATGACAGGAGCCCACCTCTTCAACCAGCACATTGCCTTAACTAATATTTATTAACTGCGCTTCTTAAAAATAAAGATGCCAGAGTGGTTCTACAGAGCGATGCTATAGGGCACGGGTGGGCAATGTCGGTCCTGGAGAGCTGCAGTGGCTGCAGGTTTTTGCTTCAACTGAGTTTCTTAATGAGAAGTCAGTTATTGCTGTTGAAGCACTTATTGATTAAAGTCAGAGGTAAACAAATACTTTCCTGGTGTTTACCAACATGTCTCCTCTCAATTAAGAGCAAAGTTTTAACTGTGAAGCCAATTACAGAAGCTGAGGGTTCCTACACATTTTAAAGAGATGAGTGTTGTGTGACTTGAAACGCGTATCTCCATTGCTATTTTACGGATGCTGGAAGAGCCTACGAAACACCGGGTGTGACCAGTTTGGTTTCATTTTGAAGCCAGTCATTCCTGCATTAAAGGGCACCTAAAGATTTGTTTCTGGCTGTCTTGTTGCACCATGTAGGGCTTGTGTGGTTTTGGACTCCCGTCACATGCGGTCCAGTTTAAGAGTTAATGGTCGTGATTCCTCAAAGAGCTTAAAGCAAGAACTAAACAAACACTTTCCTGGTGTTTACCAACGTGTCTCCTCTCAATTAAGAGCAGAGTTTTAACTGTGAAGCCGATTACAGAAGATGAGCTTTCCTAGACATTTTTAAGAGGTAAGTACTGTTAGACTTGAAACTCGCATCATATTGCACTTTTACAGATGCTGGAAAAACATACATAACACCGATGATGACCAGTTTGGTTTCATTTGGAAGCCAGTCATGCCTGCATTAAAGGGAACCTTAATATATGTGTCTGGCTGTCTTGTTGCACCACGTAGGGCTTGTGTGGCTTTGGACTCCGGTCACATGTGGTCCAGTTTAAGAGTTAATGGTCGCAATTCCTCAAAAGTGCTTAAAGCCAGAAGTAAATGAACACTTTCCTGGTGTTTACCAATGTGTCTCCTCTCAATTAAGAGTGGAGTTTTAACTGTGATGCCAGTTACAAAAGTTGAGCGTTCATAGACATTTTTAAGAGATAAGTGCTGTGAGACTTCAAACGTGTGTCATATTGCTCTTTTAAGGATTATGGAAGAACCTACGAAACACCGGGGATGGCCAGCTTGGTTTCATTTGGAAGCCAGTCATGCCTGCATTAAAGGGAACCTTAATATATGTGTCTGGCTGTGTTGTTGCACCAGCAGGTGTAGAGTATTTAGGGCTTGTGTGGATTTGGACTCCCATCACATGCGGTCCAGTTTAAGAGTTAATGATTGCGTTTCCTCAAAAGAGATTAAGTGACATTTTGATGCTTCATTTTAGTGGTTTTGTTTGTTAAGGTTTCCCACCCTTAATTGCTTATTTCAATCTTAAACCTCTGCATTCAGTGTTCAAATGGCATCCTATTAGCAATAAAATGTAAATGACAAAGCAGCCAGCAGTTCTCCATATAACTTGTTTCCATTTACACCTGTTTGTTCATCATGCACTGCTTGATTTAATAAAAAAACTTAATAGAAAAATATGACAGACTGAAAATTATACATTTTAGGCTTCAAATGATTTGCACAATATCTTTGTAAAGGAAAAAATCTATGATATAAGAACCTTATATTGTGCAGACTAACAAGCCATAAAATTAAATAAGGTCTGAGATTGGCAAGGATTGGTTTCTAATTAAGCAACTGGGTTGGAATGAAAACCTGCAGCCACTGTGGCTCTCCAGGACCGACATTGCCAACCCCTGCAATAGGGGAACCATTTTGTGTTCCCAAAAGACCCGTCGATATGAACGTTCTAGGAAGAACTTTTTCTTATTTAGATCCATAAGAGGCATCATAACTAACCATGAATAGCTGGTAACAGATTTGTGAAATATCGACAGTTCACAATTTTAAAAGGACTGTCACTGCATACAATAACACATACAAAGTTCATGTTTTCTTAATCTGTTAGTGCCCTTTTAGGTAGCTTACCTTACATTAAAAATTTCACGTTTTTCAAAGTACAAACAACCAACTTCATATACAAAGAATGCTTCCCAGAATGCAGTGGTTCTTTGATAAGCAGTTGCTCTATAAGGAACCACACAATCCGGTTATAGAAGCATACACTCACCTAAAGGATTATTAGGAACATCATACTAATACGGTGTTTGACCCCCTTTCGCCTTCAGAACTGCCTTAATTCTACATGGCATTGATTCAACAAGGTGCTGAAAGCATTCTTTAGAAATGTTGGCCCATATTGATAGGATAGCATCTTAAAGTTGATGGAGATTTGTGGGATGCACATCCAGGACACGAAGCTCCCGTTCCACCACATCCCAAAGATGCTCTATTGGGTTGAGATCTGGTGACTGTGGGGGCCATTTTAGTACAGTGAACTCATTGTCATGTTCAAGAAACCAATTTGAAATGATTCGAGCTTTGTGACATGGTGCATTATCCTGCTGGAAGTAGCCATCAGAGGACGGGTACATGGTAGTCATGAAGGGATGGACATGGTCAGAAACAATGCTCAGGTAGCCCGTGGCATTTAGACGATGCCCAATTGGCACTAAGGGGCCTAAAGTGTGCCAAGAAAACATCCCCCACACCATTACACCACCACCACCAGCCTGCACAGTGGTAACAAGGCATGATGGATCTATGTTCTCATTCTGTTATGCCAAATTCTGTCTCTACCATTTGAATGTCTCAACAGAAATCGAGACTCATCAGACCAGGCAACATTTTTCCAGTCTTCAACTGTCCAATTTTGGTGAGCTCGTGCAAATTGTAGCCTCTTTTTCCTATTTGTTGTGGAGATGAATGGTACCCGGTGGGGTCTTCTGCTGTTGTAGCCCATCCGCCTCAAGGTTGTGCGTATTGTGGCTTCACAAATGCTTTGCTGCATACCTCGGTTGTAACGAGTGGTTATTTCAGTCAAAGTTGCTCTTCTATCAGCTTGAATCAGTCGGCCCATTCTCCTCTGACCTCTAGCATCAACAAGGCATTTTCGCCCACAGGACTGCCGCATACTGCATGTTTTTCCCTTTTCACACCATTCTTTGTAAACCCTAGAAATGGTTGTGCATGAAAATCCCAGTAACTGAGCAGATTGTGAAATACTCAGACCGGCCCGTCTGGCACCAACAACCATGCCACGCTCAAAATTGCTTAAATCACCTTTCTTTCTCCATTCTGGAGTTCAGGAGATTGTCTTGACCAGGACCACACCCCTAAATGCATTGGAGCAACTGCCATGTGATTGGTTGATTAGATAATTGCATTAATGAGAAATTGAACAGGTGTTCCTAATAATCCTTTAGGTGAGTGTATAGTGCCATTAAAGAAACTGTTTTTATAAGAGGGTAATGCCGCCTATCCACAAACAACACATATAAAAAACACAAGCTCAAAGTCACCTCTTTCTTCATTTATTTACTTTGTGCTGGGCAAAACTCAGCTGCAATGATAAGGAGCAATAGTGTAGCACTGGCACTGAGTGCCAATATGAATTCTCACTCTTTACATGGCCCTTTCAGGTAGCTTGCTATTGTTAAATGGACTACTCAAACATGGAAAACATTTGCAAATTTTCAGGCTAGTCACTTTTATATAGTCCCCTGCAGCTGGCTCTGAAGCTGCTCATTTACATGATGGAATGCCAGCTCATACTGATAGTGACTCATGCCCAAGCCAATGCAGCTTATCAGTACCATTACATAACACTCCCTTTGAAGTTGCTGACCCCAGCGAGCACTTTCTACTCCTTAAAATTGCAGGGTGGTCTGTGTTTCTGTTGTGGTCGTGTGGCTGGTGACAAAGGCACATCAGCATAGGTCTTGAGGGCTTTTTTGTCATTGGGGATGTTGAGTGCTGCGTTGTTAAAACAATAAACTTATCTGCGGTGGTCTGTCCATTATATGTGGGAAGGCAAACCTTCTTGTGTGGAATCGCAGATGTACAGGACTCTTAGCTTGTCTCCGTCACTGAACTGACATTGCAGATCTCAACTTTGAGACTCTCCCTCCACCTGCTGCACTGTAACACCTCTGTAATCTGCCTCATCTTTTGTCTGTACTGTGCTACCACCAGCCCTGCTTCACACTGCTCACCTGGAGTCAACAGCAACTCAATCTACCACTCTTTTAGGAGATGGAGAAGCAGTGGTAACACTGCAGAGTAGTAGTCACTCAGCTGTCTTTCTTCCTGTACTAATGCTGCAAATGACATTTCTGACCACAGATCTCAGCACTGAGGCAACTCCTCAAAAGAGCCTAACAAGTCCATTTTACCTCACTGCAGCACTAGGTGTTTTGCTAAGTTGGTCTGTAGGTATTCTACTTATCTCGCCACTGAAACCAATGTAGCATCAGTGCTGAGTGATAGTGGATTCTCATTCTTTACATCACTCTTTTAAGTCACTTGCTATCCAAGACCATTCGCTGTTGAAATTCTTTTAAGACTTTGCAGGCTTGCCATTTTTATAGGCTTTCATGAAGCTGGCTCTGAAGTGGCTTATTTATACAATGGAATGTCTGCTTATAGTGGTGGTGACTTGTCCCCAGGCTGATGCCATTTGTCAGTACAGTTGCAGCATTTTGCTTCCAAATCTCTGAACTGGTCTAACAGTACAAATCAATATATACATTTTTAACCCCAGGCTTTTCCTGAAGTTACCTTAAAGCTGTTGTGTATTAATAGCTGCTCTGAATTAAGTAGGTCATTGAAGCCTCATGGAAGCCAGCAGGACCTAAAACTAGGGAAATGAATGAGGCTGACTGCCCAGTTCCAGTTATTGTTATTTTATTATAAGCAATGACGCAAATAGTCGTGTAACCTCTAAATTAATTTCATCAAATCTAAACATTTCTATTATTAATTTTTTTCCCTTTTTTCACAGTACTGGTTATTCTGCACACAGTTGACATTTTACAGTTTATTTAATTCTGGCTACTTTCTTGTTAGAAATGAAAGATCATAAAGTCATGCTGAAGACCTCTCATGATCCCCAATTAGCTAAATGTTTTTACTTTGGCTACAGTCCGGTGCACAACACCTTACTGATTCAAAAAATTAAAACACGTCTTTAAAAGTGGTCCAAGAAAATAATACATTTACAACAGTCTTTTTATCTGCAACGTAATGATAAAAGTGGAAGTGGTGTCATTACAGTCTCATTGAAGGGTTCTGTGTAGGAAGGAGAACTTTGCAAAAATGCCTGTGGAAATAAATGAGGAAGCCGTCTTAGCCAGCTCACTGAGACTAGTGGAGAAGCATCATTGGGTGCTTTTCTGTTTATACATAATGGCTTTTAACTCCTCAAGCTCTCCACTTTAACTGCATGGAACAGTAGTTTGTTGCAATTTCCAGGAGACTGTGTGAAATATGTTTTGTGACTTTTGTTTTGAATAGTTTCTCTTTATTTCTACATGATGTTCCAAATATGGTTTAACTAGTCTACTGTAGATTCTGAGCAAAATTTCATTTGATTTATATTCAAATATTTTATCTTGCATTTGTTTACGACGTATTCTAATATTTCATCAACTTTTTTTAATTCATTCTCAGCACTGCCTGGAGGTGAGAATGTTTTTTTTTACTGTAAACCTTTAAATTTTTTCCATAGTTTGCTTTTATTGCCTGTCTTTCCTACATAATGTGTACCCCTCTATGCTTTACTCATGCCCATTTCTGTTATTCTTATTATATAAAAGTTATGTGCAGCTAAGCAAAGAATTCCAGCTGATTGGTTTTATTCTTAATACTCCATACATTAAGGCAAACAAATCTGAATATATTATAGTGTCGGGACTGAGTGCCACAATGGATGGATTTGCTGCTCTTTACATGGCTCTTGGAGGTGACTCGCTATCTTTAAAAGGACTACTTGCCTTTTGCTGTACTAGTTAAAAATAGTGTGTGAGACAGGGCAGAGTTGCTGTTTTTATAGGCTCCTGCTATAGATGATGTAATGCCAGCTCATTCTTTTGGTGACTCATGTCATGATGTAACTTGTCCAGCGTCAATGCAACATTACTGTACTTATTCTTTAATGACACTTTAATTTTGGACTAGAAATTAAATTACTCTGTGCATTTAATATTACACTACTATTTGTCCTTTCATGTGAAGTTCTAAACTTGTCCTGTCCAAAACTCCCTGCTGCTCCATTCTCTAGTTAAAACAATTCTTGACTAACCTATTCATACGCATCTCCAGTACATCAGCACCTCTTCTGTTCAAATGTTGATCTGCTCTCATTTTGTGGCTGTCAGAATAGGTTCCAGTCTCCTCAGACCTGACATGGACTGAGCAGATTTGGTAACGGATGGACATGTTATGCTTGACTAGACATGTGTTTTCAGAAAAAGAAATGTGGCAGCTGACCTAAAGTTACTAATGACCATACACCCCCAGTTATGCTAAAAGACTACAAGATCTGTTTAACCAGATGTCTTTCACCAGATGACTGCATCTTGCAGACCACCAAAGTTCTTGGCAGTATGCCTGTCTCCAGGTTAAAATGCATGAACCAGCAGGTCATTAATGAATCCATGTGCTCAATACATGAATAAACATTTACATTTAAACAGGAAAGAATTTCCAAGCAGTTAACATTTGCATTGTCGACACTTTGTAATGGAGTCACAACCCTATTCTTTGGTCATGCTGAATATAATCCAAACTTCAATGACCTGCTTCTTCCAATTCATATATATTCAGAGCTTATGCTATAGCCGATGCCTTATAGATATAAGCCATCTCACTGTCTCCCACGGAACCAGCAAAAGCCTCACACAGCCAGGGTAGCCAGTTCCAGAAAATATTTCCAGCCCAATGACACCTGAAAACCAGCCCAATGAATGACACTGTTGGTCTGGGGATTGTTTTGCTGATATCGAAGTCCCACCACCTTTGGAGTTTGACACTGTCCATGTCAACGGTGGTTCCTTTGAAAAAAGCACAAATAAAAACCCTCATAAAGCCAAATCAATTTTTTTTCTCTGCACAAAGCTTTCAAAAATGACCCAACTTGACGTGAGAAACCACACATATGGAAACGCTGCACACGGCATCTTCAGGCAGAAAAGAAACAAAACAAGTCCAATATGCAAATGTTTTTCAGGGAACTGAAGAAAATAGGGAACTTTAAGTGTGTTTTCTTCTAGGAATAGGAAAACAAAGTTATTCTTGAGATTACTAAACTGACAGATATTTAAGAAGCCTCCACGTGTTTTGTGGAGAAGGTTAATACAGAACAGAAACAGGTCTATGAATTGAGGTGGAACTGTCATCCATGGACATGGACCATGTGGAAATTACTAAACAGCAATCTAGTTTCCAACATGTTATTACTTCAAAGTTAGATGAGAGGTTCCCAAAGCATTGTGAAGGTTTCCTGGTCTTTCATTCAGAATTTAGAGTTTTTGCAACAATTACATATTGGAGTAAATATCCTTCTTGAGAGTCTTCTGTTGTACAGCTGACCCAGCAGAGGAACAGTTCATTTTACACCCTCCTACTGAACAGAACCCAAACTAGATGGATGATTCTTAGGTGTGATGTTGTCTATATAGGTTCCAGTTCTCATGAATCACTCCCGATGTCAATGGATGACAGGTTCCATTAAAAAGGCCACAAAATCTTGACTAAATATTATTACTGATGAGTGGAAAAGTTATAAGATTAAATAAGAAGGTAAAAACATCTTCATGATTCTTGAAGTTCTGTGTCATGAAGCATCCATTCAAACAAATGCACTGTTAAAGGCTGACCCTTGATGGAAGCCTCTTCCTTCTGGTCACAGTAGGAGAGCACTTTTTTCAGCAGGTCACTCACAGTCCAGGACTTCTTCAACATGTTCTTTACAACATATGAAATCTGGAGGTAAATGAGAAGCAGAAAAACAATACATTAATTACACATGCACAAAAATGATGTACACCTCATACATTATTGTTAGTGCAGAATGGTATGTGTGTGTGGGCATCCTGTCCTGGGTTGGTTCTTATCTTGTGCCTAATGATCCATTTGACTCTGAGGCCAATTATACTTGATCAGATTTCTCCATTTATTCTTTATCAGACCCTGCTAATCCACTCTTAGCAGGAGTCAGTTTAGAGATGCCAGTTAAAATGACATGCATATCTTTGGGATATGGGAGTAAAACTGGAGTACCCAGGGACATTATCATACAGTCAAGTGGAGAACATGTAAACCCCACACAGTCTAAGACTGTGGACCTATGAAGCCTCAGTGTTAAATACTACACCACCTTAGGGCTATACAGTATATGGGGTCTGTAAACTTACTAAACTATCCAGTTAATTTTCCTTATAATTCTCTCTCTCTAAAGCAATAAATAGACAGTACTGTCACAAGATGTGTAAGAACAATTTGTAATCCTATATCATTTGAAAGTTTTTAAAAGACTTCAACATTTGCAAAGCATTATTTGATAAGAGCCGCTCATACATTTAAAATCATACATTTAAACTTCCACATGATTTATTTCTGAAACAGCCTTAAAAAAAAAGAAAGAAAAATGAAGAGTGTGCATTTTATACAAAGAAAGTGGGTCAAGCAATTCAATAATGCTTTTTTTGTTGAACCCAGGTTTTTCATATTGGTTGTTGTGTTTCTTTTATTTTTATGCTAGGTTTATTTCTTCACTGTGAGATGCACTGTAACGTACATATTAACAAAATCTGATATAAAGACATTAAGTTTGGCTTGAGTTGTACACTTGCAGCTTGCCCAGTTCACAGTCTTTTCAGAGTCACCAACAATGAACAGTCACCAAATTTAGATTTACATTTTTGCAGGAAAATAGCAGACTCTTTTCCCTGGTTAAGTCAACAGGCACTGAGAATTGTGGTCACTTGTAAGTAGCCATGTCTGTGAGCTGCGATATAGTAAGTATGGGAATGACAATGACTTGCTGTCTGTTGTCCCAATTCTTGTGTACTCTTCTGGTTTCCTTTTATGAAGCTATATCTTTTTTCAGTGTAAGTCAAAACCCAGTGGTGAAACCATTTTTTTAGCCCTTGTAGTCCAATACAGAATACTGGGAATGGCACTTAAATCCCAAATGTACTGGCTAACTCACTTAATTTAAACCACAAGGTTGATTTTTCAATCTTGGACTTCACTGTGTAACCCTTAGCAGGCCATTTAAGCTGACTGTGTGACAATTGCACAAAATATCAGGACATAACTTTTATGCATTCTTGTACTACAAGTCACCTACATGCTAGTAATAACAACAATAACAACAACAACTATAATAATAATAATAATAATAATAATAATAGCTGATAACAAGGCAGGATCTAATTGTTGACACATGCGACCAGTTCCCACAAATGTAAATTATACATCAAATTAAATTGCAGATGATAGGAGTCACTGACACTATGTCAAAACTAGTGCTGGACATATTAGGTAATTTTTGTAATCCCTCACTCACTATTAGGCTTGGAAGAAATTATTGTGCCAGAGATGGTGGATGCTCAAGTCAGTTAAATGAATGAACTAAGGATGGGTTTATCACAAAGCAGTCATGAGGTTTTACCTCAAGCAGATTGTCAATGGCACACCCACTGGTATGTTCATCAGTAACTGAGATTCACTTTGCTCATAAAATCCACCATAACCCATACCCGTATGTGTTCAGTATTATACTACAGGCAGGATACATATGGGACCTAACCTGCTTTGCTAAAAACCTCAACATGGTTGCTACCAGGGAGTGGTGTAAAAGGGCAACAGGCTGAACGTTACAATAGTCAAATTCAGGGATCATTCGGTCATTTGGAAACATCCTGGGGGAAATCATCTTCCTTTGTTGCACAGAATAAAAAAATCATAATTTTCATTAAAAAAAGAAATCCAAACCCCAGGGTCTAAGGCAGAATTTCCTAAACTTGAGCCTGAGCCACTACTGTGGTGTTTTCACTTCAGTCACAATCAGAGGCTGAGTAAAGTCTTAAGCTGGAAACAATCAAAAAGATGGATTCTTCTTACACTCAGTTGTGTAGACAGTATGCTGTAGCAATTAACACTTTGGCCCTTAAACCACAAGGTTGCCAGTTCAGTTGTCTTTGTCTCATTGTGTGACCCTAAACAAGTCACTTAAGCCTCCTAGCTCTCCAAGTGGGAATAACAACTGTAAACAGTTATAGCAATTTATACCTTAAATAAAGTCATCAGCTAAATATACTTCCTAAGAAGCACACCAAAGATATAGTATATGGGCAGTAACACTACAAATGACTCAAGGACATTAGGTGCATTTAGTTGAAGGTATGATGTCTCCATATTTTATTCAATATAGTTTTATGCAATATAGTAAGATTTAGTTTTTGTATTATTTTGTAAAAGCAGATCATATACCGTCCATCACACAGAGGTGAAATCAAATTCAAAGAGATGTCTTACCCACCCTATTTTCCAGACACCTCTGTGTTACTACCAGCTGTTCCCCAATCTGAAGAGATACCACCATGGACTTGTTATCACAAGCTAGCCACAGAAGAGTTGTTTAACAAACAATATAAGAAAAGGTTTCTGAAAGTTAAGTGTATTAGAGCTCATAGGGGACACTAGTGTTACACACTTTCTACATCTCGAATACTGAGAAGAAAATGCCATCCCTTACACTTATAGCTTTGCCATGACCAGAAAATTACAAGTAACTTAATCTCTTGTGCAGATTGTCTTCCTGTTATCACTAATGGAGATGCCAATGTAACATTCTAATAAGCTTAATCAATATTACAATATACCTGTACACTTTTATGAAATAAATCATCCAAGTTATGTGAATGTTGAATGTATTTGAGGAAAAACACAAAAATCAGGCCAAACAAAAATTTAAAATCCTCTATAATTGCGCATATTGAAGAGGTGTAATGTATTTTGGTTTGCCTTGGTCAGCAAAGAAGGCATCACACTGGAATTTCCACTCAAAGAGGCACTGAGGATAGGAGGTAGCATTGGGATTGTCAAGGGAGGCCAGACCACATCTATTCAACTTGTAAACCTGTTTGAAGTCCTCCCTACCTCTGACTCTAGTGCCTTGTTGTGTGTTGGTTAGAACAGGTGGCCCAGAAGCAGGTGTCATTTTAAAATGCTTTATTAGGGCTCAAAGCTAAGGAGATCACCAGAGACACCAGTGAATACTGTGGTCTGGTGGTGCCAAGGCTTTATGTAGAAGCAAAAGTCTCCATAGGGGTTTTCCAGAAGAGCACTAGATGGCCTACTCCAATTCACATTAAGTTTGGAGCTGGGATGAACAGGGTATTTGCTCACAAATAACAAAAATGAGAATGGGTTGAAAAGTGAAAAAATCAGTGAATTTATTAAAAAAAGATGGAAGGTGAGACATAAAATGAACCTAAAGAGAGAGAGACAGGCATTTGATCATTTGTATGGGCAGTGATCCAGCACTATGACGGAGACCCACATGTGGGTGTGAAGTGACTGTTTTAATGTGTTTCTGTTAGTACTTGTCCTACTCTACCCAATGTATTTTCTATGTGATTAAACATGGTTTAATTTAATCGGTATAAGTTTTCTAAATCTTACTCTGATCCCAAATGGTCAACTTGAAGTCACACATAATGGCTAATCTCTATTATAAAAAAAAATCCTGGGTGGGAGACTAAAGAGACAAGATATGATCTTCTCGGAAGACAATTTGATGTCGCATGAGAAACAGTTTAATGTCACGCGAGACAAGGCAGTGAAACAACATTTAAAACAAGTTCACGGACATCTAACCAACAAGTTGTTGGAATGCTTTTGGCAGACAGACATTATGTGCTCCCAGCTCTTAAAACAACGACAAGCGACAAGCAGAACACACAGCTTGCCAGCAGCAGCAGGAAGCCAGCAGATGATCTGACCGATTATCCTTAGCATGCGTTCAGCCCCCCACCCCCTTCACAACGTGAGCGGCAGAGACGCGAAGTGGCAAAAGGACAGCTGTTGTACAGGCTTTGAAATGATCAATGTAAAGTGCGACAAGAAGAAAATGCACCTCGCCAGCAGCAACAAGCCAGCAAATGATCCGACTGCAACTCCTTAGCGTGCGTTCAGCCCCCCCTTCACAACACGAGTGGCAGAGACACAAAATGGCAAAAGGACAGCTGCTGTACAGGCTTTTAAAAGATCGACATGCAGCGCGACAAAAAGAACACGCAGCTCGCCTGCAGCAGCAGCAGAAAGACAGCAGATGATGTGCCAGGCATCTCCTTAGTGTGCATTCAGCCACCCCCCCTTCACAGCACGAGCAGCATTATACGTCCTGCAAGAAAGATTTAACTACTCCCGGGGCCGGAATTAAAGGACAAGTATTGTTTTTACAAAAGTTTTAAAGCAAAAGTGAAAATAATGCATATGTAACAATTACCATGAAAATAACAATCTCTTTAAATTGTAAAGGGTGGTCCAGATCTACTGTAATAATGCAATTTTCATTACACTATAATTAATTAAGTTTATTAAATAGAAAAACACCCGAAAAATCCCGAACCATCAAGAAGTGTGCGAACTGACGAAATGAAGAATCGTCTTCACGCCGAACTGGAATTGTCCCCGCATAAATCAAAGTCATCCAGATGATCTGGATCTGCATAATTAGATCTGGATCACTCTGTATATCCAGTAAACCAAACCCGAGGTGGGCGAGTGTAGCGAGCAGGGGGCGGAGCCCCAGTATACTAAAAAACACTGCATGGTTGCCAATACAATATTAAGAGAAAAGAGTGTGGAGAAGATATTGGACACATAAGACTTTTCATTATTCTGGGGTGGTTAGATGAGGGCGTTGATCCTCTAGATGCAAATGGTGTCCCAGAAGAAAATTTAACAGAGTGAAAGAGAGAGAGAGATAGACAGAGGACAAGTAAAATTCTCAAACACAATAGAGGGTCAGCTGACAATCGCAGCAAAGGACTAGTAGAATTATGTTCATGCCAAGTTACAATTGGTACAGGTTCATTTAACCAAAAGAGTAGTTAGGGTATAGTTCCTCCACATTGCCTAGTGTAACAAGTATGGAAAAGAGGCCCTAGAGTTTTACAGGAGGTTGAGTCCAATGCTGACCTTGACATTACCCTACAGTAGTGCTTCAAAGACTTTTTCTTCCCAGTGCCAGAGTGACCCTGGAGTCAGTAGATTAAATTAGGTCATAGGCTCATTGGCAAATGAGACCAAGACAGAAAGAGAGAGAACTTCAGAGAGATAAGTAGGTGAAAGGAAGACCATCACACGGTGAATGGGAGCTGGGGCAAAAATCCCCAACTCCTTTATCCTAAAGCCATACACAGTGGTACAGAAATGCTAGTCATCTTTTGAATACTTTCTTATTGTCACATTAATAAATCCCCAATGTTCATCTCAGTGTAGGTTGGGTGCATGAAGTAAAGCAGTTGGCACAGAATAACTTTTAACCATTACACCTTTTTGGTGTAAATGTGTTCATGCTATCAATCTAAATGCAACAGCAACTATTCAAACAATGTTCATATTGAAACACTAGCTTATCTTTACCTGTTCTTGAGATTCTTTAGTTGACAGTATGCAGTATACAGCTGGTATATTCAGATGTGAGGCAGATGCCCACAGAAGTACCACCTGGAGCTCTTGAGTGAAAATGTCATGCTTAATGTCCATCTTTATTAACACTGGTTTGACACTTCTATTAGTGTCAGATTCTGTAAATTCTTTGTCGTCCATGATAGACAAGGGTACCATGGACATTCTGGAAGAGTCAGTTCTGTACTCCTGTGCTTTGAACACAGATGACTGGTAAATAACACTTTGGCCATTCTCTGAATGGCATTGTCCAGGTAATTTTGTAGGTAGTAGCTTAATACAGTCTTTAGTCTGTCTAATTGCACTGTCCAGTGTACATCTTCCAATTCCTTCTAATGATGTCTGCACACACTGTGTGCCTCCATCATTTTTCTCTCTGAGGCTGCTGGAGTCTGTGCCTTCTAACATTTGAACTTCCTTTTCACTTGAATGTTTTTGACTTCCTTGCTTCCCCAGTGATAAAATAGCATCCTGCAAAATTTGCTCACTCATTTTCTCAGCTTTATCGTTGACTTTGGCAAACAGATCTTGCATGACCTCATTTTGATTACCACAAGGAGTAGCTACCATCTGTGCTCCGAAAGCTTCACGCAGAATGTTTTGTGTCAGCATTTTGCCATATGTGTAACAGACATGGTGTGGAGAAGTCTGGCATTCAGGAATAGTTTTGGTGACCACAGTTGGTGTAACAGGGACAACTGTGGTAGTAAAACTACTCCTTTTTTCCATATTTCTATTGGATTTAAGTGTCAACTCTTTGCATGGGACACAGTCTCTGAAAGGGTCTGTTTTCCCTCCTACCTTTGCTGACTCTGGACACTGCCTGAAAGGCAATGATGTCTTTAATATCTGAAATGAGGATTGGATTAATTCTTCCACCCACTTGTCTGCAAACGCAGCAAAGTTTTTAATAAAATATTTGTGATGATACATTATGTCTTTGCTTGAGGCTTTCTTTTCAGACAATTGATCTTTCTTTTTTTCTGAACCCTGACTCATCGTGCTGGGAAGGCTCAGTGAAGAGCTTTGGGGTGCGTGATTCATTTTTGGTGCAGCAGCAGACTTCACTTTCACAGCTCTATTTGTTTGTGACAGAAAATTATGTTTGCAGCCTGTCTTGTCACAGTGTGCACCTTCTGTTGCTTCAGCTGTGCCACTACACAAAACCAATTTAAGCTGCTCCTTCACCAGCTGATCTGCATAGAGTTCTATACTATCCACTTGGCCACTTGAGTGATTCTTCATTGCTTCTCTGTTTCGGGCATTGATTGATGCCACACTTTCAGAATATTCACCAATTAAAGACTGAACCAGTTTTTCCATAAACTCATTTGGTGCTTCACATCTAGTGGGCCCGTCTTCTGTGTCATCTTTGGGTGTTGGTGGAGGAGGAGAAGGGTGGAAATCCTGCACGAGTTCACTGGGAAAACTTCTACATGCACTGCCTGCCTCATGTTCAAGTGGGGTAAAGTGGGACCCTTCAAAATAGTCACCTGAACTCTTGTGATCAAAGACAACTTCAGAGATACTTGAACTTTGGAACTTATTTTGACTTGTGCCAGAGGCCATGCAGTTTTTAATCTCAGGCTTACTGAGAAGTGTACAGTTAGGACTAGAATGGAAGCCATGCTTGCAGAGGGAATCAGGATGGTGTAAAGGTGGTACAGTTGTGTGTAATGATGAAAATCTTCTGCTCTCACTTTTGGAAGCTCTAACTTCTTCCTTTGCCTCCTGAAGTGCAACAGATATAAGCTGTGTAGCGAGGTCCAGCAGGCCTGGATCACAGTATTTGTGAAGACTATCCACAAACAATTTCAATGGTTGTTTGTGAAAACTCATTGCTGTGTGGATTCCATCTGTCTTACCTGTAGAAACAGGCTGGCACTGCATTAATGGCTGCCTACTACTCCCATATAATATGCTATCCCCTTGTTTTGATTTAAACTCTTGTTTAACTTCCGTTATTATTTTCTTCACAAGGCATATTGTATAGCTGAAAATTGTTCTTTTGTGAACATAACTAGGAATTGTGTCCTCAGAATATGTCTGGGATGCTGTAGCTTTGCTTTTCGATGCCATATGAACGACTTTGCTCAATTCTTTTGTGTAGTTCTCAAGGAAGATGAAAACCTGTGCCCTGGTATAGCTGGGAATGGAGTATGATTGTGTGTTCAGACTCAGAACTCCCAGATTCTGTAAAAAATAGAGGAAGAATACATTTAAATATGCTGATTTGTTTATTATGGAAGTAAATAAGCTTTTATGGTTCAGACCTTTTACTTCTTTCACTCTTTCTCCTAGCATACAAACAGACTCCCTGTAACACTGAGCAGGACAATACAGGCAGAGATGAGAAACTGAAAGCCATTTAACTTATAACAATATGAATTATTAAGTGGCACAGCATTACTTTTTCAGATCTACAAAGTCTAATGTCTAAAATGAATTGCCATGTTGTCCCTCTGTCTGCATGTACTGACCTCCGGTTACTGCTGTTTTGCTTTCACATTCCAAAACTATGTCTATCCATCCATCCATCCATCCATCCATCCATCCTCTTCCGCTTATCCGGGATCGGGTCGCGGGGGTAGCAGCTTAAGAAGAGATGCCCAGACTTCCCTCTCTCTCCCCGGCCACTTCTTCCAGCTCTTCTGAGAGAATCCCAAGGCGTTCCCAGGCCAGCCGGGAGACATAGTCCCTCCAGCGTGTCCTGGGTCTTTCCCTGGGCCTCCTCCCGGTTGGACGTGCCCGGAACACCTCACCAGGGAGGCGTCCAGGAGGCATCCTGATCAGATGCCCGAGACACCTCATCTGACTCCTCTCGATGCGGAGGAGCAGCGGCTCTACTCTGAGCCCCTCCCGGATGACTGAGCTTCTCACCCTATCTTTAAGGGAAAGCCCAGACACCCTGCGAAGGAAACTCATTTCAGCCGCTTGTATTCGCGATCTCGTTCTTTCGGTCACTACCCATAGCTCATGATCATAGGTGAGGGTAGGAACGTAGATCGACTGGTAAATTGAGAGCTTTGCCTTACGGCTCAGCTCTTTTTTCACCACGACAGACCAATGCAGAGCCCGCATCACTGCGGATGCCGCACCGATCCGCCTGTCAATCTCACGGTCCATTCTTCCCTCACTCGTGAACAAGACCCCGAGATACTTGAACTCCTCCACTTGGGGCAGGATCTCACCCCCAACCCTTAGAGGGCACTCCACCCTCTTCCGGCTGAGGACCATGGTCTCGGATTTGGAGGTGCTGATTCTCATCCCAGCCGCTTCACACTCAGCTACGAACCGCTCCAGAGAGAGCTGAAGATCACGGCCTGATGAAGCAAGCAGGACAACATCATCTGCAAAAAGCAGTGACCCAATCCTGAGTCCACCAAACCGGACCCCTTCAACACCCTGGCTGCGCCTAGAAATTCTGTCCATAAAAGTTATGAACAGAATTGGTGACAAAGGGCAGCCCTGGCGGAGTCCAACTCTCACTGGAAACGGGCTCGACTTACTGCCGACAATGCGGACCAAGCTCTGACAGCGGTTGTACAGGGACCGAACAGCCCTTATCAGGGGGTCCGGTACCTCATACTCCCGGAGCACCCCCCACAGGATTCCCCGAGGGACACGGTCGAATGCCTTTTCCAAGTCCACAAAACACATGTAAACTGGTGTGTTTTAAACTAAACTATGTGTGTTAGCTATTTGAAGAATCTAAATTGTCCCCATATGAATAAGAGTTGGCCCTTCAATGGATGTATCAGAGATAATCAAGTTTGAATACAATTAGTTATTAATGTATCTAAAATAGTTGATATTTATAAAAAGATGAATGAAATTCTTTCAGTTATGATTTTCATCATATTTTACACTAGCTGCAAGGAATGCCATGTTTAAAAAAGACTTACATTTTACGATTTACCAAATAAACCAGAAACTATTGTCAATATAGTTAATTCTTCCAACAGTTTATAAAATAATAATTAAGGCTCCTGAAGCTTTTCACCTTAAGCCACTGCATGGGAATTTATATAATGCAAATAAATTATATTTACATGGGTGGACAAAACAAAGAAAACACCACATAAGAAAGGAATTGAACTTTCAAGGAACTAAATTACAATTACAAATATAACTTGAACTGGTGAGTCATATTAATGAGCTGATTGACAATTAGCAGTATGTCAACTATAAAAAAGGTCTGACAATTAGCACTTTCCTATGCCCACAAAACTGTAAAATTCTTTCATGTCTCCAGGGGTACAGTCTAAAAAATAATGACAGCACATGCTAAACATGCACAAACTGCATCAGCAAAGAAAAATCAGTGGTTGCAATAGGGACCACATTGAAAGGGCTAGAAGGACACTTCATAGGCATCATTGGCATTCAAAAACCACTTGCATCCAACACCACTAGACAAAAATGAATAAATGTAAAACCTGGACTACCTGACTAATGAAAAAAAAAGATGATCTGATAGATTAATTTCCCTCTTTTTACTTTAGAAGATGCCCGCTTGCTTGTCTGAGCAAAGGAAATTGCTTTTACTTCAACTAGATGACTGACTTGGGGACCAGGGGTTCACAGCTAGTTTCTCCTTGTAGATATATACTGTAAAAAGTTGAGGGATGAGAACCTATGCGATTTCTTGTCAGTGACATTTCTGGACTTGTCCACAATTGCTCAGAAGAGGGTATAAAAGGTGGTTAGAACTAAGCAAGACTGAAATAAAGAGCCTATGATATCCGCTAGATGCAATGCTGAATTTCAAAAGTCCACCTGTTCAGCTGAAGGAGAGTTCCACTTTGCACTGCTGCATAAGCATTTGTTTCTCCTCTTTGTGTGGGGATGAAAACCAGAGATGAATAGCACCTAGAGATAGTCCTCACTAGTGATAGTGTTGAAGAAACCATAGATAAGTGAAGTGAATTAATGAATGGCACCATTAAAAAAGACTGAACAATATATGTCAGGTACAGATGTATGTGAAATTGTTATTTGCCTTTTGACCTATAGTAGATAGAGAAAATATGTTTTGGTGCTGTTATATTTCCTTGCACTTTAACGCTTTAGTTTGAGTTTTTATTTTTTACACTTACTTTTTTTGCAGTTGTCTAATATCTAGTTTGCTGCAATGTTCTAGCAGAAAGTTCTAGCTCCTACTTATCATAAAACATGCTTTACCTTTCTCTACCACCTGCTCTTTCCATCTCTTTCTGTTCCTCTGCAAGTTTACTGTTCGGTTCACCTAATGTGCTGTTTAGCTCCACAAATAGCCCCTCTCTCTCTATTTATTTATTTATTTATTTATTTCTCTCTATATATCTTTGGGCCAAATCAGCTTTAAACACTGACCTCCGGTCAATTTCAGGAAAGCTCAAGAATTAGCTCCACGGTTAGAGATGGTTTTTGCTCATTCCAGTAGCCTCTACATTCCCAGTACACTTGAGGATCTTCTTGTCTTAACACAAACATGACTTTGAATAACCTTTCTGCTGCTGCTCCTCTTAGATAGATAGATAGATAGATAGATAGATAGATAGATAGATAGATAGATAGATAGATAGATAGATA
>JANRMT010062790.1:4769980-4824761 GCA_026402145.1 Polypterus bichir lapradei | reverse complement strand
ATAGATAGATAGATAGATAGATAGATAGATAGATAGATAGATAGATACTTTATTAATCCCAAGGGGAAATTCACATAATCCAGCAGCAGTATACTGATACAAAGAAACAATATTAAATTAAATAGTAATAAAAATGAAAAAAAATAAAAAAAAGTTAGCATTTACTCCCCCGGGTGGAATTGAAAAGTCGCATAGTGTGGGGAAGGAACGATCTCCTCAGTCTGTCAGTGGAGCAGGACAGTGACAAAAGTCTGTCACTGAAGCTACTCCTCTGCCTGGAGATGACACTGTTCAGTGGATGCAGTGGATTATTCATGATTGACAGGAGTTTGCTTAGTGCCCGTTGCTCTGCCACAGATGTTAAACTGTCCAACTTTACTCCTACAATAGAGCCTGCCTTCTTAACAAGTTTGTCCAGGCGTGAGGCGTCTTTCATCTTTATGCTGCCACCCCAGCACACCACCGCGTAGAAGAGGGCACTCGCCACAACCGTCTGGTAGAACATCTGCAGCATCTTACTGCAGATGTTGAACGATGCCAACCGTCTCAGAAAGTATAGTCTGCTCTGACCTTTCTTACATAGAGCATCAGTATTGGCAGTCCAGTCCAATTTGTCATCTTCAAAGAGCAACATAGTCCTTGATCACATCCCATCAAATTAGGTACTGCTCTGTGATAGCCAGAAAGTCAACTTGTTTTATTCTTGTTCTGGTTTCCATTATTTCATTCTTCCTATTTCAGAAGGGTAGAGTATCCTAGTGCTGCAGGGTTGTCTGTTCTCTAACTTTCTGAGAGAACATCCCATACTCAGTCCACATCTCACTGTCTTGTTCCAGGATGATATGGTATATAGAACCTTTGGGCATTCAGTACAACAACAGGGCTTACCATCCCTTTTAGCATCTTTCACTGTTATCTGGCAATGTCAATCACCACATGTTTCTCTTTTTTTCTTCTTGCACCCTTCTATGTTCACTTGGCTACCCAGCACAATAAATAAAGGCTGGCTCAAAACATAGACAGTACCCAGCATCTGAAGGAGATTTTGGGATTCTAAAATTCTTATCTTTGATGCATAACATTTTGTAGAAACAAATGCATCTGTGCTTCCTATAGTTTAAAAATCACATTAAAATTCCCTGACCAATTCCAAAGCTGAAAGAAATACGTGAGACGCCCTAAGTTGTGGCATCCTTCCAGCCTTAGTAAATGTCAGTGCATGAGAGGCTTAATCACAGTTCTCAAAATTATAAAGAACACTGCACGTAGTGGCGCGTTAATTTCTTAACAAGTTTGAACAAATAGAAATGTTACACAATGATTTTTTTGCTGGTAATACTGTATGTGAAACAAGCCATCTCATATTATGGTATAAAGCAACCTCAGCATGCACTGAAACCTCAACACAGTTTTTTCATACTGAATCAAAAACTAATAAGCAACTTTGAGATCAATGACCTGATGTCTTTATATTCTGCAGTTAACTTCTTCTCTTATGACATTTCTTGTTCTGTGTCTAGTTTAATATAAACTTTCAGAATTGCGATCATAATTACATCCCATAAAATCTTACCTGCTCAAAGTCTGGGCTGGAATCTTCAAGGCTGATTATTAAATTACCAAGTTTTATTTGGCTGTTTTGCCAATCAATCTGCAAGGACATCTAGTTTTAAAAAAATATAAATATATATTTATTAAATCAGATCTTATTTCACTTTTTCTCATTCATTCATCTATAAAACAGTTTATTTCATTATAGGACCAAACAGAGCTAAAGGCAAATAAAATAGTATAACATGTGGTGCCAATTGTGGACTCCCCTTGACTTTTACATGCCAATATAAAATTGTAAATTAATGTAACACAAAATAAATATTTCAGATGCCACCTACATAATTTTGGCAATGCAGGAGGTAGAACTGTTACCTTATGTAATTAGAACCCCATCTTGAATCCAATATGGAATGTCTTCCATGTAAATTTAACACCCTGTGATTGTATGAGTTTCCTTCCACAGTCCAAATACACACTGTGAAGTCTGATTGGCTACTCTCTATTGACTTATTATGAATAAAATGTGTTTTCATATACATGGCTGTCTCTTAAGCAGCATTGGTTCTTGAATTGAGTTCTCTGAGACCTTGTAAAAACAGGTGGTTGACTGTGTAAGCCTAAGCAACTCACATTTTCGGCCTCAAAAATTAATAACTAAATTATACTACAAATAAGTTCTGAACACTGTTTCTAGCCAAGAAAGACTCAACTTATAGTCAATGTTAACTCTGCTTGTTCTAGCTACACAGGAAATTAAACCCTGAGAAAGAGAAAATGACATCTAGATGACTCAGAGTCTTTGTCTCTCCTCATGAAGGAACCAGAAAACTAGAATTTCAGGACATCTGATGAGTTTGCTCCCAAGTGGGGAAAAACATAATAGACCATCCCTTACAGAGTCAGCCCTTTCAGGGTTATAAAAGGGTGTAAAGAGAGGTAAGGAGAACAGTTTAATTTGTACTACAGCTGACATGAACTCTGCCTGCACAATTCTTCTGAGAATCACAAACACATGTATGGACATTAAACCAAACTCTTAACTCTTTCAGGGATGAAGTCGACATTTTTCAAAAGGAGCAGTTGACGATGGTAATCAACTGTAAACGGTGACAAAACCGACCGTTATGTTTTAGTTGGATACTCGTTGCTAGCAGGAAAGCTAGCTTCATTGGTTTTGACCGAGATTTTCTGCACCCCCGTGAGTAGCAAAAAATGGCCCTAACACCTGGCGAGAGATAAAAGCGGACCTGTAAAGTAAAATACTCCATGGACGACGTTTTGCCTATTCTCTCTGAACTGGACTATGACTTGTCTGACTCGAAAACCAATGTGAAGTTCCAGCTTCAGCTGACTGGTCCCGAGCTAATCGTGGTGCTGAACAGGTTCAAGTAGCTGACACGCCTATGGCACTTGCTTGCCTGGGAGGACTGCCAATTAACAATGATAAAAGGTAGAAAACAGATTGCAATAAACTGCGACTGTGACCGCTGCTGCTGCCCCAGCCATGCAAGCAAAGGCTGGCAGCAAGCCTGTTGCACATTCTTGGCAAACTGGCAGCCACGGCATGCAGCAACAGACATTTAATGTTGATTTCTATGTTAAACCATTGCTTTTCAGAAAACTGTTTTTTGTAAAAAATATTCAGCCCTCAAAGAGTTAATCTTTGGTTAAATCTCAATCTTTATAAACCAACACAACTGGTAGGTCTGTTTTTTAGTTATACCTGCTGCCCTGTCTAATAGTGTGCAAAGTGTGATTTAGCAGTTATAATGTCATATACTGTAAATATAGAAAGTAAAAATTTATTGCTACACATTTATAGTTCAAGTATGCCAATGCAATACTGTAGTAGGAAAAACCTTATCAATAAACGTTTGGCAGCCAGATGTCCTAGTGCTAAGAAGAAAATAGAACACAAATAATGAATATATTCTAATATGTTAAGAGTGGACCAAATTAGGTTTACAGTTGTGAGTATGCGAGGCCAGCAATTTGAGCACTTACAAGATTGTACTTAACTGCACTGTGCCATTGTGATATTCTTTTGAGTTAATAAAGTTATAAAAGCTATCAAGTTAATAAAGCTATTGTAATAATCATAATCTGTCTTTTCCCATACACATATAAGTGTATACCTACTTTTGCCCACACCAGTATATTGTAGAAATAAAAAGATAATCCTATGTTCTTCTTTATCTTCAGTATTCATCTTAACTGTATTGCCCGAGTATACATTCATTGCAGCATATGATATAATAAATAATATATAATATTATAAATGTATAATAAATAATTTACTATTCTAAAGCAATATCTGGCACACACTCATGTATGACCTTTTGCTGCCCCCTATTGCCTGAATTTGCCAAGCTTCCAAAGGGTTCACTCATACTAGTAAAGCTCCAGGAACATGCTTTTGTAGGTCACTATTTTAGAAAACTTTGGAGATACTTGCTTAATTTGACTTGTTCTTCACCAACTTTTCAACAACTTACCTTTGATTCAGTAAGATACTCATAAATATCTGATTGTATCCATGCATGTATCATATGCTACTAAAAAGGGTTGGCACTATGGCTGTAACAGTGACATTAACTGTGAAAATTGATGCACTTGCATAAATAATTTCACCCCTGCATACATAGTTTGCATAATACCCCCTTTAGTTAAATAATACGCTATAATTATGTCTACTCCATTCCCATCCCTATTAAAACAAGTATTGATAAATGTGTAATATGAGCTGTAAGTCTGAAATCAGGCCTGGATGAGATGCCAGTTCAGTACACACAGACTTAGTCACACCAAACCACTTTAGAGGTGCCATTCAATCTGGCATTTCAGTTTAGTGTTTGAGAATTGAACCGGGGCTTCAACAGTAAACATATCCTTTATCCCACCATGCCATTCTGAAGATTACTGTTTGATTTAAAGTGGGGTAAGAGGAACAATATTGGAGATCCACTTTTTCCTAGGTGTTAGTTCAAGGAGTTAGCTTTCATGGAGGTTGGCAGTGCTGGGGTTTAAGGACATTTTTGGTTTCAACTTTTTTTTATCTACATAATACTACTTGAAAACAGTGGAAAATAAAAAAAAGTTATTTAAAAAAAATGAAACACTTGCTCCCTGTGAAATGTATACATCCATCCATTATCCAACCCACTATATCCTAACTACAGGGTCATGGGGGTCTGCTGGAGCCAATCCCAGCCAACAAGGCAGGAAACAAACCCCAGGCAGGGCGCCAGTCCACTGCAGGGCGTGCGCACACACACGTACCAGGGACAATTTAGAATCACCAATGCACCTAACCTGCATGTCTTTGGACTGTGGGAGGAAACCGGAGCACCCAGAGGAAACCTGTGCAGACACAGGTAGAACATGCAAACCCCACGCAGGGAGGACCCGGGAAGCGAACCTGGGTCTCCTAACTGCGAGGCAGCAGCACTACCCACTGCGCCACATTGCCGCCCTACATTGAACAAATACTCCTAAATATTACAAATTCACATATTTTGCAAAACACCTTGGTTAAAACTGTCTCCCAAATAAATTATTTATTTATTTATTTTCTGAACCAGCTTTGTAAAGTTCTGGGTGGACAATAATATTAGTCTTTCTAGACCAAGTATCCAGTTCAGGGTCAGAGCAGCACTGGGCACAATAAGGAGGCCAACCCTGAACACGTCTCCAGAAAATCACAAAAAACACTTACCCATCCATCCACTCTCACACCAGGCCAACAAACAATCATCAATTACACCTGACAGTAAGAGAAAATTGCACAGAAAAATTAAAAACGTGCATCCACCTATAATAATAATAATAATAATAACCATTTGCAGGAAAGTGGCACAATGGCTAGCTCTGTTGACTAGTCACTGTGTAAATCTGCAGTTTCTCCCTGTAATCCGTGTGAGGTCTTCTTGTGTTAAACTGTTTTTCTCCCATATCTACAAAAAGTACGCAGATTAAGTTAACTGGTCCAGAAAGTCATATTCTGGTCCCCACAATCTTCGGTCCACAACCTTATTATTCTGCTTATTTTCAAGTCTCTCCATTGCTTAATCTCTAAATAGCTCAGCAGTCTCCTTCATTTATATAAGCCATCACATTCTCAGCGTTCCTCTGAGTCTTAATCTTTACTCTGTTCCTTTCTCAAAGCTTCGCACAGTGCTTTGCTTTTTACATCTACAACTTTAACATCTTTTGAACTAAAAACATGTCTTTTTAAGCAAGCTTTTGCGTTGCCTTAACAGCTGTAATTTCATATGATAGCTTCCTGCCTTTTTTAAAAACACATTTTATGGTTATATCAGTGGTATACAGTATGTATGTTTGTAAATATTGATACATATAAAGCATTTATGTATGTTTTTCTAATATGACACTTTTTTTCTCACTCAAATGGCTTTATTTTGGTTTTTTTTCTGTTGTACAGTGCCCTTTGGTACCTTGAAAAGTTCTTATATTATTATTATTATTATTATTATTATTATTATTAGTAGTAGTAGTAGTAGTAGTAGTAGTAGTAGTAGTAATAGTTGTAGTAGTATAAGAAATATTAGTATCATTAGTATTTAAAATAAGTCCTAAAAGGCTAAAGATATATTTTCATTTTTTCCTCTGGCATTTAGCTTGCCACTGAATTGATTTTCTACTTTAAATTAGAAATCAAGAAGATGGAAGCTATAATCATCAGCTAGCTGACTGTCAAATTAAATCAGACCAGAAGGGTGGAGGATTCAGGACATCAGTCAAAGAATATATATTGTACTTAGTTTACAATCTGTCTCTGTGATCACAGGCCCACTTCATTTGATATATGAATATACACATCTGTACATTTTATTAATATTTACATAAAGAAAAATATCTGTGTGCAACAGTAATTGAAACCAACAGTGATTCTATGTTATCTTACTTAAGAGTATGAAAGACAAGCGCAGGCATAAAATTAGAGTGAAGTACTCCTTCGGTGCACACAAACACAGATCTGGACAAACTCAGCTTCTTATCAAAGTTTTTACAATACTCTTGCTTCATGATATAATACATATAATTCCTCAAAAATGTATTTCCGTTTTTTACTTACCTTTTAAAACAAAAAATGGATGAAAACAAGACAAAAAACTCCACTTCTTTGCGAGATTCTGAAAATGGTGACGGAAGTGATGTCTGTGGTTTTCTCTTTTGAGCTTATTTCCTCTTCTACAACCACAGTTGTCATAAAAGCAACTAAAAGCAAAAAAGCCATGAATATTGGAATGGAGGCCATTAATGTTATTGTCGGATTATATGATGCTTCCATCCTCCTGCACTTCAGTTTTTTATAATACATGGAGGGATGTGTTTGTTAATTCTGACAAAGGTTTGATAAATGAGACAAGACCACTGAGTCTATCTGGCTTGTCTGGTACTTTTCAAGAGAATGCCACTTCTTTTGAGGAATTTCATTTTACACTGTTCGTTTATGAGTTACCTGTTCATTTTCTAGATGAAAGTGGGGAGGTAAGGTCCATGCTAGATTCCCATTCCATTACATTAGGAACTCACACACCTACACTCACTCATTCCTGGACCAATCCTGCATTACCAATTAACTGATCCTATATGTCATTTGAACGATGGAAAATAACTGGAGTGTTTGGAGGGAAAACCCCACATGGACATGGGTAGAACCTGCAAAACCAATAAAGATAATGAGAGAGAAAGAATTTAAAACCAGAACTCCCAATCTGGAAGTACTGGTATCTTGCCTAGGTTTGGAACCTGCCATGTGCCTGATACTGCCGAGAAAGCCTATGTTTAAGCAAACAATTCTGAACTGGATGTGATGGACAGCACCCATGAGTTGGCACTCTGTCCAGGATGGGTGCTTGTCCATTACCTGGCTGGAAAGGGAGGATGAAGAAAAAACAAGACATTTTATGTTCTTTTCAGGAAGTTGGCATAAGATGCCAATAATATAAAGTGTGATGATATCTCAGCTGGTGTGGGGCAGGTAAATTTGCCCAACCAGAAGGCCAATATAATGGAAGGGCAGGGGAGACAATGCAACATGGTTTTGGTCTCCCCTGATATACTGGATGGCAGCGTCCCTGGGTTAGGATTCCCACAGGGACCTCCGCAGGGCATGCTGGGACCTGTAGTCAGACCAGAGGCAGTCCCGTTTGGTTCCATGGGGCCACCAGCGGGAGCTGCTGAGATTCGCAATCCCTGCTTTAGGGACTTCCATTTGACCCAGAAATGCTTCCAGTGGGGCTAGGCTCCAGCATCAGAAGTATTCTGAGGTCTGAGATAAAATGAGTAGCTCTGCCTAACCTAGGTGATTTAGAGTTGGGTGGAAGATGGACAAGGCTTTCCTGTGAGGAGTAGAGAAGAAAAGAGACCAAGAGAAAGAAGAAGAATTGTTTTGGTGCTTCTCTGCAACAATATAAAGAATCCTTTGTTGAGGTATTGGTTCTTAATAAATCTTTTATTCAGACTAGGACCTGTGACTGTGAGGTTGTGTCTAGGATTTGGGGCAGTGTTTTTCTCCCTAGTGGTCATATGGACAAAGACATTAGAAATGGGTAAATATATGTAAAAAAAGTCCAGCATTACGGCTCAGTGATTAGTTTGCTGCCTTTTGCAGTACCTGCAAACTTCATTCAGACCTCAATCAGTGACTGTGTGGAGTTTCTTTGTACTAGATATGTTTGTATTGTTATGGTCTGTTGATCACACAGATATTTATTTTGTACTGTATATTCAATTACTGTTTTAACATCTTTGTAATTGTCTGTATTTAAATAATGTGTAACAAGGTGATGTGAAAAAAAAAATAAAGTTAGCAGCCACACATAGAATTGTTAGTATAAAAGCAGCCTTAGTTGGCCAGGTGGTGATGCAGTAAGAAGGAATTTGATGAGAGAAGGTTGTAAGGAAGAACGTGAGAAACCTATCATTATTTTGCCAGAGCAGCACAGGTACACTGCCCTTATTATTGCCACATTTAACTCCCTTAAGTCTAAAGAAAAATGTGCAATTACAGTATAAACAGTGCAATAAGGTATGGAATGTCTTTCATTAACCAGTGCTAATAAAGAGTGAGGAACCAAGTAGAGAAGGATACATGACATAGAACTGCAGGTTCCAGTAGTTGTAGTGCAGTCCAAGGTGTCTGCAACTGAACGATGATGAAGATGGTAGGGATGCTCCTTTGTCTTTCATTGGGATATAAATACCAACAAATATATGCAGAGTTATAATGGACTGTGCAGGGAATTAGCATATATTAGCATATAGTTATTGCTGTCTTCAAGTTGACTTTTAACATGACAGTTTTTAAATGTGAAATACTATATTTTTGATTATTTTCTGGTGGGGACAACTTTTAAAATAAACACGTGGGCTCAGAGACATTGATCGGTGTGAGGGTGCCATTGCTCAGGAAACGCTCCCAAAGGTAGCTGTCCTTTCGGAAACAACAGGGTCAGAATGTACAGTCAGGTTGCGGAGATTACAAGCGAAGAGCTGTATGTCTAATCTAAACAGGGAACTCCCTTTTAAACAGTGGTCAGTCTGGCAGCTGACTTGTGATGGAGCATTTTGCACAACCGTAAGAATCTCCCTGCCCGCACATTGCTGGTTACAATAAAATGCTAGAAATAAAAAGCCACCAGGGTGATACACCTGTGGCAGTTATATCAGTTTAATCCTGTTGGAACAGCCCTATGTAATGAGGGTTTTCTTCCTACACTTTAAATATGGAAATGAGACTGCTTGGTCACTCCAAAATGGCACAGTGTGTGCATAGCTGTGGATGTGCACCTGATGACCTGAACAGAGCTGATTTCTAGCTTTGTACCCTGTGGTACCAGGATGGACTGTTTATTAACCATTTTAAAACTGCATTTCAATGTGTAATTCACACATCCAAATTTTGAAAAGGACATCCCTAGTACAGGTCCATTTACTAGGTGGCTGTCTCACTGGGAACTGGAGCATGGCAGGACCGAGTCCTGGGGGCAATGCAGGTTCATTACAGACAAATGCAATGAACCAATATGTTAAACAGAGAAATGTTATTTACATATGGTATTAACATACATATTAATTTTTATTTTATTTAACTCTATCTACCAGAAGTATAAAGAATTAACAAAATCTATAATTTTTCTAATTCAGTTATCCAGTTTAGTTTCAAGAGTTACCAGTGCCTACTGTGGCAGTATTGACCATAAGGTGGAAACCTAACCTAGAAGGAATGTCTGCCCTTTATGGCACCCCCACATGCTTTCTCTCACACCAGCAAATTGGATTTGCCAAATATCCAATTCCATTAATGTTATTTTCATGAATAACGTATATAGATGAGGGGTTGTTCTGTGGCTTACTGTATATATTTACTTGTAACCTACATAACTAAATGAATTTGCTATTACAGGATAATAATGATCATCTTGACTCCTTTTTCCACAAGTTGAAAAATAATCTTGGGTACCCATCAGCAAAGAGTACATTTCTCTCTGGGATTTCTTCAATGAGTAAAGACTTAGAAAGCCAGTCTTCATATATAATATGCTACTGTGGCTGTTCGTTTGTCTGTTCAGGATTTTAAATCACCTGTAGCTTGCAAACTGTTTGACCTATTGACCTGCAATTTGGTACAAATCTACTACGTGAAGTCTACTATCCGCTTTCGGGGTGATGATTGACCTCCAAGGTTATTCCTCTTTTTATTTTTATTTTATTTTATTGTAGAATCATTGTCGTTCTCATCCTTACCACCTTCACCGTCACTTCTCCTACCTCTTCATCTCTTAAATCACTAAGGAATTGCAACACAAACACTGACTTAATCTGTTTTAACGCGAAAAGATACCGATGAAAGAAGAGAAGAAGCAGACCACTAGGGTGGAAAAAAGAAGAGCTGCTCAGGAAGCAGCAAGCGCATCATTCTCTGAACTATGAATGCTCAAGTCAAGTGTATTTACTGCATGTTATTGTGCAGTGTGCCGTTACTGGTTGAATAATAATTAGATGTCAATCAATTATATATTTCATACTGCATAGCACATTTCACAGCAAGCACCATACTAGTATCCTTTATTAAAGAAAACATAATGTGACTTTACTGATTATGGAAATCGCTGTATTGTGAAATGGAAACTACTCATATAATTTTTTTATTTTTGTGAGATATTCTAAATGTGTTTAATTAACCCAGCCACAGGAGATGCACAAAGAAGTTTGTTTCTTCGTGCCAGTCCCAAGCCCGAATAAACGGGGAGGGTTATGTCAAGAAGGGCACCCGGTGTAAAATTTTTTAAACAATGACCGCCACCAGTACTGTTAGCCAACAGGGCGCTGTTGGAAATTGGGCTACGGTTGGCCGAAGAAGAAGAAAGAGAAGAAGACGAGGGAGATGTGTCCGGAGACAGGAGGAGAGGAGGAAAGTAAAGAGAGTGGAACTGAGGGTAGGAACTTTGAATGCTGGCAGAATGACTGGCAAGGGGAGAGAGTTAGCAGATACAGTATGATGGAGAGAAGGGGGGTTGATATATTGTGTGTGCAAGAGACTAAATGGAAAGGGAGTAAGGACAGGTGGATTGGATGTGGATTCAAATTGTTCTATCATGGTGTGGATGGGTGGAGAAATGGGGTAGGAGTTATTCTGAAGGAACAGTATGTCAAGAGTGTTTTGGAGGAGAAAAGAGTGTCAGGCAGATCAATGATTATGAAGCTGGAAATTGGAGGTATGATGATGAATGTTGTTAGTGCATATGCACCGTAAGTTGGCTGTGCAATGGGTGAGAAAGAAGATTTTTGGAGTGAGTTGGATGAAGTGATGAACAGTGTACCCAAGGGACAGAAAATGGTGATTGGAGCGGATTTGAATGGGCATGTTGGTGAAGGGAACAGTGGAGACGAGGAGGTGATAGGTAGGTATGGTATCAAGGAGAGGATAGTGGATTTTACCAAAAGGATAGACATGGCTGTGGTGAATACATATTTTAAGAAGAGGAAGGAACATAGGGTTACGTACAAGAGTGGAGGAAGCTGCACACAGGTAGATTACATCCTATGCAGAAGAGTTGATCTGAAGGAGATTGAAGACTGCAAAAGTGGTGGCAGGGGAAAGTGTAGTTAAGCAGCATAGGATGGTGGTCTGTAGGATGACATTGGAGATCAAGAAGAGGAAGAGAATGAGGGCAGAGCCAAGGATCAAATGGTGGAAGTTGAAAAAGGAAGACTGCAAGGTGGAGTTTAGGGAGGAGGTGAGACAGGCACTGGGTGGCAGTGAAGAGTTACCAGACGGCTGGGAAACTACAGCAGATGTAGTAAGGGTGACAGCAAGAAGGGTGCTTAGCGTGACATCTGCAAAGAGGAAGGAGGAAAAGGAAACCTGGTGGTGGAATGAGGAAATACAGGAGAGTATACAGAGGAAGAGGATGGCAAAGAAGAAGTGGGATAGTCAGAGAGATGCAGAAAGTAGACAAGAGTACAAGGAGATAAGGCACAAGGTGAAGAGAGAGGTGGTGAAGGATAAAGAAAAGGCGTATGATGAGTTATATGAGAGGTTGGGCAATAAGGAGGGAGAAAAGGACCTGTACCGATTGGCTAGACAGAGGGACTGAGCTGGGAAAGATGTGCAGCAGGTGATGGTGATAAAGGATAAAAATGGAAGCATACTCACAAGCGAGGAGAGTGTGTTGAGCAGATGGAAAGAGTACTTTGAGAGGCTGATGAATGAAGAGAACAAGAGAGAGAAGAGGTTGGATGATGTGGAGATAGTGAATCAGGAAGTGCAACAGATTAGCAAGGAGAAAGTAAGGACAGCTTTGAAGAGGATGAAAAATGGAAAGGCCGTTGGTCCAGATGACATACCTATTGAAGCATGGAGGTGTTTAGGAAAGATAGCAGTGGAGTTTTTAACCAGATTGTTTAATGGAATCTTGGAAAGTGACAGGATGTCTGAGGAGTGGAGAAGAAGTGTACAGGTGCCGATATTTTAGAATAAGGGGGATGTGCAGGACTGCAGTAATTACAGGGGGATACAATTGATGAGCCACAGCATGAAGTTATGGGAAAGAGTAGTGGAAGCTAGGTTAAGAAGTGAGGTGATGATTAGTGAGCAGCAGTATGGTTTCATGCCAAGAAAGAGCACCACAGATGCAATGTTTGCTCTGAGGATGTTGATGGAGAAGTTTAGAGAAGGCCAGAAGGAGTTGCATTGCACCTGGAGAAAGCATATGACAGGGTGCCTGGAATGGTATTGTATGAGGAAGTTGGGAGTGGCAGAGAAGTACATAAGTGTTGTACAGGACATGTACAAGGGAAGTGTGACAGTGGTGCGGTCTGTGGTAGTAGTGACGGATGCATTCAAGTTGGAGGTGGGATTACATCAGGGATTGGCTCTGAGCCCTTTCTTATTTGCAGTGGTGATGGACAGGTTGACAGACGAGATTAGACAGGAGTCCCCGTGGACTATGATGTTTGCTGATGACATTGTGATCTGTAGCGATAGTAGGGAGCAGGTTGAGGAGACCCTGGAGAGGTGGAGATATGCTCTAGAGAGGAGAGGAATGAAGGTCAGTAGGAACAAGACAGAATACATGTGTGTAAATGAGGGGGAGGTCAGTGGAATGGTGAGGATGCAGGGAGTAGAGTTGACGAAGGTGGATGAGTTTAAATACTTGGGATCAACAATACAGAGTAATGGGGATTGAGGAAGACAGGTGAAAAAGAGAGTGCAGGCAGGGTGGAATGGGTGGAGAAGAGTGTCAGGAGTAATTTGTGACAGACGGGTATTAGCAAGAGTGAAAGGGAAGGTCTACAGGATGGTAGTGAGACCAGCTATGTTATATGGGTTGGAGACGGTGGCACTAACCAGAAAGCAGGAGACAGAGCTGGAGGTGGCAGAGTTAAAGAGGCTAAGATTTGCATTGGGTGTCATGAGGATGAATAGGATTAGAAATGAGTACATTAGAGGGTCAGCTCAAGTTGGACGGTTGGGAGACAAAGTCAGAGAGGCGAGATTGCGTTGGTTTGGACATGTACATAGGAAGGGCTAAGCGAAGAGGAGAGATGCTGGGTATATTGGGAGAAGGATGCTAAGGATACAGCTGCCAGGGAAGAGGAAAAGAGGAAGGCCTAAGCGAAGGTTTATGGATGTGGTGAGAGAGGACATGCAGGTGATGGGTGTAACAGAACAAGATGCAGAGGACAGAAAGATATGAAAGCAGATGATCTGCTGTGGCAACCCCTAACAGGAGCAGCCGAAAGAAGAAGAAGATTTTAAATGTGTTTAATTACTGAATTGTAATTAGTTTTAATTTTTACAAAACTCATTATTTTTCTCAAAGAAACAGCACATATTCATTCATTAACTTATGATTAAAGGAACTGATGCATGCAGCTGCAGTTTGCATCAGGTTTATCAAATAGTGTGCAATTAGTTAGAAAATCATTAGAGGGTGGTTTTGTGGGCCCAGTCTAAAATAAAGGGAGGAAATCTAGTTCAAATTTGACAGTAGAAATAAAGTGAGTGTTAACACTTCACCCAAGATAAACCTTTCAGATATCTCCCAAGGAATGTTAATAAGACTGTTTCCTTGAGAGACTACAAAGACGTTTCAAAGGAAATTCGGGTAGCAGCAGTAGTATTGTTACATGTACAGAATGCAGTAAAATTTTCACCTGCATGTCCTACCAACATGAAACACATTACAACTTTACAGCGCCATAAGAAGGAAAATAAATAATACAATTTTTTGAAAAGACAAGCTTAAATACTCAGATAAATGCTCACTCATATAGAAAATTATCAAAAAGGGCAAATTCAAAGAAAAGCAAATAAGTTCATTGTTTGTAGTGAAGAACAATCTAGAAAGAATTTCAGAATTTTTCATGTCACATACTCAATGTAGGATGCTCAATTTAGACTATGAGAACTGTAGGTTAACTTCAGACTATCTAAAACTGTCTTTTTCCAAAATTAACCTCATTGTTGATTGGCCAACTGGCAGAAATTAATGAAAAGACATTGGTTCTCATGACATTTGGTGTTGTGGTTGCTTTTCGTTTGTCTGTCTGGAGCACAATGTTCAAAGATCTTTTATTTACTCTAAATTATTTTAAGTGGGCATTTAAAATTTTTGAGACTTCCCATATAAGGTCTGAAGTGGTAAGAGCCAGGGGAATGAGAAAGTGTATAGGAGTCAGGTGGAGAACTGAAACTAAATACTTTCAGCCAACATATTATTCACCAGAAGTGTGTCAAGAAATGCTACTGGGGATCATTTATACTAACAGGAATATGTCTGCATAATGCTTCACTAGGATTGGGAAGTCAGAAGTTTTTCTTTCTTTTTAGTCATTCTGGTGTGTGTTCAGACAATAGAGTGTATTGTAAAAAGCCCCGGGGCCAAATAAAGTTCTGCCTATGTTACCGACCTCAGGCCTAGGGGAACCTGGGCCAGGTACAAGTCACTGTTGCTACATGGTGTAGCCACAGCGATATGGTGAAAAAGAATAAAAGAAACAGGCAGCTGTCACAAGTCTCAGCCCATACCTCTCTTCTTTTGTATTCTCCTTTACCCAGAAATATATAAATGCTTTAATTTCTACATAGATGAACATGGCAATCAGTGAAACAATGGTGCAAGCCAATTTCCTCTGTATAACAAATAGTGTAAACACATTTACTTTGAGCACTTGATTATAAACCAATGTCCCTAGAACTCGTTCATTTCAAAGGAAGCAGACAGTTTTGTATCCCCACATTGTGGGTAGATGAGATACTAAATCAAAGCAATCTGACTATTCAAAGCAGTTGACTCTTTAGCCAGACAGGTAAATATGAAGGTCCTGTAGATAGCCATCAACAACAACCTGTAGAAGAACTTTCCAGAAATTCTGACTTTTCTTTAAAACACTGGTTTATAGCCCATTACACCTGTCTATGCATGGAAGAAAAAAACAGCCTTGAATGGGACAAGTGCTAATCAATTGGAGGGTACGTAGAAATATCCATACTAGTCCAGTTTAGAGTCACTGATGTGCATATTTTTGGGTTGTGTTTCAGTTAAAAACACTCAATGAAACAAGTACAGCATATGAGCTCTATGCAATCTGTGATTAGGCCATGATTCAAATCTAGGGACGCAGAGCAACAATAACCAGGAATGAATAGCTCTACATCAAAGTGAAAATTTCAAAATAAAAGTGTTCTTTCATGTGTTGGCAGTCCTGATTTATAATTCAACTATATGTTGCATGTATGATTTAATTTCATTGACAGCTCTTTTTAAATACTGTACAAGGACCTGAACAACAGTGCTCTGTATCATTTAATCTCTCCATCCAACAGTACTGAACACGCTCAATACCGTTCCGATTGCGGGGTTGGGTCCTATCTGCTGCGCATGAACTAGCCTTGGACTTAGGGCACTGGTCCATCGCAGCAGAGAACGGTGTTAGTCCAAAGATATAGCTATTGATTCAGGTTCATTCTAGGATCTATCTGTTTATTTTAAGTCTCACTGAATCAGGAATGAGCGAGCTGAAGCATAACCCCCGAAATGCCTCATCAGGGCAATTTGTAAATGGTTAATATTAAGAAATAGTGTTAAAAATCATTTTAAGCCTCAGCCCATTTTAAGAAAGATCGGCGGGGATGGTTGGGGCTGAATATGATCTCCTTATCGAAAATATGTAAACAAAACAGTGACGTTTTCAGGTGCTTTTAAACAAGAATGTATCTTTCTACAAATCTATATTTTACAGACTATTCGCCCACGCTTTTACTTCGCAAAAAAAATCCCACAAGTTTGACAACTGCTGCGCGACTGTACCTAAAGTCCACCATTATTCGACGTCACTAACGCCCTCACTCCACCCACCTCATCGGGTAGCATGTTTACACGCCGGCAGTGTCATTTGTAGCCATTTCTGTTGTGATCCTGATCTCGGTCTTATTGGTTAATGCAACATTTTGAAATTTCAAAGAGTCACGCCCATAGCAACGGCATTCTAGCAACTCCCTGATTGGATCACAGCTAGCGGTTGTTGACCAACCACAATGAAGCAACACAATCCAGTACTTCAGCTGCAATATTCGAATCGTAGAAGGGTTAGGTACTTCTATATTCTGTGCTAAGAAAGTGTTTAAAGGGATATTTACGTTATTATAGTCGATGCGAAAGAGCTAAACGTTCGGTCAAGAATATTGTTTGGGTGAACGCTATCTGAGACTCAAGGTAAGAACGTTATTTCTGCTCCTTGGCGTATATACCATATTTTCTCACTAGAAGTCTACTTTTAAGTCTCTTTTAAATCTGCACCAAAATTAGGAAGGTATTATTTTAACAAATTCTTGGATGTTCCGTCTGTGCTCGTAGTGCCGTTGGATTATTAAAGTTGCAATTATTTCGTTCCAGATTTCCCAAAAGTTTCAATTTGCACATTGTTTTTTGTGTGCATAAGTTTTTGTCTATCCGCTAGTGCTGAAAGATTAGCTCTTTAAATAAATTTTGTGTGCATACGTTTTTAATTGTCTATCCGCTAGTGCTGAAAGTTTAGCTCTTAAAATAAATTTTGTGTGCATAAGTTTTTAATTGTCTGTGCGCTAGTGCTGAAAGATTGGCTCTTTAAATAAACACCGGGGGGGGCTGACGCCTAAGAAGGGGGCATTTATTTCTTCTTATGCAAGAACCGGCGTGAACGGCTCATAATGGCTTCATCTTAGTTGTCGGAGTGAACTGTTCAAATGTTGATATAAAAGCATAATGAGTAATGTAGTGAGGATGATTTGTCTTCGGTTTGAAAAATTCAGTGTTGGAAGACCCACGCCCCTCCGTATTGTCGGCATTTTTAGCGTCGTGCAGTCGCATCCCCTAGAAATGAACCCGACACAAAGAAACTAAACGCTGAGTATGAATCTATTGTCTGTTGTCGAAGGAATTTGCCAGTGACACTATACCTTTCTCAAATATAGACCGACCATTATTTAAACAAGAATTTAATACGCTTAACAACATTATATTTTCATTTCCAAAAGCTGGAATTCAAAGAGGTTATTGTGCCTGTTATTTCACGTTTCTTGGGTATTGTGCATCATTTTTGGGGGCTTCACCAAATAGTCTTATCAAGGTATAACTGGAAAGCTGTTTCAGCATACTTGCAACACTGTTTTGGTTGTGAAGCATTTTGAAATATTACTGTAGGACGCTATAACTGCTGCAGATGGTAGAAGCATGGCATACTGGTCAAGGCAACCTGTGTATATTATACGTGCTGCAAACAGACACTGTGAATAGCAATGATGCTTCAGAGGTATATATCCCTGTACTTGTCCTTGTGGTGTTAGCGCATCTTCCCAGTATTTTCTTGGGTTTACTTCCATGTACTCCAGTTTTACTCCCACATCCTCCAAGCCTTGCTGGCTTTATATAGTGTTTTCCATTAAAAGTATTCTTTATATTGCACTTCTCCATAATAAAAACTATCCATGGGGATCATAGTTCCAGAATTCTAATGTTCTTATCCTGAATGGTGATAAGCCTTGGTTTATTAAATTAGCATTTTGTCTTTTTGATCTTGGCCATTAATCCAGCAGTGTTATTTTTCAAATCATTGTGATCTAAAGACCAGCATGATGGTAAGGACAATGTGACATGACTTATTTCCAGATAGGTAGAGAGTAGATATGGCTTTTAGAAATGTTATTTGGGTGTAAACTGTAACACTGAATGTATAGCTTGTTGTCTTTCAACTTTATGGTTGTCACTGATGGAATTGGGGTAATTTGCCTGGGTTAATAAAAAGGAGCAATTTTAATCTGAAAAGAAGATGCTATTAGAAGCAATACCATTTTGCCAGTATTGACCTGTACAAAGCAATACTTACCCAGGAGTGTTCTTTCTGTGAAGTTGACATCATCATTAACTAGCATATGAATGGAACACAAAGGCATTCCAACGAATCAGGTGTTCTAATGGTAATGAGCTGCTAACCCAGAGAATTAGAGGAAACTGACAGAAGTCCATGGATCTCCACCTGCTTGGTTTTACAGTGGAACAAGAAAACCTCTCTGTATGCTCTGCTCTTATTCTACAGTTAGTACTAGTTATTAACAGTACTGTTTATGCTATAATGCTGTTCCATCTCCATCAGACTGTCCACAGTTAAATCAGATAACAGTAGTCATTGCATTTGATTTATCAAAAGACAAGTCTCCAATTAATTCTTGTAATTCGTTTTCTGAAGTTACACTGCTTTTACTTTATTCAAAATATTGGCCAAAAATTAAAACAGATCTGAAAAGTGGTGCTTTATGCAACCACAACTGATTTGTGATTGAGTAGAAATATGGAAGCATGCCCTATCATAATAGTTCATTATATCGATGAGGAATATATTCTGAAACGCATATGCTTACAATGCTGTCTCTTTAAATTAGTGCACCTTTTATTAAAATAACTTCTCAACAAAAGGAATGCAACTGCTCAAGGACTGGCTCTGGTAGCAACACATGACAATGAACTTGAGCTTGCTATATAGTCATGATGTTACGTGTACAACAGAACTGTTAGGCTGTGTTTAAGTAAATTTCTTAATCTTGCATTACTTTTAGATTTTATCTGCTATAATTTTGCATACTCGCACTATAGTTGATTCCTAATACAGCAGAACCCCAAACAAACATTTCCATGTTTAACATTATCCCCATATTTTGCATTTTTGAATGGTGATGATGGCTGCTTTTTTCACAGATTAACATTTTAAAAATAGGATGAATGTTGTATTTTTTAAAGTTTAAGTATATTAGTTATTTACTGTATTAAACAGTCACACAAATGTTTCTTATCCTCATTGTAAAACATTATTAAACACTACATTTTTAAATTTTCATCTACTCCAGCACTTAACATTTTCATATTAACAATGTTTTAAGTAGTTCTTTGCAACATGGAGGTTGTACTGTACTGTATGTGCAGTTGGCAGGACTAGGTGCATATTTTATTGTATAGTTAAGTTATTGCAATCATAAAATTAATAACAGACAATTATGTACCTCTAGATAAGTCAGAAATGGGATTATTGCCAATTTCACCCATCATTTTAAGTTCAACTCTTAAGTCACTAGGCCATCATTCTTACAAGCATTGAGACCCCTCAAAATACACCATTCAAAATAGATTTTTTTTTTTTTTTTTTTGCTTCATGTTCAGTGTGAAAAATATTTTCCTTGGATTACCACTGATAAATAAAACATAATTAAATTTGCTGACCACAGGAGACCTTTGTGCATTCTGTGTAGGATGCATATTTTTCACTTCTGGTAAGAAACAAAGTATTTTTGTTCTGTTGACCTCTTTATTTTAAGGGCTCCCCTTTTCCTCAAGTGTATTGCCCACCAGAGACTGTAGTTTATTTAACCTGTCTTTTGTTATCTTTTTATTGAAAATTCACTTCTGATTTGTTATATCCCAAAATATACATCTGATTTTAATTGTATCATTACTTAATATAAACTTGGAATATGCAAACCATTTAATGAATTAAACACTGTGGTTTGGCATCCATCCCACTACTGTTGCTTACTTTAATGGGGAGCTGCTGAGCCACTTTCAACTGTGAATTTTGTAGAAATGCCTAACTCTGCCTCCTAAAGATACCACTAGACAAACATTGGATGAGAGTAGAACTCCCAGTCACACAAAGTAAAACAAGAAAATGGCTGAACTTTACCCCATTCAATTTGATCACATGTACTACCCACATTGCTCTGGCATGTTATGCTTTTATGTATACACTTTAGTGGGAAACTCTTGTTCACCCACTATTAACTGTAAAAGTTCTGCTTCACTTGGGGAAACTAAAGATGCCTGGTAGGTCAGCATAAATTGGGGTGAGTATAATTTGCCATAATTTTCAGCAGAGGAAACTCCATGAAAGAGGACAGGTTTGTTCAAGCCAATTATTTATGAATAATAATTCAAACACGGGAGCAATAATTTGAAGTAGTTCTGCAAATTAGAAAAGGAAAAGGAGTAAATGTCTGATGGAAATAAATGATTTCCTATTATTATTACTATTATTATTATATGTTAAGCCCTGAATGTTATAGCAATATTGCAGACATCTAATGTTAAAACTTAGCTGTATTGATTGGTATGCATTCATTTAAAACTTTTAATTGTACAGTTGTTACATTTTCATTCAAGTGCACTGTGTTTAGAGATTATTCGTTTTCCATTTTGTTTCTTATAAAGTGATGCATTGTTTACTCGGTTTTTTTTTTTTTTCCTTCCTGACATGCTGACATTGAAAACTTAAAAATCCATGCCACATGAGTGATTTTTTTTTTTTATCAACAGTATATCTGTAAGATACATCATAATAGTTTCCTTAGTATGCAACTTTAAAATTACCACTAAAAAGTATGGTCAGTCCTCATTTTAGGTCATTTATACAGTATTATGAGCACAGTAAGATGTGAAGTTATCTTAAAGATTTACTATCGTTTCATTATTAATCATTGTCTTTGTCAAAATCTCTTTCTTGTTACCATTTCCTGGGAACAGCTTACACTCCATGCCACTTCTAGGAATATTTTGTGAATTCTTCTGGGAGATAGTCAGGGGTGTGTAGTGTTGGTTCTGGAGAGCCGCAGTTGCTACAGGTTTTCATTACAACCAAATTGTTTAATTAGAAACCAATCCTTGTCAATCTCGGACCATATTTAATCTTATGGCTTGTTAGTCTGCCCAATGTAAAGTTCTAATATAATAGATTTTTTTTTCTTTCCAAGGTTACCATCAAAATAATTTGAAGCCTAAAACAGATCATTTTCAGTCTGTCACATTTTTCTATTAAGTGTTTTATTAAATCAAACAGAGCATGATGAACACACACAGATGTAAATGGAAAAAAGCTAGATGAAGAACTGCTGGCTCCTTTGTCATTTACGTCTTTTTGCAAATAAGGAGCCATTAAAACACAGAATGCAGCTGTTTTAAGATTGAAATAAGCAAATAAGGGTGGAGGGGGAACTTAACAAACGAGACCACTAAAATGATGCATCAAAATGTCACTTAAGTGCTTCAACAGTAATAATTGACTTCTCATTAAGAAGCTGGGTTGGAGCAAAAACCTGCAGCCACTATGGTTCTCCAGGACTAACATTGCCCACCCCTGGTCTAGCTAAAGAAAAGTTTAGTTTCTTTCTATTTCTAAGAGCATAATAGGAAAGTTTTCATTAACTTTCTTGCAGTGTCATTTGTATATATTGTGATTATAATGGAAAGGTACTGTATTAAACAAAAAATGATTATTTCTGTTGAGCATGTGCTTTTTTTTCTTTTCACCCAGAAGATGCCAGTGTCTAGAAATCCAAGAGCAGTAACCAGCAAGATACCCAAGATAAGTTGCAACACCACAAATGTGGAAAATCTCAAGGCTGACAAGGTATCTATTGGCCATTACTTGACAGTCAGTGTTTTCTTTTCCCTGACAATTGCTGCTTAGTCACTGCAAGTGTGTAGAATTGTGGACATCTCTCTCCCCAATCCCCCGCTAAAAAGAGGCCTTTAGCTACTTCTAACATGTATTTCACAGTTGGTTTTGTTACGTGATACCTGCCTTATGTTTATTTGAAAGTCAAATTTTGTCCAAAGGGTACGAAAGTACATGACCCTCCTGATAGCCATTTCTTTTAGGTGACCCACTCAGCATTGACTCTGTTTCCAACTACACCCTAATTTTCCAAGTGTACCATGAACAACACCTACCAGGAGAGTCTGTGGAACTGGATTAATATGACTCTTATTTTCACTAAGCCTCCCTGGTACCATATGTGAGTTGTTCTTCTATCTGTCCTCCTTCCTCACATGAACCATATCAAACCCAGGATGTTTCCTTGGTTCATTCACTTTCTATTAAGGTTAATTTGCCTTGTATTATGCTGCAAAAATCTCAAAGTTTTTGGTTATTTTTCTAAAGATGATGTTACCCACAGTTGCAATTGTGCATTTTATCCATTTTGTCCCCAAAATATTACTTATATCCAGAGTACAGAATAAAAATGTTCATACAGAGCCATGAAACCAATTCAAAGAATATGAACACCAATGTGGGCAACACCTGAATATTCCTATCTGTACTGTTCTCTTCTTGGTTTGTAATTCTGCACACTTCATCAGGCACTACTTAGAATACAGTATAATTCATTGTACATTGGATTGCACAATAGTACCCTCTGTTACTTTATAAATGTTAAAACTAAGCTTTAACTTGAGTCCTTGGCCTAATTAGTTTGTAGTCTGCGTGTACCTGTTTTTGCATCATTTCTCTCCAGCTACTACAATTTTCCCTCAAATACCAAAAATATTCATACTAGATGTTTTGGTGACTTTAGGCTTGTTGGATGTGAGGGAATGTGCCTTACAATAGACTGCAGTCCCTTTATAAGATGAAAAAAAAAAAAAAAAGACAGAAGCATAACAATGAGTTTCAAGTCTGTTCAACTATTACTTCTTATTCACCTCAAATCCAATATCCCTTCCTGGACCCATCTACAAAGAAATAAATCATAGTATTTCATTTGAACAGATCATTCATGTCCCAGGTCATTCATGCTTGTGTGCCATTCATAAATTCTTGTTTTTAGATGGAGTTGAATATTGACTTTAAACGTTCCTTGATGCCCTGTAATAACAGGCAAGCTGTGCAGGTTTGTTTTTTTTTTTTTTTTTCTTGGCTGGTATCTTAACACAGCATTAAGTATACCGGCTCCCAGTGACATGATACTTAAAACAGACGGATGGTTGATACATTTAAACACTGTCCTTACTTGAATCATCCATTTAACCATTTTCCAACCTTGCTTAATCCAATTTATGTTCATGGGAATCCCTTTTCCTGGTAGGCGTGCCTGTGCACACTCTTCTTATACAGGGCACCGGTCCACCATAAGGCCCATTCTCACAAATGCCCACACTCGCCCTTTGACAATATAGAGCCACTAATTAACCCAACTTGTACATAATTGGGATGTGAAAGGAAAACTCACAGACACATGGGGAAAAGATGCAAGCACAACACAATGACCAGGCTGGAACTGGTATGTAGTAGCACATCCACTACACCAACCTTATGATGCAATATTTTCATTTGGCAAACTAGTTATTGTTTCTTCTTGTGTTTTCAAAACATTTTTCTTTTTATTTTAAAGGAAGAGAACAGTCAAACAAAGCGTTCATCAACCTCTCCTCAAGGAGCACCCAAGAAAAGATCTGCATTTGGAGACATCACCAATGTAAGCAATGAGGCTGCATGTAATCACTGAACTATACTCAAATGTAGTCCTTTTCAATTGTCTAGAAAGATAATCCATAATGACTGTAACACTGAATAATAGAACTATAAGTTTATATGCTATTCAAGAGATATGAAAGAAAAGTTAAGAAAAAAAGAAATATACTTCATTTGTCCAGTTTACAAGTTGTGTAGTGGGTGTTTTACAAGGTGTTAATGACATCTAATAGTGTGATTAATGAAATAAAATAACCTGCAGGTACTGTCTGTAAATAAAGAGAAAGCTGCAATCCATCATGTAAAAGGAATGCCTTTGGTGTGGTCTGATGGGGCTAACTTACATATAGTAGAATAGTCAATATAAAGGAAGACAATTTGGGGTTTTATCTCTGATTGGCTAAAAATGTTGGGATGAACTTTCATATATCAAATGTCATCCTTGTAACTTTCTTTCCTTTACCAGGCCAGCAAAGCACAGTTTCTTCAGGTGAAGAAGAATGCAGTGAAGCAGCCCAAAAAGGCACAAAAGGTCGAAGCCGCACCACAGCCTGTGCCTGAAAATAAAGTGGTTGTACAGAAAAAGTAAGTTATCTCTTTAATTAAAGCACCGATCTACACTCACTATTAGCTTAAACTTCTCATCTGGAACTACATTAGTGTACTCCCTCAAACTTTCAGATCATGTTGATTTAAGGTGAAGGAAAGGTGAAGAGGATGCAGGAATGAATAAGTTAATGTTTGGAGGGGAAGGGAGAAGAGGCATGAAAGAGGTAGGCATCTTAGCTGTGTTTCTTGTGTAGTAAAGCTGTCAGGAGGATTCCTGTTCAGTGCAGATGAGACTGGAAGTGGGTTCATAAAAGCTGTTATGACTGAGGGGACAGATTGCAGACCAGTATGAAAACTTATGATGATATCAAGTAATTGTATACTTATTTAGATTAATTATTTTGGTGAAAGTAAGGAAGTTCTATGGAACGGCAAACCTGGTGTCAAGATAGAATTTGCACTAAATCCCTTAACTTGTAAAGTTATTTAAAGACAATACCCACTGCAAGGTGATTCAGGATGAAACAGAAAGGTTAAATTTCTTAGGTATTTCACATGTTCCAGGAATTTACCAAAACAGTGATGATTTGACTGATGCAGCCTGTTTTCACTGACTAATTGATAAATGATTGAAATTGAGATTTACTGTTTTTTGCACATATTTAAAAAAAAAAAAAAGTGTCTGTGTGCATACTGTATGTAATACACATAGCCACCACAAGATGGCACACTGACTAAGCAACTAATAACTCTTTAAGTAGTGTTTAGTGGTGTTTTAATTTAAAGGAGGATTGAGGAGGACCAGTCTGTTAGCATTAGATTTTCAGGTGAGTCTTCCTCCAAGTGATTATGTAAGGTATTTGTATGACCAAACTCATTGTCATGAAAGAAGTACCACTTCTTCCTCCTGATTTAATTAAAGTCTTTTCTGGTCTTAGTGGGCTATTTGTCTTTCAGCAAAGCAAAACTGAACATTTACTTTGAAATCGCGGTACGGAACAAGGTGAAGTATGTGCACCAATACCACAAAAGCAGTGCTGAAGCAACTACTGGAGCTTAGGGATGCAGTGTTTGATGTTATCGAAGAGCTTACATGTTATGCTGAAACTCTGTCCAAAGTAAACAAACTTTATTAAAACAATAAAGACATCTGACTTTATATGTAACACTATGTTAAAGGCAATTTACCATACAAATTTTTAGCTCAACAGTCACCAAAAATTAATGTGGGTGACACACTTAATGTTGTTTCATGTGTAAAAGACAGCTATTACTATATTGACATACAGCTTTTCAGGATATAAAAACCAACAAGAAACATAATCACAAACAGAACTTTGCATGATAGCTTGGTGAGCTCTGTAAGCTCTGCTTCGTTGAAGGTCATGCTTGTTGCAGATTCACTGGCAGAATGACGGTCAATCTGTTGCTGCATCCAAATGGTGCAATCTTTTGCCTTTGTGTCTGGTGTAGCTGTGTTTGTTCTTATGTGTGAGTGAACGTTTCTTGTGGGGAGGGCTTCTGTTCTGTGTCTCCAATGTAGAAACCTCATCTCAGACACAGAATAATATTCTTCTTTTGTGTAAATTCAACCATCTTTTAGGCATTTTGTTAGACATAATCAGAGGAGATAATATGGCTGAAGCCTGCAACAAACTTGTTGAGTTTTTGGAAGAGGACACTCATGGCAGACAGTTTGCAACTTAAAGTTTCTGTCTCACCTGCTTCCACAATGACATCATCACTACTTTTAAAATATTACAATATTTGGTTAACAAAGACACAAAATCTGCAAGTGTCAGCAATTATTTCATTTCATTAAATATATAACTCTTACATGAAACACTTTGTGTTTTATTAATTTAATTTTGTGAATAAAAATTGTGTACACTATTTACTAGGGGTAATACCACAAGTAATGAAAATATTACTTTTAAAAAGATATCACTAGGACCTGGTACCTGGTAATCAGACAAGTCTACTGTTATTTTCTCTTCAAAATATCATCCAAACTGATGCACTTACAGAAGTACAGAAGTCTGATCCAATTAATGTGCGGTTTATTTCATTATAACCCTAATAATTGCATAGTTCATTTACAGATTAAGAAACATTTAGATTGAACGTTTGCTAAAGTTCTCACAGGATTCAATACCAGGGTCTGCTGAGTGCATCCTGTCTTCCTGCGCATCTTTAGCCATGCATCAGGGGTCATGGAGAAGACCTATTTTTATGCTTTCACTGAGAGCCAGACAAATGGACTAGACATGATAAACTTTTATATATACACTTGTATTGTGTATGAACAATGGGTAATTTGTCTAGCAGAACACTGTTTGTGATTGAACACATCATGATGGCACAAGTGATCCACATAGGGCTAATTTTCTTTTATTACAGACTAGCATATTTTTATAACTATACGTACAGTTTTCAAAACTATTTTTTTCTGTTCCCAAGAAACATCAGAGCAATGAGTTCAAGCTGTGAATCTGCCCTCGATCCCTAATGTCACAAGACTAATGGAATCTAATATTTCAATACAGTATATGTTTGTGTTTTAGGTCTTTGAATAAAACATCATCAAGCAAAGCAATTCCACCAAGTGACCCACCTGAGCAAAAACTTACTGAAGCTGTTGAGAAATTGCCAGTGAAAGAACCCATCGTGGAAGAAGTGCAGTGCAATGTAGAGGAGGTAAGTTGAAAAAGTGATCTTTACTAAAGTAAGGTTCAAATTATTGTCTCAAGAGTGCATAAAAAATTGAGTTGTGGTGGAGGTTGGGGCTGTATTAGCTACAGGTTTTCTCTCTTAATAAGCAAACTCCTGTTTATCTCTTATCTGTTCTGCTTATCTGGTTCACTTACATACATACCTAAATTTGGAATTAATAGAAAATTTAAAAAAACTCCACAGTGGATTAATAAAGATTTAAAAAAAAAAAAAGAAGCTGCAAAGGAAAAAAACGTTTTATAAGGCATATAATACATTATAATAACTGCAAAGTGAATCATATAGCATATGTTAACATAAGAGCACCCATTAAGATGGATATCAGGGAGGCTAAAAGACAGTTGGAGAGGAATATAGCAGATAAGGCGAAAAAGGACCCAAGAGATTCTTTCAGTATTTTAGTAGTAAAAGAACAGTCAAGGAGGAGGTCAAGTGCATCGGAAATAGTAAAGGGGAATTATGAGATACAATGAAATAGTGGATGCCCTAAACTTACATTTTTCTGAGGTGTTCACAAGTGAGCAAGTGGATAACCTCCCAGAGGTAAACGGGACTACTAAGGAGGTACTGAGGGATTTGGAAATTGTAGAGGGAGAAGTACTCCTCAGATTAAATAAACTGAAATCAAACAAATCACCATGACCAGAAAGTATTTACCTTTGTGTTCTTAAGGAGGCTAGTGAGTACATATATAAACCCTTGACACATTTTTAGGAAGTCACTGCGCACTGGAAACATTCTGAAGGACTGGAAAATGGCAAATATTATCCTATTATATAAAAAGGGTGATAAGGCAGATCCAATCAACTATAGACCAGTAAGCTTAACATGCATTACAGGAAAATTAATGGAATGAATTATTAAGGACTAGCCAAAGCCTGCCGTAGCATACGGCGGTGTAAGAATAGGAATGGAAAACGGTGAGAAAGGAATTCAGAAATCAAGAAGAAATAAATACTTCTTGAAAGACGCAGTTGTGAATAGGTGTTTTGGTGGTGACGACAGATAATGAGTCAAAAGATCTAACCCTAGAAAAAGCCACATACAACTGACCGTGGCTGAAGACTGGTTGTTAGAATTATTGTGAAGAGTAAACAGCATGTGGGTATGAGGAAGGCTGCGCTTCTGAAATCCGATTACGTAAATATAATCGATAACAACCTCAAAAAGATGTTGTTGTAGAATGTCTCTAAGTAATTCCTGCTGCTTAATCCAAAAGACTCGTACTACAATATCAGGTCTGTGTTCTGGTCTTTGGGTATCCGACAATGCACATAGAATTTCCGGCCAAGCAGGATTACATGTGAAAGTGATAAATAAATGAGGCTGTCCAAATTTACGTACTATGGACATGGCATCCTGCTAGTTTTGTTGCATGTATCTTGGATTTCCTGTAAATATGGACAGTAATATGATCATTTTGCCTACATGTACGTTGTTATTTGCAACGATTGCTTGCAGTGCGTCTGACAATCCTTTGTATTGTTCCACGCGCGAATCTTGTTGATCTAATCTGAGAAGGTTGAGACACGCGCCCTCTGTTTTAACATACACATCTACGACGTACTGTTGGAATAGTTCGCCGCTGGAGTACAAAATACTAAATGTATTCCTCATTGCTAATCTGTACGCGTAAAATTGGCATTGAGTAAGCCTTCTTCGCTTGCCGGTTCTTTTATCGGGAACATGTTGTAAATCTTTGTGCCAGCCAATGTCTCTGTAAGGGAATAAAAGTGGGTAAACCATAGGATCGCAATTCATATTCAAATTCATATTAAGGAGTTGCCTATGGGACAGGTGCAAATGTCCCTTTTGGCAGGCGGTTCGCCATCTTCTCCGATGAAAATTGCTGCAACATTGGTGTGACATGTTGGGGCATTGTATCGTCGTAAATCCTGCCTAGAGTTTTCCTCAAAGCATTCGTACAGATGCTGTTGGATTGGACTGAGCGATTTCATGCATGTGTTTGTATGATTTAGTGAAGGGTTTGATGATTCTGAGCATGTAATCTAGCTGCAGAAATAAATTTTCGCTGCATGTAGAGTTTGCTTTATTTTGTAAGCGTACTGCAGAAGGTTGGCGTGAAATGCCGTGTGGGCGGGACCGGTTTTGAGGTGGAAGCAGGACAATGGTCCTAGTGTGCCAAGCTTGTGGCATCATATTCAAAAAGACTTGAGGCTGTAATTGCTGCCAAAAGTGCATTGACAAAGTATTGAGCAAATGCTGTAAATACTTATGTACATGTGATTTCTCAGTTTTTTTATTTTTAATAAATTTGCAAAAACCTCAAGTAAACTTTTCACGTTGTCATTATGGGGTGTTATGTGTAGAATTCTGAGGGAAAAAATGAATTTAATCCATTTTGGAATAAGGCTGTAACATAACAAAATGTGGAAAAAGTGAATACTTTCCGGATGCACTGTAAATACAATTAATCCATTCCAGACCGTATGAACTGTATGTAAATATAAAGTTTTTAAGCACAAATATAGTTAATTATACCATAGAATGCACAGCGTAATAGTAAACTAAATGTAAAAACATTGAATAACACTGAGAAAACCTTGAACAACAGAGAAAACTAACACTGCAATAGTTCGCGCTATAGTGTTAGGAACCGCTTGCTAAAAACACTTTTTTTTTTTTTTTTTTTTTTTTTAAAAATGAGTTTTAAGCACAGGGAAAAAAATGAACATTTGAAAAATCTGTAATTTAATAAACCACCAAGAAAAGTAACATTGCCACAATGCACGCTATGAACCAATCGCTGTAAACAGAACTGAAAACAAAAACAAGCCTTTTCTACCTTATGCGTCCAGCCCTCCCTCTCACTCGCTCTCTCTTTCGTGTGTGCGTGTGTCTCTCTTTCGAGAGCCTGGAGCACCTGTGTGTGTCTCTCTAGCACGCGCCTGTGTGTGTGTGTGTGTTTGCTTGCCTCTCTCTAGAGCGCGCCTGTGTGTGTGTGTGTGTTTGCCTCTCTAGAGTGCGCCTGTGTGTGTGTTTGCCTCTCTCTAGAGCGCGCCTGTGTGTGTGTGCCTCTCTCGCTAGAGTATGTGTGTCTCTGCCTTCCTGCCTCTCTCTAAAGCGCGCCTGTGTCTGTGCGCGCCTCTCTCTAGAGTGCGCCTGTGTCTGTGCGCGCCTCTCTCTAGAGTGCGCCTATGTCTGTGCGCGCCTCTCTCGCGTGTGTGTGTGTGTGTGTGTGTGTGAGCCTCTCTCTCGCGCGTCTCTCTCTCCCGTGTGTGTGTGTGTGTGTGTGTGTGTGTGTGTGAGCACCGCTCTCTCGCGTGTGTGTGCGTGCCTGCCTGCCTGTCTCCCGCGCCTATGCGTGTGTGTGTGTGTGTGTGTGTGTGTCCCGCTCTTGCTCGCTGCACAGGGAGAGACTGAACATGTACCAACCGAAAGGGAAACTGGCTTGTTCGTATACCGAGTGTGTGGTCGTGAACCAAGGCAAAAGTTTGGCGAACTTTTTGATCGTAAACCGATTTGTACGTGTACCAAGACGTTCGTGAACCGAGGTTTCACTGTATTTAGAAGCCATTAAGAAGGCAAACAGAATGTTAGGTTATATAGCACGGTGTGTTTGGAGTACAAGTCCAAGGAGTTTCTGCTCAAGCTTTATAATGCACTGGTGAGGCCTCATCTGGAGTACTGTGTGCAAGTTTTGTCTCCAGGCTACAAAAAGGACATAGCAACACTAGAAAAGGTCCAGAGGGGAGCGACTAGGCTGATTCCAGGGCTACAGGGGTTGAATTACGAGGAAAGATTGAAAGAGCTGAACCTATACAGTTTGGGCAAAAGAAGATTAAGAAGTGACATGTAGGGCTGCAATGATTAATCGATGTAATTGACAACATTGACTACAAAAAATCGTCAACGCAGATTTTTTATTGTCAACGTTTTATAAACAAAAGCTTCAATAGAGGCTCCAGTCACAAAGAACCACATTGGATTTTGCAACTTCAATGCACTACATGAACGTCTGGGGGCAGTATCATTTGTTATTGTTTGTCAAGACTGCACACAGTCCTACCAACGAAGAACGTCTGAGGAGAAGAAGAATGTAGAGGAAAATAGACGTAGTTGCAATGGTGAATTGGATAGAGGAGGGAAAAAAATTGATACAGAAACATTCTAAAGTGTGGGAAAAGTTGAATGCAGATTATGCAAAACGGAACTTTCTTTTCAAGGCAGCACCACCATGATGCATGAGCATCTGAAACGCAAGCATCCTGGAGCTGTGATGCTGCTGTCTCTTGAGAATTTATGCTGGCGCTGTTAGTTAGTTAGTTGGGGTCAGATCAGGAGGGGAGGGAGAGTGTGAATGAAACTAAAAATGAAAAAAGCAAACTTTTACAAGTAACAAATTTTATACCCGATCTGTTCATTTTCAAATAATATTGCATTAGTGCGATGATTTTTTCTAAATGGTACTATTCAGGTCATACAATGATTTCTTGAAAATGTCACATATATTTGTCTGTTTCTTTTCTCCCGCCCGCCCCCGTGTGCAACATTCTTTCCTCTGCATGTCCTGGAGTCCTGTGCAGACTGGGCAAGTTGGGGGTTGGGGGGGGGGGGGTTAAACGCGGTCACTGATTACAACTGCAAGAACGTACCCAAATGAATATGAATAATGTTGCATCCGTGCCACAATGTTTTACGAAATGTACTATAAGGTCATAAAATATTTACCTATGTCTCTGTTTTTTTGTCAGTGTGGCTTTGACATCATGGGCCATAAGGCGCATACTAATTCAGCGTAAGCAGGAACACTCAATAAAACTGCATAAAAAAAATCAAGTGACAATGAGATACGAATAAGGCAGATTCACCAGCTTTTGTGTGTCAGCTTTTATCCATTCAGATCAAGGAATTTCCAGTTGGATTGTATGAAAACACCACTCATATCTACAGTTATTCCCAGTTTCAGATAAAAAGTACCAGCTTCAGATCACTGGGGGGCGGCAGTATGTATCGTGATCGTGACTGAGAGAATAAAAGTGAAAAAAAAAGGTAAATTTTACAAGTGCTATACATTTACAGTGGCTGTTACAGACACAAATCAAATGTATATGTTTGTTGTATAATATTAACAATAAGAGCAACTCGCTACTCAAAACGGTAAATATACAAGGCATTGAGGATCGAACCGGGGTACTCTTGATTATAAGTCAGCAATTCCTACCGAGTCCAGAACAGGATGTGCAACCACAAGTCACAGGCATCAAAATAGTCAGGCATGAAATAATCGTGACTAATCGAAAAATAAATAAACGATTAGTCGACTACCAAAATAATAATTTGTTGTAGCCCTATCTGACACTCTTTTCACCTACAAAACACTCTTGACATACTATTCCTTCAGAATAACCCCTACCCCATTTCTCCTCCTATCCACACCATGCGAGAACAATTTGAATCCTCCTCCAATCCACCTGGCATTACTCCCCTTCCATTTAGTCTCTTACACACACAATATATCAACTCTCGTTCTCTCCATAATATCTTCTAACTCTCTCCCCTTGCCAGTCATACTGGCAGCATTCTTCTTCTTCAGCCAACAGTAGCCCAATTTCCGACTGCACCCTGTTGGCTAACAGTACTGGTGGTGGTCGTTGTTAACCCAGGGCTCAACCGATCATGTGTTTGAATGAATGACTATTGAAAAAGTGTCCTGTACTTTAACTGTCTGTGAATGATTTAAAAGAAAGCCCTGAATCCATAGTGTATTAAATGGGTTTACATTCATACTGTTCAATTTCCCAATCAGTATAGGCTGTATGGTATTGAACGCTGAAGAAAAATCCAAAAATACTGCTCTGACATATGAACCAGGCTGATCAAGAAAGGTGTTATAGCTTTGATATAACAAGCAGAGCATCTTCCACACTTTTATTTGCACAGTAAGAAAAGTGATTGTTGTCTTGAAAAGACTTTGTCTCTATCATTACAATGTTCAAAGCATTTCATTGGGATAGAGTTAAGTTCCACTGGTCTGTAATCGTTTAAACAGCTTGGCCTAGAAACCTTAGATACAGGGGTGTAGTTGCCGAAGTATAAGGCGAGATCGAGCACGGGTAAAACGCGTGCCGAAAGAAATCTTTCAGTCTAAAAGTTTTTTTTTGTAAATATTTAGTGATAGTTAAAAGCAAAAAATCCACACAAGAATAAAGAAAAAAGTAGTTACACATGTAGAATAAAAGGCAAAAAAAAGGAAAATGTATCTTCTCTAAACTTAGCTCTTTACTTCTTCTATACTTAAAGATTCTTAGCCATACGTTTAAAGCATACAGAAGAAGCTATGCACTTAAATAAGTGCTGCTTTACGAGTTACTTCACACACTCAAAAGGCCTGTAGGCCCGGACACAAGAGGCATGGTTTAAAACCATATGCCCTCTACACCTTACACATGGCAAGGCTGGTCACTAACTAACTAAAGAATAATGTTTAGTCACAGCTATTAGAAATGGCAAGAATATACCCATAGAATTCTACTTATGGGGGTTTTAGAAACCTCCCATAGATTATGCATTGTCATCTTGTGAAATATTTATGAATCTTATATAACTAGGAAATGGCTCTTACAAGGGGTAATGATTGATTGTTTCCACAGATTAGGTACAATGCCACAGGCCAGAGACCAGTTATAAAGCAAATTAAAAACTGGAGAGAGCTGCTTAAAGCAAGGCTTTAAGAGCCGACCTGATATGCCGTCTGGTCCCACTGCACTGTTTGTTTTAAACTGCCACAAGCCCTTCTCCAATTCAGTTAACCTGAACCCCATCACAGCAGAATTTCTGGTGTTTTTATAAAGTATCTCCTTTATTTCTGTATTTTGGGTGCTGAAATCACTTGTTTCAAATCTGGCAAAAAAGTTATTCAGTTCATCTGCTAAAAGATTATAGTCTTTGTCAGCTGGAAAATTCACACTCTTTTTAGAGCCCAGTCCTGTAATTGTTTTTAGTTCCTACCAGACCTGCTTTGGATTGTTATCATTAAACCACCTCTTGATTTTTTTTTTTTTCCCATTTTTTTATTTTGTTTAATTAAATTATTTGCCTTTTGCACAAGTATGCGGCATTTAAAACGTACAAAAAATTCAGATGCATACAGGAAAGCAATACAACATGCATCATGGAAAGCAACTCTTCTATCCTCGCTATGCTGGAATATGGTTGCTCTTCATAGAAGAAAACTAGTTGGATAATGAGACAATTAAGGTAGGGCAATGTAATAAACATCAGAGCACAAGTAAAGTCTGTGTTCTCGCCTGTCCACACTGAAACGCTGAGCAGCAGTTTTTAGAAGTATGCAGCTCTGAAAAGCAATTGCAAAAGTATTCGTTTTCCTGTGTTAAAAACACCAGTGTATTGTGAATGAAAGGCTAAAATGTATACTATCATTTTGTATTTTTAAATGAAAACACAGTAGTGTGGACAAGGCTTCATTGTGAATCTTTAAAACAAATTAGTTAAGAGTTCTGAGTGAAATAGAGTTAAACCTTATTAGCAACAATGACTGGCTTTTAATCACATTGAAACCTGCTTACATTGAAACCTGCTGCCACTGCACCTGTGCAGAAGTTTGACACCTCTGGCTTACACGGTAGCAAAAAATAAGATCAATTGTACGTGTAAGTGGATCTCAACTGAGCTGTGTCTGTTTGTAGCCTTGCCTTTTTTTCATCTTTTTATTATGCTAGTTCTGATGAGTTATAGCTATCAGCTTGACATAATAGGGCTCCATAAACATAAATAACAGTGCCATATCAATTACATTTATTTCTAATTACAAATGTTCATTTTATATGGTTTCTTTACTTGTCCTTAAAATAAGTACAAAACTCTGGCAGATTAGGTCTCCTGCTCAGATCACAGGAGAAGGATTTGAATTGGTAAGTTTCTAAAACATTAGGCTTCACTGTAATGGGGAGTGACTATCATGTGAAGACCATTTGTATGCTTTGCTTTTATTAAGTATTCCTTTCAACACCATTTTTCTGCAGTATGTTTTGTCTTTGTGTTACAATATCAGAGCCAAAACTCTGTGACCATGTTTGTCTGCTTAAAGGAATATTCCACCCAGAAGTTTTTTTTTGTTTTGTTTTGCACCCCTTGTAGATTGTAGTGATAGGAAAGAAACATTTTTAATCACATATTCTCATGCTGAATGGGAGTAAAAAGTTTATCATATAATAAAACTCAATGGGGTGACCAGTGCTATGTAGTGGCAAAAACTGTGAAAAACGTCTATGAGAAAAAGAAAAGTCTTTGTTATTACCTGTGTCGCATAATCCACATGTCTGTCATCTAGTTGTATGGTCAAAATGTGGAAAACACATGCATTTTTGCTAAAGTATTATTTAATAGTTCTGAAAAATCGGTGTACATCAAAAACAGGAAATATATTTCTACAGTACAGTGCTTCTCAATTGAAGATGGGACTTTTGACGAATGAGGATGAGTGGTAGATCTTCATTTCAAAATCTGAAGTTGCAACAGGGTTGTAGAGGGTACCTTAAAAATTAGACCCCTCACAGTCTGATTTTAAAGCATATACAGTACAGGCCAAAAGTTTGGACACACCTCCTCATTCAATGTGTTTTCTTTATTTTCATGACTGAAGGCATCAAAACTATGAATGAACACATGTGGAGTTATGTACTTAACAAAAAAAGGTGAAATAACTGAAAACATGTTTTATATTCTAGTTTCTTCAAAATAGCCACCCTTTGCTCTGATTACTGCTTTGCACACTCTTGGCATTCTCTCAATGAGCTTCAACAGGTAGTCAACTGAAATGGTTTTCACTTCACAGGTGTGCCCTATCAGGGTTATTTAGTGGAATTTCTTGCTTTATCAATGGGGTTGGGACCAGCAGTTGTGTTGTGAAGAAGTCAGGTTAGTTGGACGATCAATTATTTTTCAACAGGACAATGACCCCAAAAACACCTCCAGGCTGTGTAAGGGCTATTTGACCAAGACATGGATGTGCTGTAAATGGTCATGAAAATAAAGAAAACACATTGAATGAGGAGGTGTGTCCAAACTTTTGGCCTGTACTGTATATTTACATTTAATAAAATTGTGCATTTCGGTCAGTGTTAAGAGTGAATCTCCAAACTAGTAAACATAACATTCTATAGAATTCAGTTGTGTATCTTGAAGTCCACTCTTCACTTAGAAACTGTGTGGTCCTGAGGTGTCACCTGTTGCATGGTTGTGCTCAGGTCCTAATCATGGATCCTGAGGTGGTTTGTCATGTGGTGGGTGCAGTAACATGCTGTATCAGTGCATGCTCCAAACCTTAACCCAGCATTACCTAAATGTTTTCTTTTTGCAGGTTTCAGATCCCTATGATGTTGATAAAGAAAGTAGTGGTGACCCATTCATGAGTTCAGAGTATGCAAAAGATATCTTTGACTATCTCAAGGAGAGAGAGGTAAAAGAATACAGCAGTACTATGTATAATGTTTACATTTTTTTCTAATGTTAATTTAATCATCACCTGATCGGGTATTTCAAAACATGTTCTGCTTTATGCTGTAAATTATGTCTCACACATGCCTACTGTACTAAAACAGTTTGTTTTTATTATTATGTGCTTCAGAATTGTATGACTGCTGATTGCATGGTTCCTTCTCACACCTAAAAGAAATACAGAGAGAAAATGAGTTTATATATTTCATATTGTTTCCCACTTTGGATCTGGCACTTTTCCAATGGTCTCCACTTCCCTGTGGCCCTAACTTGGTTACTTAGTTGGTTTTGAAATATAATTGACGAGGCTTGGTAAAGCAATAGATGGACTTTTCCTGTTCTCGGAACCTTTTTGTCAACTTTTTCACATGAATGGCAAATGCTTTTTCAAACATACTGTATGTGGTTGCTTGAAGAAACTTATGGAACTTTTAAAAAAAATTACTTTGCCCCACCCAGTGGTAGAATTGGACATTTGGAAGTGAACTTTTGTACATGGTGAACTTCAGATAATGAAAAACCTACATCCACTTTAAATGCACGTTCTACCCCAAAATGCATTTGTTACTTCCCCTATGTAGTTTGTAACTGGGGAGTAAGAAACCTTTTGAATCTTGCGTTTTCATTGCAGAAGAGGAAAAAAAATAGTGTACATAATATACATCTAGAATAGAATGCAATGGTGACCAGTGCTATATAAGTGCAAAAGATGTGAAAAAAATGTCCATGGGCAGAAAAGAAAAAAAAAATGTTGCATGTCAGTTGCACTGTTGTATTCTTGAAATGTGCAAAATGCATGTTTTTTTTTCTCCCCTTAAACAATTAATGGTTAAAGTGCTTTTGAATTGAAGGTCTACCTCTGCCTTTCATTTGCGGTCAAGAGTCCCATCTTCAAATCAAAGGTTCTATGGGAATGCCTTTCTTGTTTATGTTGTATACTGACTTATTTGGAAGTAACTCTTAGCTTTTTTGCTTTTTTTGGGAGTACAACTGAGTAACTGATTGGAGTAATTCCTTTAATTCCCACAACAATATGGAAATGTGCATTTTTTTGCATTCCATATATTGTGTATGTGTATTGTGAGTGACCCCTGCATGAGTTTGCATGTTCTCCCTGTCACCATAAGGGTGTTGTGGTTTCCTCTCACAGTCCAGTCACATGTAGCTCAAGTCAAGTGGCACTGTTAAGATTGGCCCTAGTGTGTGTGTGTATGTGTGTTTTCACTGATGTACTGGCAACATGTCTGGGGATTATAGCTGCCTTGTGCCCTATGTTTGGAATTGTCTCCAGATTCATCCCCCAAACCCAGATAAGCTGGTTAATAAAGTGGATGGATTTTTTTTTCCTCTCCAGTTGAAGTTTGGCATTGAGAGCTACATAAATAAACAGCAAGATCTGAACAAAGAGATGAGAGCCATCTTGGTGGACTGGATGGTGGAGGTTCAGGTGAGCTTTAGTTACTCATTTTTGCTATTTTTTTTAACTTACATGTAAGGGAGCAGATGTTGCGGTTTTAGTAAATCTGCTTACACCACTATTATTTTCCTTATGCCCTACAAAAAGCCACGTGTGTTGGAAACTCTTTTTAATCTGTCAAATTGCATCTTCTTTGTATCAAGCAGACTTGAGAAAAATCTATGCATCAAATAGTATAGTATTATCTTTTAAGTGGTGTCTCTGCACTTGGGTATGTCCAGCATAATGACTGCAGTTTCTGGATCTCATCACCTTGAGGAATTTCAGGTTACATGAGTAGAATTAAACAACTGCCTCATGATTTCTCAACACAGTTTCAAAACTATTATGAGCTCAGCTCATAGTATTTTGACAGGCCAATCTACCAGCCCAGCCCAGCAACTCTGGTGACTGTTTTCTAGGTAATGTGAGTCCATTCATTCAAACTAAGTTGTAATGCTGTCTGATTTTTGTGGATCATTTGGTGGGTCAGGTTCATCATACTACATCTCTTCAGTTAAGGGCAAGCCACATTTGTGTGTCACATTATGTAGTAAGTTACATGCTTGCACAATGTGACACACTTTCTGCGGATCATAGTGCAGCACATTAATAGAGTGGAAATGCTTTTCTAATTACATAAGCAAATTCATTTTCTGTGGCTGAGTGCCACAATGGATAGGTTCTCTACTCTTTACATGGCTCTTTGAGGTGACTCACTATCTATAAGATTGCTTGCCTTTGCCCCACTATTTGGGAGGGGGAAAAAAGCATGTGTGACAGTGCAGAGTTGCCTTTTTTATAGGCGCTCCTGCTATAGATGATGTAGTGCCAGCTCACTCTTTTGGTGATTCATGTTTTGCAGTTCAACCACAGCGTAAGGAAATCTTGTATTTCAGGATGACAAGTGGGTAATTCCATTCATACAGCTGGCATGGCAAAACTTAGTGATGATTTTGAAATCCCAAATTGGTCAGCAAGTTCACACTGAAAAAGCTCCTGTGGCTAAAAACCTGAGAGTGGACTGAACTTGCAAAGCAGGAGGTAGAGCAGAATTTCTCAAAGTCTGCCTTTGTAAAGCTGGTGCCAATTCAGCACACAGCTCTAAGAGGATAGCTCTTGAAAATCATCATCTATAAATGCACGCTCTCCTCTAATTCATCCATTTCCTCTAATAATGCTAAAGCAGCTATGGTATATAGAATAGTTTGGCCATTCCATTCACCATTATATTACAGAATGATTACAATCAAGTGAATTAAATTTGTAAACGATATGCAATTAATTTTGGTATATTTCATAAAATCTGAATCATAGATGCAAATGGGGAAAAAAGGGAAAAAACACAAACAGTAGTACCTTAAATTTGTAAATAATATGCAATTAATTTCGGTTTATTTGATAAATCCTACATCTTGGATGCGAATATAAAAAATGGGAAATGATGCAGAAACTGTGGCACTACTTTGACACCGGGTCCAGCCAGTTTACAAAACTGAACAGAATTGTGCATACGCATGGTCCAAGGCTACTGTGAAAATGTGGGCGGCTTTACACAAAGTTTAATTTTTATACATCTCATGCATGGGGAAAAAAAAAAGTATGCAACATTTTTGTGCTTACACTCAGTATACATGAGGCTCAAGGTGAGAACAGCAAGCAAAATAAAAAGGCTGGCAAAAGGTAGGCAGATTGAATGTGGAGTAGTTTATTTTTGGTTGTGTCCAATGGGTAGTGGAAAGTTACAGTTAATATTTTGATATTCAAAATAACAAGCAAGTCCGCACCTCTGGACTCGCCCAGAAAAATGGGATTGTCGCAGTATCAGGTCAGTGTCTGAACAATTTGTCTACTTTTTTTTTCTCCATGACAAATACAGCAATGCTTTAAAAATTTTCAAGCCACTTTTATTTATTGCACCTCATTATTTTAGGCATTATGTGTCAAGCCAGCAGCTACATAAGACGGAGACTAATTGTGGTACAAGGCATGTTGGGTAATGAAGTTTTTTTTTTTTTTTTTTAAGATGGGGATTTAATGTGTTGTAATGAAAATTTGAATTACGAGTTATGTGTCAATTGCTTTAATGAGAAGGTCTCAGCATTAAAGAACAGCTAGGGATTTCGAGGTTAAGAGCGGCTGGAACAGGATCAAAGGCAAAACAATACTTTTAGAGCACAGGAGACGAGTTTAGGAAAACTGTTCTGTGTATCAAAGTGTAGAGCAGTAGAACAGGAAAAAAACAGTGTAAAGGGGTCTAGCTGTGCATTGTACTAATAAAGATGACAAGCTACCCACTCAAAATTACGAAGAGGCTGATCGTGGATATGAAGTCCAAAAACAGATCAGTAAAATACTGCAGCTTTGCATAGCGCATCTAGAGCAATGTGATTCTAAAATGAGTGCAGGTAAAACGAATAATTTGTTCTTTGACATTTAAATGTCCTCTTTCGGTTTTAACAAAACCTTTTGTAAATTCAAATTATATTTGTTTAGTGAAGTTCATTCTAATAGCTCTAGTGGTCACAGGCATGTACTACACTTGCCCCCAAGTCTCACAGATAGTGTAAATGAAGATTACTATTGAAAATCACTGGAGAAGTCTTATAGTTTGGCTTTAGCAGTCATAATACAATTTTTCCATAATATTATTATTGCTATTTCTTATTTAAAAAATCTTTCTTTTTGGCATTTGTGAAAGCTTTCTTTGTGCCTGGTGGTACTAGCCTCTTTTTGAGTTGCTTAGACAGGCCTTTCAACCCTTCGTGTTTACACATGTGCAACTGAGCTTTTCAGAGACTGCTTTGGAGTAGTTGTGAAGTAGCTAGTGACGTAAAAATGTAATAAAGACATTTTACACAAAATTGACAGGAAGGTGACTCCTGTTTGATGTATGGTATTCTTAGCCAGAGGTTATCAAAGTTTTTCAGACCAGGGACCACTTTAAAGGAAGAAAAAACAATTATGGACCCCCCACTACAGGGAAACGACAGACAAATTTATTTTCACCAAAATGCATAAAACTCTTGAAAATGAAACACCTTTTCAGATTGTTTAGATTTAGAACTGCATTACATCACATATTTGCTTATACTTTCAATGATCACGTACCTAGTACATTAGTGAGATTGGTGTACTTGTCTCTGACTGCAAAGTTTCTCTATTCTGGAGGTGATGGATAATATGCAGACTCTGAGATCATCCTCCACATGCAAACATTCCCTAAATTACGTCTTTATAGCAATCAATGCAGAGAATGAGCACTCACAATCCCAAACTATATAGAATTCTCATCAGTGTTGTGCATGAACTAGTTCACAAAAGTGCGTTAACTGAAAAAGCTCATTTTTCTAAGAACGGTTAACTTAACATAATGTATTTGCAAGCAGAAGAATTTGAACATGAGCCAGTTCAGTTTTATGTGACATTCTGGATCTGGTTTAGTTCGAGATTAAATGTTTTGCCTCACCCTGTAATGTAAGGGTGGAGCTGAATCTGAATATGGTATTCAGATAAGTACAAACAGTGGATTTTTATGAATATTTATTTCATATGAGATTTTTGCTGTTTATTTGTACAGTGGTACCTTGAGATAAGAGTTTAATTCATTCCGTGACCGAGCTCGTAAGTCAAAATGCTTGTGTATCAAATCAATTTTCCCCATTGAAATTAATTGAAATGAGATTAATTTGTGCAGGCCCCCAAAAAACACCCCAATTTTTTAGGTTTTCAACATAAGAAAAATGTATTTAGAATGAACAAATATTGTATACAAACAAAATAAAAGCTAATATATAAAAGAGAATCTAAAGAAATAAACAGATGTTGGTGGAGCCGATTAGCGTATTGTAATGTTTTTTTTTCTTTCACTTCACTTTTGCTTAACTTAATTTTCTTCCTCACTAGTTTTTTTTTCTTTTTTGCCATGCTTTCGTCACTTTCATTCGTTTTCAATAGAAACCTGCCAAGGAGATTTGTTTCTTCCTCCCCTTTAGAATGTTTCTGAAATGAGTTAGGCAAGTGTCATTAGATAGCACCGTTGCATGACCAGTTGCAACTTTTTCAGGGTGTTTCTTTTCAATAAATTCTGAAACTTTTTCCCACATTGCCAACACTTCCTTTATCTCACTTGAAGAGATAACCTCCTCTGCCTCTGGCTCCTTTGCGATACTGATCTCCTGCAGAACCTCCGTATGTTGCTGCGTATGTAGTTCCATCAACTCCTCTGTCGTCAGTTCCTTGGAATGTGTGGCGACAAGCTCTTTGATGGCTTGTACTTCGAATTTTGGCTCATAACTCAAGGCAAAAAAATCGACCTAGTGACAGCTTGTATCTCAAAAAACTCATATGTTGGGGCACTCGTATCTCAAAGTCCCACTGTATTTGGAAAAAATAATGGAAAATCAAATAGGCAGTGTCTATGTCTGCCTGCTTGTGTTTACGCTGCACCCCTGCTGACACGAGCATGTGGTGAAACTCCGCTTTCGCTTTTAGGAAAACATTGTACTTTGCGAGGCCACTTTATATTTTTCCCCGTTGCACATGCAATATGTGAAGTGATTTTGATTGGCAGGGTAATAGGTTAGTTCACCTACACACTGGTTCCACGGTCGCCATTTGTGCCACACATCTGGAAATAGAGTGGTAATTTATATGTATACTTGCATCTATTTAATTTCTTTTTTGACCGGGTGTATATCGGCATGTATGGTTTTACGTGTTTGTTGCTGGGTATAACTCAAAGTGTATTTAAATAGTCTTCATAATTGTATTTTATTCAAGAACACTAATAGCCTAATATAAGGCATGCAAAATTGAAAAAAGTAAACTCGTGGGTCATTTATTCTCACTCCTAAAAAAAATACAAAATGAACTGAACATGAACTAGTTCGAAATTGAAATGTCGAACTATGAATGTAAATTTATTCATTTTAATCTGTGTGAACTGAACTTTGAGCTAGTTCTTGTGAGATGTGAACTTGCACAATACTGATTATTATCATCATATAAGGTGGCCTGCCATGTATCACAGCCGTAGCCCCCATTTTAAGAAACACTGTTGTAAGCAATTTTAGGTTTTAGTCATGGCAGAGTGTTTTTTCTGGGTTAGCAAATTAAATATTATTTATATGTAGCCTTGTATTTTAGGCTTATGCCATGAAATGTTCTGTGTAATGACCATTAATATGGATGGTGTGCTTTTTTCCTTTAGGAGAATTTTGAGCTGAACCATGAAACTCTGTATCTCTCTGTGAAGCTTGTTGATCACTATTTATCAGAAGTCATCTGCATGCGAGAGAGTTTGCAGCTGATTGGATCAACTTCAATGCTGCTTGCTTCAAAGTTCGAGGTAAGGCCCTTTTCATTAACTTCCCTCCCAAGTAGTACATCTATTTGTACTACTTGTACTATCTGTTTGTAAATACTTCTGTTTGTGATGTCTTCTAATAATGTTAAAGCAGCTATGGGAGTTGTAATAAATTGGCCATTCTGTGCACAATTATATTGTTACAGAATGATTACAATCAAGTGAATTAAATTTGTAAACGATCTGCCATTAATTTCGGTGTATTTCATAAAATCTGAATCATAGATGCAAATGGAAAAAATAGGGGAAAAAACCACAAACAGTAGCACTTCTTTGACTCTGGATGCCACCCATTTGCAAAACCGAGCATAAAAGTGCGTATGCCAGGTGTGAGGCTTCCATGAAAGTGTGCATGGCTTTAAGCCAAGTTTAGTTTTTGTACATCTCAAAGTGAGAGTGGAAACGGGTGTACACAACATTTTTGTGCATACGCACTGTTTATACATGAGGCCCTTTGTATGTAAACTTATAAATGAATGCTAACTGACTGTTGAAAGAAAAGAGTTTATAACAGATAGGAAGCCTGACCAATTCTCTTTCCTCATTTTTGTAGGAACGCTGCCCACCTTGCGTGGATGACTTCCTGTACATCTGTGATGATGCATATAAAAGAGAGGAGCTAATCAACATGGAAATGAACATTTTACGTATACTTAAATTTGATATCAACATTCCAATTGCTTACCGTTTTCTACGGAGATATGCCAAGGTACTGAAGAGTTAGGCTTCATCTTCTGGAATTGCATTAGAGCATATAAAGATTTAATGCAAACTAGCCATTCAGCTCAGCATAGCTCATAACTCTTTGCGTACTAAAGTTTTGATGGTCACTAACATCCTATCCATTTCACTAATTGCTATTTCTTTCCATGTTTTTATGCTTGTTTTGTATAAAGAACACTTAAAATGTTAGTCTGAAATATACCATCAGCTAGTTTCCCTCTATACCCGTTACTATAAAAGGAGTTCTTTGACAGATGTACATCCACCCAGCTAACTCCCTTGATACTGTGTCACCTCTTTAATATTTGTTTGCTTCACCTACTTAAATTTTTCCTAATCCTCTAGCCAGAGAGCTAACAGACTCTAAATATAGACTCTATAAAATTTGTTACAGCTGAGTATTATAACCGACTGTTTTATATTCCTTTCTAGAATTCTATTCTAGAAAGAAAAGAAAAAGGAATCTCAATTCTTTTTTTTTTTTTTCCTTCTCACTAGTTTTTCACCTGTGAACAGTATTGTAATCTGCTCTGTATAGCATCTGTGATATTGCAACCTGTTAATGGCAGACTTATATAGACTAATTTAGTACTGTAGCTTTTTGAGTCTTCTGTTATGATTTTTCTAAGGGGATAGATGTGAATAATGTGATCAGTACTTGTATGTAAACAACATTGCTTTATATTTCACAACAAAGCTATCAAAAAGAAAGAAATAAAAAAAATCTATTAGGTGAGAATTAAAAGAAGGGAGGATGCGAGATCATTAAATATAGAAATAAGCCTCAAATTCAAATAATGAAAATAGTACTAGTAGTAACTGTGGGTGCCAGTTTGTTAGGTCTGATTCTGTGCCAGATTCTGAGATACTTTGGATAAGTTATTTGCACTAGTGCTTAAATTATTCCCTCCTCATACTAACTTTATCTTTTAATGTATTACTTTGTTCAACTAATAAGTGATAAAAGAGTAAATAATAGAATTTACATGGGGCTTTAAACCTAACTGAAACTGACTTGGCTTTCATTATTACAGTAGACCACACACAATGAATTTTTGCAGATGCATGTAACAGTACCTATATATGATGCAATTGCTACCGACTATCCTTGTCTCATGGGGCAAGACATGATTCTCAAAAGATAATACACATCTGTGGACAACTATTGAAAACTTTTTGGTAAATAACGGTGAAATATATCTTTGCAGTGGCTATGTCCACAGTGCTGCCTCCTAAAACACCTGGCCTTTGATTTCCCTAGTCTGTACACTTAAATCCACCAGGATTTCGGAGAGAGAGGAAAAGAAACTGAACAAAAGATTTAATTCTAAGAGAAAATAAAAAGCTAAAGTAGCTGTTATCCATTCAGGATCAAAGAAATGAAGCTGAATTATAAATTTGTAAATCATGAGCACAGATATTGACAGACACACACACACACACAGACCACTGCAGCTACTTTGCTCCATGTGTTTAAGTGCTTCAGTATGTTGTTATATCTGTCATTTTGACTACTGCATCACTACATAGCATAACAACAGCAAACAGAGTTTAGATAAGCATTGTGGTTGATGTATACTGTGCATTAAAGAGCAGTACCTGAATTCTTGCATAGCATGTTTTAGCCAGCAATGTTAACTTCCTTTAGTTGTTCATTTAAATGTGCAGGCACAAGGTGGATGCTGCAAATACTTGTACTGGTGTTAGACATAGTTACTTATTTGGCTATGTAAAGTACCACAATCAGCATCTCCTCTGGCTCTTAATGCAGTCCTTTTCACCTTCTTTTCTTTCTTTTAACTGGGTGTGACTCACTGTTTATTTCAAGTGCATATTTTACACTTAATATTTTCACAAAAATTGTTGCCAATTCATTTAACATTTCATTGACTTCTACACTTTTGTCATAACTATACAACTAGGAGCAAAAAAAGCACCTGCAACTATATATCATTCACTTTTACCACTAGTCCAATGATGTCTTTGAATGCCAGTGTATAACCTAATGTTACAAAAAGGATTTTCCCTTGTAACAGATTGTTTTGTTTTATTTTTAACACTGTGACAGACAGCGACACCACTGAGGCCCCAACCTCGGAAATAACTAACACACAGATGATCACAGGTTCAAGTTAGAAGTGTTTATTATAAAATACCTCACAACAGGTCCCCCCCCCCCCCCCCAAGTCCCACAAGCAGCCAATAAACACAATGGTGGTCTTCTTTCTCATTCCTCCTTCAGTCTTGTCTCCAGCGAGTGTTGCCCTTCTTCCTCCTAGCTCTGACTCACTGAAGGAGGCTGGGTGGCTTCCTTTTCTGTCATATTCAAGAGTACTTCCGGTGCCAGGGCATAGCCCAAAGGAAGCACTTCCAGGTCTGGCAGAAGTTCTGAAAAGTAGGGATCTCAAATCGCTGCAGCACACCTTAGTGACTCGCATTGGACCCAGCAGGGCTGACTCTCAGTACTACAATTCCCATCATGCCCGCTTAGTCCCACATAGCTACCGTGGTCCAGGGATGCTGTGATCAAGAGAATTAAGGATGAAAATATCCAGTTTTAGGAGAACCCCCACCTCTCCAAAGTTCCCATATCTTGTCCGGGTAAGGGTCTCCTATTCATCATGGCCGGGATGCCAGCTAATCCTGGTTGGCACTTACATGTGTAATGTGCTCTCTGCACGTCCAACAAACATTTATATGTTTAATAGGGGTATTTTTAGCAGACCTCAGCAGCAGACCATTCACCATAATCAAAAGTTGCACTTTGTCAAATGAGGTTGCAACGTTACTATTGTTCTTTGCAGCTCAAAATCACCACCCCTACTGTGAGCATCACCTTCATAAGGCAATGAATTGGTTTAGAAGTGTAACCCATTTTAAGTAAAATTCACTCATGGTTGTCTTTAAACATATATTAAAACTCTGGCTCAACGAAACTAGTTCCTCTTAACTTGTAGCTTATACCTGGCAATCGCATCTTGAAATGGTCCATCCATCCATCCATTATCCAATCCATTATATCCTAACTACAGGGTCATGGGTGTCTGCTGGAGCCAATCCCAGCCAACACAGGGCACAAGGCAGGAAACAAACCCTGGGCAGGGCGCCAGCCTGAAATGGTCACACTCTAAAATTATTATTGATTGTATTATCATTGTCTAGAAAAATGTTAATATTAGAGATTAAATCTTTCATTTTTCTGATTTTTTTTTTTATACTGTTTCTAGTGTGCACAGACCTCCATGGAAACCTTAACCTTGGCCCGCTATATATGTGAGTTGACTCTCCAGGAGCTGGATTTTGTCTCTGAGAGAGCTTCCCAATTGGCTGCTGCCTGCTTGCTTTTAGCTATGTCAATGAAGAAGACTGGAGGCTGGGTGAGATGCTGAATACTCTCCTTTTTTTGGAAAAAATAAGAGATGCACCAAGCAATCAGAATTTAAATTTTCGCTTTAGATGTATGCTTGTTTAACAACTGATCATAGTTTTACCTATTATCTGTTTATGTTTAAAAAAAGATTTTTTTGCACTTGGCAGGTGCACTAATAACAGTTCTTGAACACTTCTAAAGGGGCCAGAAAGTATTGTTTTATTCCTGATCCTTTTATGTTTCACTCTTGAACCTGAGATCCCTGATTTGCTGTTGCATTCATCATAGTAAACAAAATAAATGGGAAATAATTGAGCTTATTTCTGATTTCCCTTGTATTATTATATAATAATACATCTGTTAAAATATTACTCTTCAGTAATAGTTTTTAGCTAATGATGCAAATATAAAATCGTACAATAGCAAATATTACAAAATTAAGAGAGTAGTCCACTGACAAGTCAGATGTTAGAAGATGTTTTTGTAATAACACACTTTTAAAGAGTTTGTGTAAATGGAAATATTCTGAATTATCTTGGTTTTAAGCAGTATTTTTCATTTTCTGGACAGCAAATGTCAGAATATATTCAAAATGTGCACATACAAAGATAAATCGGATAGTTTATGATACCATTCATTATAAACCATATGCTGATATCCCCCCATGATTACATCCTTTGTTACACTGGGGGGAATTCCTACATCTTCCACACATACATACAGTGGGACTTCAGGGGCTTATGTTAGGAATCGATGTTATTTACTTCACAATATGTGAAGGACTAAGCATATTTATAGAACAAAAAATGTTCAGATTTGGTGTGTTTCTGGTCAGTTTCATTGATGTTTATATATGGGCTTTAATGACAAATGCTGGTCAGTGATATGCAGTTTTTCCAAACAAAGTAAAAGTAATGCGTTAAAGTTTATAATAAAGTATCTATACAAAACATTTAAGTTGCCCAACTCTGTTCCTCTTATCCTTTACACTCATGGAGAAAGGTTAAACTTAATTGACTCTGCTATCGGTGTTACTCTACCTGCTCTGCAGTTTAACAGAATTATACTGAATAAAAAATATATTAATGATATTTTTTCCTTAATGATAAGCACATACATAGATTTTTTTTTTTCCTTCTGACCTGATTGCTTTATGCAGTAGAAGTAAATGACAGATATGATTTTATTAGATGTTTAAAGCAATGTGTCTCTATCTAACAGAAGCTATTTTTTTCCAGTGAAAAAGGAGGAAAGTTTAAATTAATACTTCATTATTTTTTGTTTCAGACGCCCACTCTGCAGTATCATACGGGGTACACTGTGTCTGACCTTCTTGCTCTAGTGAAGAGGCTAAATTTTTTGGTCACGTATTCAACAGATGAAAAGTTAAAGGCAGTCCGAAGCAAATACTCACACAGGTAACTGATTTATACAGGTAGCGGAGTGCTTTATCTCTAGCACATCAATTCAAGCTGGTTTTGACTCTCTGCCACCAGGGTGTTGGGGTGTTTCCCGTTTATATCGGACATGTCATACTTCACTAATGGTGTAGGTTTACCATCTGAATACTGGCTGGCACACGATTTTAAGGTGGCAAAAAAGGATTCACGCTTTAATGTTTTAAGATAACATTAGTATAGTAGATCCTTTATGTTCTGAAGGGTTCACTTTCACTGTTATTGGTGCTCACAAATGACACCCTAATAAACATGAAACCAATAAATGTTCCTGTTTTAGAAACTTCTTGGTGGGTATGTGTGTATACTGAATACAACAAAATTAATTTAGAGGTAATGTTTATTTAAGATTTTTGGTGCTGCCTTTTCTAAGGTGTTCTCTTATCTGTTGACAGTGAGAGTCATGAAAAGAGTTTTTATATAAACGGCCTATGCTACAGAGGCAATTGGGAGTGGTCAGGGGTAGGGCATCACAAGTAATCTGGAAGGGGGAATGTCATATTACCTTTATCTGAAAAAATGTAGAAAAATCCATAAATTGAATGTTAACATTAAATATCAATTTTAAATTTCCGCTCATTGTCAAATGAAAACTTCAACCTCAGCATTCTAAAATATAGCTACTAAGTACCTATGCCTTTGAATGTAAAATATTATCACATTTGTAAAAAAAATGAACTGTACAGGGAGTCAGTAATTAAAAAAAAAAAACAAAAGTGAAACTCACATAAGTAAATGGTATTTTTGCTAAAATAATATGGATGCACACATTACTCCTGATAAGTGTGCAATCTCAAGGATAAAATGATATGCAGGAGGAGAGTCCAATGTGCTTTGCAATTGATAATGGACCCCTTTTGTTAAACTGTTCAATAAGAATTATAAGTTGAAATCAATAAGGCTGCTGTGTGGTTTTAGATTTTCTAACAAATGTTTTATTGTATTTCACAGACAGGCTAAATTCATTTGAAATGTAATTGCCATATAAAGTATGGTACTCCATTTACTGTGTACTTAATCATATGTATCTTTTGATAAATCTTTTCTATTGCTAGGCATATTCTGTATATACTTTCCAATGTACAGCATTGATATTAAAGGATATTTACTATTTTTTTTTTTTTTTTAATTGAGTAGTTTCAATGTAAGATATTTTTGTTGAAGTATTTTTCACCTATGCAGTAATACTTATACTTTTACTTAAGTATTTTTTTGTATAAGAGTGGAAGTTCGTGAAGAATGTTTGCAATTGATATCTTTAAAGTTCACATTTTCATGTTTTGTACTAAGTCATGCAGACCTGAGAAATCAAACCCCTCAGAAATTTTGAGGATTAACTATATTTTAAAAGATCATGTTATCCAAAACAATGCTGTGGCTAAACCACTGCTTAACACTCGATGGCTAATTTAATTATTTAATTATCTGTTTGCTATGTTTTAGTTGAAGAGAGAAAAAAATCTATTGCCATTAACCCACATGTATTATATATTTACTGTAAGAGAGTAGTTAAATGTCTTGATTTGTTTAGTTTGTGCCCTGTAAAAAATTAATGATCCTTCCTTCATAGACTTTGGTGTGAGGGTCACAACTAGACCTGGATTATAACTTTACTGTGTTATTGTGAAAAGGCACTTTAGATGTCTTTAGTTATAATTATGATAATAGTGGTAAACTATACATTATTACTATTTCTTTTGTTCAATTCCTATTGTGTTGTCCTTCAATTTCAATTATTTGCTGAGTTAAATATATACGTGTTAAGATTAGATTAATAATCCCACAGGAAGATTCAGATGCATACAATTGCAGAAACATAAAAAACAAGGATACATACTCACTGGACAAATAATACAATCAATAGATAAATGAATGTATATTGTGTGGATATTTCAAAATTAACTTAACACATGCATCAGGAATAAGCACTGGATTCCCTGATAGCAGTGGCCAGAAAAGAACGCAGAGGCATTTCTTAGCACATTGTGGTAGAATGATCCTATGGCTAAAATTCTCCAAGAGAGCACCTTCTGGAGGGAATTTTTCATAATGGGAGTCCAATTTTGCCATTAACCCTTTTTCCAAAACTGTTTCCAGTGTGTCCAAGATTTGCTCTTTGATCTAGCTCTTGACAAGTTTAGTCAGGCATTTTGATTCTTTTGAGCTCAAGTTGCTTCCTCAGGAGACTGTAACATAAAGCAACTCACTGGCTACTATGGAATAGTTGAACATTTTCACCAGCTTGTTGCATTCACCAAAACACCAGAGTCTCCTATGGAAATACAGTCTGCTCTGGTCCTTCTTATACAGTGCCACTGTGTTGTCATACCAGTCCAGTTTGTTGTTTAGGTGAACTTAAGGTGCCTGTAGCTCTGCACTACTTCTACATCCTCCCCCTGAATGGTGACTGGCCTCGGAGGCTCCTTGACACACCTAAAGCCCACCAACAGCTCTTTTTGTCTTGTTGATTTTTGAGTTGCAGGTTGTTGTCCCTACACCACAAAACGAAATCCTCCACAACCTTCCTGTACTCTGACATGTCTACATTATGATGACGGGGAAGTCATCTAAAAATTTCTGTAGATGGCAAGCACTGGTATTGTGCTTGAAGCATGTTGTGTAGAGATTTGAACAGGAGGGGTGACAGGACAGTTCCACAAGGTGCTCCAGTAATTACACACCACCATTTCTGACACACAGTCCCTCAGCCTCACAAACTACAGTCTGTTGGTCAGGTAGTCCATAATCCATGAGATCATGGCGCATAAAGATTCAAAGCTTTGAGATTTTTTTTCCCCCAGTCAATGAAACAGAATGGTGTTGAAGGCGCTGGTAAAACAAAAACCACCAAGGCAATGGTATGTGAAAACTCCACTGACATACAGTGCATCCGGAAAGTATTCACAGCGCATGACTTTTTCCACATTTTATGTTCCAGCCATATTCCAAAATGGATTAAATTCATTTTCTTGCACAGAATTCTACACACAACACCCCATAATGACAACGTGAAAAAAGTTTACTTAAGGTTTTTGAAAATTTATTAAAAATAAAAAAACTGAGAAATCACATGTACATAAGTATTCACAGGCTTTGCTCAATACTTTGTCGATGCACCTTTGGAAGCAATTACAGCCTCAAGTCTTTTTGAATATGAAGCCACAAGCTTGGCACACCTATCCTTGGCCAGTTTCGCCCATTCATCTTTGCAGCACCTCTCAAGCTCCATCAGGTTGGATGGGAAGCATCGGTGCACAGCCCCTTTAAGATCTCTCCAGAGATGTTCAATCGGATTCATGTCTGGGCTCTGGCTGGGCCATTCAAGGACATTCACAGAGTTGTCCTGAAGCCACTCCTTTGATATCCTGGCTGTGTGCTTAGGGTCGTTGTCCTGCTGAAAGATGAACCGTCGCCCCAGTCTGAGGTGAAGAGCGCTCTGGAGCAGGTTTTCATCCAGGATGTCTCTGTACATTGCTGCAGTCATCTTTCCCTTTATCCTGACTAGTCTCCTAGTTCCTGCCACTGAAAAACATCCCCACAGCATGATGCTGCCACCACCATGCTTCACTGTAGTGATGGTATTGGCCTGGTGATGAGAGGTGCCTGGTTTCCTCCAAACGTGATGCCTGGCATTCACACCTAAAAGTTCAATCTTTGTCTCATCAGACCAGAGAATTTTGTTTCTCATGGTCCGAGAGTCCTTCAGGTGCCTTTTGGCAAATTCCAGGCGGGCTGCCATGTGCCTTTTACTAAGGAGTGGCTTCTGTCTGACCATTCTACAATACAGGCCTGATTGGTGGATTGCTGCAGAGATGGTTGTCCTTCTGGAAGGTTCTCCTCTCTCCACAGAGGACCTCTGGAGCTCTGACAGAGTGACCATCGGGTTCTTAGTCACCTCCCTGACTAAGGCCCTTCTCCCCCGATTGCTCAGTTTAGATGGTCGGCCAGCTCTAGGAAGAGTCCTGGTGGTTTCGAACTTCTTCCACTTACGGATGATGGAGGCCACTGTGCTCATTGGGACCTTCAAAGCAGCAGAAATTTTTCTGTAACCTTTCCCAGATTTGTGCCTCAAGACAATCCTGTCTCGGAGGTCTACAGACAATTCCTTTGACTTCATGCTTGGTTTGTGCTCTGACATGAACTGTCAACTGTGGGACTTTATATAGACAGGTGTGTGCCTTTCCAAATCATGTCCAATCAACTGAATTTACCACAGGTGGACTCCAATTAAGCTGCAGAAACATCTCAAGGATGATCAGGGGAAACAGGATGCACCTGAGCCTTTGCCATGAAGCTCAAAATTGAGCTATGAATACTTATGCACATGTGCTTTCTCTTTTTATTTTTAATAAATTTGCAAAAACCTCAAGTAAACTTTTTTCACGTTGTCATTATCAGGTGTTGTGTGTAGAATTCTGAGGGAAAAAATGAATTTAATCAATTTTGGAATAAGGCTGTAATATAACAAAATGTGGAAAAAGTGATGCGCTGTGAATACTTTCCGGATGCACTGTATAATAAGGTTGTAAGCAGTTCAGCATTTGGGTTGCATACCTGTGGTTTAATTGTAATGGTTACACCATTTTTCATTCACAAAAATGACAAGTTTGCCTCCTTTCTTCAAGCCTCTTCTGTCATTTCATCCATCCATCCCACTACATCCTGACTACAGGGTCACAGGGGTCTGCTGGAGCCAACCCCAGCCAACACAGGGTGTAAGGCAGGAAACAAACCCCGGGCAGGACACAAGCACACACCAGGGACAATTTAGACTCGCCAATGCACCTAACCTGCATGTCTTTGGACTGTGGGAGAAAACTGGAGAACCCGGAGGAAACCCACATAGACACGGGGAGAACATGCAAACTCCACGCAGGGAGGACTTGGCAAGTGAACCCAGGTCTCCTAACTGCGAGGCAGCAGCACTACCCCTGCTGCCCTCTGTCATTTCATTTAATACAATTGTTTGCTTTACTAAAGAATAAAGTTTCTTTTGTAAGACAATGAATTATGTTCAGTAATAGCTTATGGATTAATGTTGCCTGGACTTTGATGGTCACTTTTATCACATTTATACAAGGGATATCAAATGTAATAAACATACTTATTAGAAACATATTGTAATTTCTGATAAAGAGATGGGCAAAAATGACAAGATATGATAACTGGTTGACACCCCCCACCCCCCTTCCACTCGTGCCTGAAGAATTAAGCAGGTCTAAACCTGCATCCTAGGGTTATTTTTGTTTGTAGGTAAAAAGGTAAAGTATAAAACAATAGAAGTAAATGGATTAAACAAATTAATACTTATCATTTTAGGTATATCAAAAAATTAAATTGACAAGTGCCGCAAAAGTCTAAGCAGTTTGCTGTATGTAACAATGATGAAATGTGGAGTTCACTATCACCATCCAAATTCTTATAAAATCCCATACTACTATCCAAATTCATCTTAACAGTTTCTGAATGAGTATTAAGAAGTGAATTAAAGGCAACCCAGACAGGTAACTGATGAATATAAAAAGGGCTCAAATTGATGAGAAATAACGTAGTGATCTGAGAGGTAAAGCAGGCACAGCATTTAACACTAGAATTACCAGAGCCTACAAAAACACTCTTAGATCCGTCCCACCTTAAATCGCTTCACACCTCTCCGTCAGTGTCTTTTGTCCTTTAAATGTGTTGATAAGCAGCAAGCAGCCTGCTATCACATCCCCCACTGGCGCTCAAGTCTTGGAGTTGTTTAGAGTGAGAAGTCAAGCAAAATCACACTTTTTATAAATACT
>JANRMT010062790.1:4694530-4714980 GCA_026402145.1 Polypterus bichir lapradei | reverse complement strand
ATAGATAGATAGATAGATAGATAGATAGATAGATAGATAGATAGATACTTTATTAATCCCAAGGGGAAATGATCGCACCTATCACAGTTTCCCCTCTACACCTCAATCACTCACTCATTCCGATCTGCCATCTCCATCATCAAGAGTAACTTGTTTCTCACCTGTTGACTCTCTCGCCATCTCTGTACTTATAAATCAGTCTAATTCCACCTCCTGTCTGCTTGATCCTGCCCCCACTCCCCTGCTTAAGACATGCTCATCCATAATTAGTACTCAGGTTGCCTCACTGATAAATGCATGTCTTGTTTCAGGTTCTGTCCCTACTGCTCTCAAAGCTGCTGCAGTTACCCCAATCCTTAAACAAACCTGACTTGAATCCTTCTTCTCTCTCCAGTTACAGGCCTATCTCTAATCTCCCGTTTTTCTGGCTAAGGTGATGGAACGCGTGGTTGCCTTTCTTCTAGACAATACACTCTATGAGCCTTTTCAGTTTGATTTTCATATACAGCACAGCACTGAAACAAATCTTCTCCATGTAGTTAATGATCTTCTCCAGTCTGCAGATTGTGGTTCACTTAATATTGTCCTCCTTCTTGACTTAAGTGCAGCATTTGACATTGTAAAATCATGAAATTCTCCTCTTAATTCTCTCCACTGTAGGGATCTCTGGCTTAGCCCTTCACTGGTTCACATCATATCTTTCTAATAGGCAACAGTTTGTCACACTCAGCAATATAAATCCTTCACTTCACATGTGTCGCGTGATGTCCCTCAGGGCTCAGTCTTTGGGCCATTACTGTTTCTACTTTGTATCCTTCCTTTGGGTCAGATTATTCGCAGACATTGCCTTAACTTCCACTACTATGCAGACAATATATAGTTATAGTGCATCCGGAAAGTATCCACAGCGCATCACTTTCTCCACATTATGTTATGTTACAGCCTTATTCCAAAAAGGGCTAAATTCATTTTTTTCCTCAGAATTCTACACACAACACACCATAATGACAACATGAAAAAAGTTGTCTTGAGGTTTTTGCAAATTTATTAAAAATAAAAAACAGAAATCACATGTACATAAGTATTCACAGCCTTTGCTCAATACTTTGTCGATGCACCTTTGACAGCAATTACAGCCTCAAGTCTTTTTGAATATGATGCCACAAGCATGGCACACCTATCCTTGGCCAGTTTCGCCCATTCCTCTTTGCAGCACCTCTCAAGCTCCGTCAGGTTGGATGGGAAATATCGGTGCACAGCCATTTTAAGATCTCTCCAGAGATGTTCAATCGGATTCAAGTCTGTGCTCTGGCTGGGCCACTCAAGGACCTTCACAGAGTTGTCCTGAAGCCACTCCTTTGACTCTTGGCTGTGTGCTTAGGGTCGTTGTCCTGCTGAAAGATGAACTGTCGCCCTAGTCTGAGGTCAAGAGCACTCTGGAGCAGGTTTTCATCCAGGATCTCTGTACATTGCTGCAGTCATCTTTCTCTTTATCCTAACTAGTCTCCCAGTTCCTGCCGCTAAAAAACATCCCCACAGCATGATGCTGCCACCACCATGCTTCACTGTAGGGATGGTATTGGCCTGGTGATGAGCGGTGCCTGGTTTCCTCCAAACATGATGCCTGGCATTCACACCAAAGAATTCAATCTTTGTCTCATCAGACCAGAGAATTTTGTTTCTCATGGTCTGAGAGTCCTTCAGGTGCCTTTTGGCAACTCCAGACGGGCTGCCATGTGCCTTTTTCTAAGGAGTGGCTTCTGTGTGGCCACTCTACCATACAGGCCTGATTGGTGGATTGCTGCAGAGATGGTTGTCCTTCTTGAAGGTTCTCCTCTCTCCACAGAGGACCTCTGGAGCTCTGACAGAGTGACCATCGGGTTCTTGGTCCCCTCCCTGACTAAGGCCCTTCTCCCCCGATCGCTCAGTTTAGATGGCCGGCCAGCTCTAGGAAGAGTCCTGGTGATTTCGAACTTCTTCCACTTACGGATGATGGAGGCCACTGTGCTCATTGGGACCTTCAAAGCAGCAGAAATTTTTCTGTAACCTTCCCCAGACTTGTGCCTTGAGACAATCCTGTCTCGGAGGTCTACAGACAATTCTTTGACTTAATGTTTGGTTTGTGCTCTGACATGAACTGTCAACTGTGGGACCTTATATAGACAGGTGTGTGCCTTTCCAAATCATGTCCAATCAACTGAATTTACCACAGGTGGACTCCAATTAAGCTGCAGAAACATCTCAAGGATGATCAGGGGAAACAGGATGCACCTGAGCTCAATTTTGAATATTTTTAATAAATCTGCAAAAATCTCAAATAAACTTTTTTCACGTTGTCATTATGGGGTGTTGTGTGTAGAATTCTGAGGAAAAAATGAATTTAATCCATTTTGGTATAAGGCTGTAACATAACAAAATGTGGAAAAAGTGATGCACTGTGAATACTTTCCGGATGCCAGTATAAAGGGCATATTAAAAGAATCAAAAAATGTCAACACAGTCATGCACTACAACGTAATATTTAGTATACAACAACAATACAACATAAAATACAGTACAAAAACAATGAGTGAAAACCATGTAGGCTATATTCCCGGTTTAAATTCCAATTGATCCTCCTGTTTCGCCTCCATGTTATTAGTGCAGGTCACTGGAGCCCAGAAGTGCCAGCTATTTGCACTGATCAATCTAAATCTGGGAATCAGAAGCAGCCTGATAACTCTACCAATAATAAAAAGTAGTGGGAATCTGAAAATGTTTACCAGATCTACTGTTGTTAAGCTGGACAATTGATTATACTCATGGCCAGCTCATTGTAGAAAGTGAGGTGGATCTGGATCCGGAGAGAACCTCACATCAGATCATAAATCATCTCCCTGTTCATCTATTGTCAATTAAATTTTGGTGATTGATCTTATTCTTGGATTGAACCACAGACCACCTAGGTTCACACTTGCAGACACCTCACCCATATGCAGTCATACTGGGACAATTTATATACATTTAGTTAGTTACTCAACCTAATAGCACATTTTTGGATAGTGGTACTGGATAAAACAGGTTTGATGATGGGTACATGAGAAGACCAAACACCTGTTAGGTTTAGCATATATGTTAGCTGTCCCTCTGTGAATCTTTTTTGTTTTCCATGTGCATATATGCACAGCCATGGCCAAGCTTGCAGTGGATTGTAATTTAATTGCGGGTGCTGCCAACACATAATCCTTTCAGAGATTTTCAACAAACACAAATCATACATATGATGGCTGTGAAATGCTAGTGAACAGGAAGTCAAATGAAAAGAAATCAGCTTTAAAACGTCTGTCTGTTATGCTTAAGATGGAAATTGCAAGCCTGATGGCAGGATTTAACAAGACTGGAGATGAAAGAGCTGACAAGGTCATAAGCATGCAAGGGTTGTTACCAAAATATCAACATAAACAAAAATCACCACAGCCCAAATTGAATTATAGAAGTCAAAAGTCAAAAAACAGATGCAAGATACTGAACACCCAATAATCCTTTATTTTCATAATTTTACCATCCTGACTTGTTTGCTTTATACTTTTCCCAAATGTGGATACTAGTGATAGCACATTGCCTACTTAAATATTCATAGGACTATGATGTAAGTGGACTGGTGCTAGGTAAATTGGCAGATGATCTAGAATTCACTGAATCACTACAGAGGGACTTGGGCAGCATACAGGTTTGGGCAGATTTGTGGCAGATGAAATTTAAGGTAAATAAATGTAAAGTATTAAATAGGAAGTAAAAATGGTAGGTTTGAATACCCACTGGGAGGTCTGAAAATTGAAAGTCCACATTTTGAAAAGGATTTAGGAGTTGAAGTGGACTCAACACTATCAACTGCCAGGCAGTGTTCAGAAGCCATTAAAAAGGCTAACAGAATATTAAGTTATATAGTGCCATACTGTGTAGAGTATAAGTCCAAGAAGGTTAAGCTCAAGCTTTATAACGCATAGGAGAGGTCTCACCTGGAGTACAGCATACAGTTTTGGTCTCCAGGCTACAAAAAGGACATAGCAACGCTGGAAAAAGTCCAGAGAAGAGTGACTAGGCTGATTTCAGGGCTAAAGGAAAGATTAAAAGAGCTGTGCCTTTCCAGTTTAAGCAAAAGATAATAAATCAAGACTGTTACTTTAAAATGACTTAATCAAGAATACCAAGCCACCAATGTTCTAACGTGCTGCTACGGGAATCATGTACTAAAGCCTCCTAACTACACCGTTACACATACAAACCCGGCAAACTATTCATATTTTTTTGTTTTGGATTATTATCAAATAGGTATCTAAAGATATGTTAACTTTGGTCTGTTTTTAGTCAAGTGGTGGACTAGCATAATAGTTGGCATGTCTGGCTCATACAGTAGTTCCAAAGAACCAAATTCAAATCCCACACCGTCATCGTACAGTTTGGCTTGTTTTTACCCACTATTCTGACATCATCCAAAATACAAAGACAGGCAGGTTGAGTTGATTTGTAAATGGCTTTATGAATGTTTTGGACATGTAATGGACTAAAACACTTTCCGGGTTTGGTTACTGCCTTGTATCTAGTGGAACTACACTCTTTAAAAAATAAAGGTGCTACAGCAGTTCAGAGCAATGCCATAAGGGAACCATTTTTGGTCCCCAAAAGAAACATCCACAAGAATGTTTCAGTTACAATCTTTATTTATTTAGATCCATAAAAGGCTTCATAAACAGTCATAAAAAGATAATAACAAAGTTGTCAAATCCAAATGGGTTCTTGATTTTAAAAGTATTCTTGATGCATACCATAATACTGGTTAAATTGAGGTTTTCTTGATCTGCCAATATCCTGCTAGGTAGTTTGTTATACATTAAAGATTCTTGATTTTTCCACATATGAAGAACCTTTAAAAAGCCCAAAAAAACCCAGTTTATATGCAAAGAATTCTCTCCAAAATAAAACTGTTCTTTGCCAAGCAAAAATTCAACAAAGAACAACACAACAATTAAAAATAAAAAAAAAAAAACATTTTAAGCGAGTGGGAAATGTTTTAACATTCTGTGACTATTTGTTACATGATTGCTTTTAGTATTCTGTTTTTAGCTGTAGCCACCACCCAAGGAGACTTACAGAAAAGTGTGTATACATAAGTTTGAGTTATTACCAAGAGAGTAAAAACGTTAATTCAACTTGCGAAAGAAAAATGAATTTTAAAGTAGAGCACAAAAAAGATTAATGATACTGTTTATCTTAACACTAGACAGAAATTTAGAAATACCAAAAAAGCATAGTTAGCTGTTGTAGTCAGTAAAGTGTGATGATATGAACAGAGAGCTAGAAATTGCTTGGTGGAAAGAGGTGTTCATGTTTAAGAAAAAACTGAATATTTGTAGTTGTGAAAAGGGCAAGGTGTTGATTCCTTCAGGATGCCATCATTGGCTGGTGAAAACCCTACTCCTTGTAGGTCCCCATTATGTCTTTACCCATGAAAACTCTCACTTCTTGCATGTAACCCTTAGCTCTTTAGCACTACAGTCCTCCCTGTCAAGACCATAATATATCATATTTAATGAAATGTTCAGTTGTTGTGATTCCATAATGTTTCCTTTTTCTTTCTTTTTTTCATGCATCCTTCAAAAATGTCCTTTGTTCAAATGGAATGCAATATCAAGTGATGCATTAATCATTGCTCTCATTATTAGGGAGCAGTAGGCGAGAGATTCAAAAGGGTGGTTGACCTATTTAGAAATGGAATTCTTACTGGTCAAAGTTTATTAATGAAAAGGCTGGAATGGCATCCTGTCTATCAGTGAGACGGTGAGGAAGAAGGCATTGGAGTGAATACTTGTGAGGCTGTCTTTTTAGTGGAATCTATATAGCAGACAGTGTAGCCAAGGACCACCACAGAAAAGGCCATTTAGTACAGAGCAAATATTTTTAAAGAAAAATGTTGAAAAAAAAAGTTAGAGTGAAGAAAGCTGTGTGGCAGAAGGGGTACAGAGTTATATTAGCATTACGTAATGGGAGCAAATTTTTAAAAAAGCATAGTTTTTTCCAAAATAGGAATGATAAGTGGAATTTTCCTGTGCCTTTTTTGCCTCAGCTGTAGGTCTGACTGGTATCACTTATTGTAAGAGTCACCAGTATCAAAGGAAAGGAAAAACAAATCCACGAGTTACACAAAACATGGAAACTGCGATTGTTTCACCTTTTGCTTCCTACTTTTTAAGTTTAATTGTGGAGTTTTTAATCTAAGGAGATGAAAACACAGATTTTCTGAAGTGACCTGCCAACTTTTTAGGACTTTTGTTTACTCAAGTTGTTACATTGTTTCCCACCTCCCAGCATTGCTGGGCAACGAGCCATTAGGAATTTGGCATCCAAATTTTCCCAGAGCACAAGTTCATTTTTTTGTTCAGCTGTCAAAAGAAAAAGGGTGAGGGGATGTAAAGTTAATCGATCTCTTTTTGATTGCTGTGGATAGCACGTTATTCTTCGAAGGCTAGCAAAGCAGAAATACAACAATATGGACTCTCTCGGGGATGCAGTCCTGGCAAAGCCATAATTGTGTGACTTCTTTTGTGTTTTTGTAGATGAATATGAAGGGTCATATTCTGACAGCAGAGTAACGGGACAGACTTTCCGTTACTGCAGCTCGGATCACTTGGGGCCCCCTCTGGAGCAGACTCTTCGGCAGATCGTCAACAAGAAGACGGGTTTTATTTTCCTGGTGAGTGAAAGTAATGTTTTACCATAGACTTCTACTGTTAATAAAGATGATGAACCCTTAAGGGCAGCATATAGAATGTGTAACTTAAAATTTGTAACAGTGATTTCCAAAAAGGTTAAAGCTCCCAGTTGCTTCCAGAAAACTAATATTCAGCATTTTAAAAATTTAAAGCATTGACTTTGGTCATTGTAACTTTTACCTTTTTTGCCTTTGACCAAGCAGAATTTTATAAATTATTACCTTAACATTTCAAAACATTTAAAACGAAGATCTACATTGTTCCCTCAAAAATAATTATATATGCATAGCTCAGCTCACTTAACTAAACAAATCTTCTCTTTACAAGTAGTATTTACTTATTGTCAATATGTGAGCACCTAATTCAGTGCATCAAGCCATGTCTGTTATACTTGCCATTAGTTACACTGTTATGATATAATAAATACATTCAAAAGTACTATAATAATGGAATGCTCCCAAACATGACACATAACCTGTTATTACTGTATTATTACTTAAGCCACAGCAATTATTTGCTGTAGGAACAAAATTTATACGTAACACTAAATTATGATAGTACTTAATTAGTGGAGTTGCTTTATTACTTATGTCACAAAGACAATATAGTTCTTTTTTCACACTAGCGCTCAATTAGGCAATCATATATATTAAAAATAAACTTAATGAACGACTTTATCAGGTCCACCTATCCAATACTGTGTAAGAACCCCTTTGCTTCAGAATAGCATGAATTATTCCAGTCTTAGGTTCAACAGAGCACAGGACAAATTACTTAGGACTTTTGGCCCATGGTGACCTGCATCATACAATTCCTTGGCAAGTCATTCATGCATCACATTTCCCATTCCTCCTACCAATGCTTATTTGGATTTGTAACATGTTAGTGTATTGTACTGGTAGTACTTATTTGAAACACAGTAGATAGTGGCAATAAAGGGATGACATGGTCAACTACCATGCTTAGGCATGATTGGGCATTCAAATAATGCTCAGTTGCTTTTAAGATGCCTAATATATGCTAAAGAAAACATTCTTACACCATCTCATTACCTCCATCAGCCTGTACTGTTGGCACAAGGTAGAAGAGATCCATGGATTCATGCTATTAACAAATTCTGACACTACCACCTGCATATTGCAGTAGAAATCAAGATTGACCAGACCAACACATATTTTCTAGTCTTCAGTTTTCTGGTTCTAGTGATCGTGTGGCCACTATAGCGTTAAGTCCCTGTTATAAGCTGACAAAAATAGGACTTAGTGTCCTCTCCCGCAGGGTAACCCATCTATTTCACTGCCCAACATGTTGTACATTTAGCAATGTACTTTTTGCACACCACTTTTGTAAAGAACTGTTATCTGAAAATTTGTAGACTTTCATTATATTTTGCAGACTTTCATCATATTTCATCATTTCTTTATAACACCTATGGAATGTCATGCATAAACATTGTTTTCGGGGGAAAGGGGCGGTAGCTATTTCTGAGATAGTGGAACCACCATGCCTAGCATCAACAATCATACCCCAATCATAGTTTCTTTATTCATGTGTCTTGAGCATTCTAATGGTTGGCTGAACAACTCAGCCTTTTGATAATTTCTGCATACTGTTTATATTGATAGGAACTAGCAACTAGGTTATTAGAGTTTGTCAAACCAGACCTCTTCTTGAAAGTAAAGATCATCCCTTACTTTAAGGAATTCAGGAAAAATTAACAAGCTAGTTTTTTACACTAACTGCCAAAGCAACATAACCAGTAGGGAATGGAGACAGAAAGACTCAGATATACACTGCAACTAGAGCTATTCACAGTGGGACCAGCACACATCAGACAAACTGCAGTACAGTATATCAAGTCATTCTAAAACACACTCCATAAATACAGAATAGTACAGAAGTAACAGGTTTATGAAGATTAATATCAGAAAGGTCTAAGGTTTACAAGCTTTTTAATTTCTAAATCTTTCAAAAAAACCTCAAAAACTGCATTTTCCACAACTGAAATCATCAAATAGTGGCTCAAGTTTTCTCTGATCTCAAGCCATACTCCAACATATTTTTCAGCTATATAAAAATTATGATAACATTATGTACAATATACAGGTGTCTATAAAATAAGGCACATGCAGAAAATCAATCTGATATCATCAGGTTTGTTTTGTTCCTTTAGCGAATGAGCTTTAAAGTTAACTTCTCACATCATGAAGGATGAATTAATGACAGAAGGCACAGGAGTTTTCATTTTTAAACAATGGATTATAAAATGGTTCCCTTAAGAATTTCAAAGACAAGAGCTTTTTTTTGTCAGTGCTCAGAAGATTTCACATGTGTTTTTGTGAATGAGAATGGAGTGGTCACTTTTATTTTTACAAATAAGAGATTTCTCATATTTTTCCCTGCACATTCTAATTTTTGATAATAGGGGCAGATTTTAAACTGCTTGAAACTGATTTTTTTTGAACATCAGGAACTGATATTAGCCTTATAGTCACTTTGAAAGGGACTAGTGCTGAATTCGTGTTAACAGTGGACACAAGGCAAGGATGAGAATTCATAATGATTTCAAATACTCCATGTTTGCCGCTTTGATTACAAAGTAAGTGTTTAGAAGCAGGGTGACAGGTTATGCTCCCCCCTTTCAAAAGTAAGGGTATAAATGACTCAAAAGTAGCCAGTGCGCACACAAGCCTGCTATTGTTCTCTGAATTTTGCTCCACCAAAATAGCAGAGATATACAAAGAGTATCACTACGCAAGTGTTGTTTGTAGATTCCTCAACGGCCAAGAATATACAATCAGCCTGAGTGACACCATTTATCACACAACTTTTGAAATTCTCTGCTAAGGTACATGCAGATGACAGAGGTCCTCACACAGATTTAATAACATTATATATTTATTTATCACTATTAGGCTTGAATAAAATGCCTATAATGTACTCTTCTAATAGCACTATATCATTGAAGGCTTTATTGTGTTTGGCCAGTTCCTTTTATTAGAGCAACTGTTTTATTGCAGACCAGACAATAAAGCTGAGCATTTCAGAATGATGCAAGTATAAAGACACACTTTCCAGTCCATTTGTCAATAAAATAATTACTCTTAGTATCAATTTTGTGCTTAAGATATTTTGGTGGACATTTTTGCTTGTTATTTTATTTTGACAGCTAACTTGAAACATGATTTTTGAATGTTATTTTCTGGCTAATCAATAAAAGTTACATGATTGGCTGCACAATTTTAATTAAATTGTATTTATTTCCAGATATGCAGATATCAGACACACATAGATGTAAGGAAATGCCCTACAGCTCTATATTTCTCTGCTCAAACGCTGGCATGGTCACTGACTATGTGGAGTTTATACCTTCTCTTTGTCTCCAAGGACTTTTCCCCTGGTTACTCAGATTACACCCTCATCACTCCATTCTCAAAAACAGTATAGGTTGGATTTCTTGGTTTCCCTAAAATGGATCGAGTTAGTGTTTGTGTTTGGAAGTGTGTACTTAAAGAGTGGTCCAAAAAAGAAATGGATTATTTGACGGTTAAAATTAAATTAAAATAGATTTTTCCTTAAGTTAGATAAGAAGTAAGGAGTTGAGGAACTGAGACAGGACAAATGCAGACATATTCAAGTTACTAATATTTAATTTAGGTAAAATTTTGTTTTAATTCAATGCAATGCTGATAAACTATTTATTTTGTAATGAGTGTTGCTTATAAATGTCTGAGGATTTGGGATTATATTATAGGGTTAATATCAAACAAAACTTAACCTTCAGCATTTCAACTACTTGAAGGCTTGACTTATTTATCTTATTAACTATCAAATTAAGATGTGAACCATAAACTTGATTGCAGGGCTTGAACCATTTGAAGAAGCAGCTACTATTTCTTGACAGATTGACCATTTGTGTTCAACTCATTTCAATACGTGTGCAAAGACAAAGTGAGTAGAATGTATGATGGGACAATGGCACATTAGGGAACAGAAAGCATTGTAAATGTTTATAGTCGGTGAAAGTGGTTTGATTGATGAGGTAGTAATCATTTCCTCTTTCTTTATTAAGTGAAACCAAGGGTTTATTTTTCTCAGGTTTCTAACAATGGCAGAGACAACATGCCAGAAATGCCTTGAAGGTAAAATTACATATTGGAATGAAGTCACCATGCATCAATACTGATTGATTTTTTCCAACTAACAATGGTATTTAAAGTGTGCTGTCGTGGCATTATCACAATTTTAAACCAATGAATACCGCATACACTTCAATCTTGTGGTAAAGGGTAACAGTGTACTATAAATTTAAGTTTATAGATGTCTGTGAAGGGAATGTAAATTATGTTGCCTGTCACCACACTAATAGAAATGTTTTAAAGACTGACTCTACAAACACATGCTGATTCATGACCACCAATGCAGACGTACACTCAAGCAGAGAGACAGAGCATACTAATACAGCATAACACCTCCTACATCCATCCCCCATCTTTAGCAATTTCTTAGGAAAGATTCTCACCTGATTCAGCTTTTTGCATTTTTAACAACAGCTCCACCTGGAGGAGTGAAACAGACATAAGTAAAATTACATCTAGAAATCTTTGTGGTTTTTGCCGATACCTCAGGAGCATAAAGCCACTCTGTTACTGCTGATATCCACTTGTGATTTTCAGTGTGTTTCTGCCTTTATTATTACATTTTGAGATGCTCTTTTTCACTCTAGTCACACAAATACTGCAAAACTATGATTAAGTTCATCAAATGGTGTTGCTGCTGATTCAACATGGACGGAGTAAAATTCTTCCTACTTGGAGGAAATGTCACGTTTTCAAACTATGATTTCATAAAATGTGCTTAACTCAACATATCCCACCATCTTAAAGATATCAATATACAGCCGTGTACATGGTCTTTCTTTACACAACAGATAGCCTGGAGCTTTTTATTTCATGACTTCAACCAATATTGACATTGTGCTGGTTCTTACTGATACCTCCTTGGTATAAAGCAGCTGGAGTGTATGGTTCATTTTGGTGACCTGCTAGTGGAGTGGGCTTCAAATGGAATAAGCCCAATCTTAATAAGAGATACCCTTATATGCAGAAGCCTGATTAATCATTTAAGACTGGAGATTTCCCCTTTGGCTTTACTTGCCAAGACAATTGCTTTCTCCATTTTGCATAGGGTTAGCACCTACATTTGAGCCCTGGGAGCCCAAAAGGGACATTCTGTGTAGAAAGAACTGCAAGAATAGAGAGGACCTGGTTACAATAGATACTATCTCACTTAAGAGTACATGGTTGTTATAAGTTTTTCTTGGTACTTTTTACTAAGAATGTTGAAAAGATTCACTAGCAAAAGAATTCATACTTTGGGTTAGTTAACAATTTAAAGTTCCAAATTTAATGTCCTCTTGACTATGAATCATTATTTTTCACTTTTTAATGTATTTATTTTTGTTTATTAAGTTTCCAAATGTATGCCTTACAATGAAATAATTATACCAAGCAATGAAGCACACAATGTTATAAAGGTCATATTACAATATAAAAAACTTAGTCCAATCAAAAACACAACCAATGCAAGATTTTAATGAGAAGGTTGAAAAACTACTCTTTATTTAACCTACTACACCACCACACAACTGACTGGTCCCTGTTACTTTGAAAGCATCAGTTTTTGGTTTGCATATTCACCCTCTGCCATTTAGGAAAATGAACAAATAATATACTGTTTTCTGTGAAATTAATTCTCATTTGTTATATATTTGAATGAATATATTCTTTCTAAATTCCTTTACTTTTTCCAATATACTGTATACTAATCTACATAATGCAAGTTTTTGTTTCAAAGACTGGACATTTGTATTAAACAGAAATGAAGAAAAATAAAACAAAACTATCCTTTCAGAAACTAAAAACAAAGTGGTGGTTTAGCTATACCTAGTTTTCAGTTTTATTATTGTGCTGTTAAATTCCTTAATTTGAGACTTGAAATAATGCTAAACCCACATCTACATGGCTAAATACGGAAAAACACCTTGCATCATATCTACTCTGATTTCCAGTATCTAATGAATTTTTTTTATAAACATAATAATAATTCACTAGTATAACAATGACTGAGAATTTAGTATCCGATTAGATGTTGATTATTTGGGAAGACACAATAGTGCAAATATATCTTAAGCCTCCTTTTTTGAATGTCATTATGGCCATGAGTATTAATCTAATCAGTCACAAACATATACAACAATCTCAAAGCTAAAAAATAAATGTAAGATACTAAGTCTGAATATAAGATAACAAATGTCACTTGCCTGTAGTCAGCATGAGTAAGATTTCAAGTAATTAAAATAAACATACTGTATGCCTCTGAGGTACCAAATGTGCTCAGGTCATGTGTTTAAACTACCATTTCAGCTCAAATTGAACACAAATGAATACAGCAAAGAATAATTGAAAATAAGATAATGAATCAGTGCATGAAATCTTCAGTAACAACATGTTCAGTAGGCGGCATATTTCTGTGTTATATGCTAATGTCAAGTAAAATTTAAATTACTAAGTACTAGTGCTGTTTTCATATGCTTTGTAGTATATTCTTATCAATCAAGCTCAGTTATGATTTGCTGTTTAACAATCTAAGAAGAAAATAAAAGTGCAGTACAGTACAATGTTGAAATATACAGTATGCAACTATCTGACAGTACAATGTTTTGTTCATAATACTGATGTAAACATGATTAACTTGGCTTTCTTGAACTGAATGCCAATTTTTGTGATGAGTGTACTAATAATTTTCAAGAATTCATTAATACCCAGAAATTCAATAAAACAATGGTTGGTTCTTCCTTACAGTATGTATCCAGTTCCTTTATATATGTGCTACTGCACACCAGCAGCTGGAAATAGCAGCAAGTTTCAAAGGACAGAATGTTATCTCTTTTATGAATTTACCTTTAGAATTTGAAAAAAGACATAATTCTTTCATTAACAATTTACCAATAATTTAAACCAAATTCATGTGAATTTGCAGTCACTAACAATCTTTTCAAAAAAGTTGAACACACTCTTAATAAACATACAGTGATAACAATAGCAGACATAGACTACCTAACCATCCATTTATTTACTTACTGTATTTCTTGAAGATGTTTATCCACTGCAGAGTCAATGGAGCCAGCTGTGAACAGGACCCCTGCCCATTACTGTGTGCACTCATGACCCCAGCCACATATTCTCATAGCAGCTACAGTATAGTACAGTTGGCTGTTAACCACTTACATGTTTTAGACTGCAGGAAGGAGCCACCATATAAAAGCACAAAGAAAAAAACCTACATGAACTTGAGAAAGTTATGCAAAGAAAAAAAATGTACTTAAAGCGCAACAAAAATTGAGTGCATTAATTTTAAGGCCAAGAATAAAAATTCAACACTATAGTATATCTAAAACAAAATGCAGATTGTTACTTTCTATTAGTTTTCTCAATGCCGAGAAGATAACATGCAGAGAGATCAACGTTTAGAGCTTGATAAAACTGGGGGGTGGCCCTAGTGCAAAATAAGAGAGTTCAGGAAATTACCAAGAACTATTGATTAAATGGTCCACAAAGTGAGATTACATGCTTGGAAACATTATGTTTTGCATTTAACTATGCTCTTGGTCAAACCTATGACAGCCCCACACAATAGCAGTTACATGGCATTTACAATTATACCACAGTCACCTGAGGCTCTTTAGTGATATCAGTAACCTTTTTCAACTGACTCCTTTCATGCATTAGTACTTAGTTATCAAGTCACTATGTTCAGCTTTGCTTAATTTTCATATTTTTACCTTTTACTTTGTGGTTGGGGTTCTCAACAATCCTTAGCTCCTAGCTTGCTGATTACATCTCTGCTTGTTTATCTGCATTTAAACCAATGCCACTGTTTTCCTACTCTGAGAGTTTTATATTTGATAAATTCATACCATTGCTAACAGCTTTGGAAGAGGACAGTCTTCATGGATGTGCAGAATATCCTGATCTCTCAAAACAGGCAGAGAGTAGTAACAATATGGTCATGCAATATAAACTCTTACTGATAATCAAAATGGACACTTATTTAATTCCACTAGAAATGCTCAAGCTGAAGAGCTACATGCTACATAATGTAAGACAGAGCAGGGCTGAAGTAAACATTAGATAACCCAATGTACCTTTAAATGAACTGGTGTAGCTAGTTAGCATAAAATTATGTTATGGCTCCATTTGTGCTGAAAACACAAAATGCCTTTTCCTGATGTCATTGGCATGTAAAGGGGTATTCTCAGGATGTTAAACAATATGTCTTTATTGCTGAGCTCCTCAATATTCCCTGAAAAAGCAGTTTTTGATCACAGGCAACTGAAAACTGTTTATGTTGTCCAGTATGCTCAATCCAACAATTTATGACACCAAAATGCCTTCCATGTTGCTTCAGACACACACTTCCATTAGCTATAGCATATACAGGGATGGTTTACACCATTATCCTCTGTGTTAAACCTTTCAGTGACTGCCCCCAACTTTTTCTCATCAATCATGTGTGGTCAAGATGCAATTACACCACAATATGTGGAAATGTTTCCAGATTTCTGCTGTTGGCAGATGAATAGATTTACAGAATCAGCAGGTAGTATAGAATGAACTGCCAAGTTTGACGTTTATAGCTAATATGCTTAAGCCTCTTGCGCTTAGGTTAACTAGTGGCTTTAAATTGTCCTCTTATGTTTGGATTATGGACTGGTATACTACTCAAAAAAAGTCTAACGCTGGATTAAGCAGGTTCAGTTAATCTGTGACTCTGTGTGGTTGTGTGTGAAAGGTTGTATCCTGCGATAAGACTAGTGTTGCTTCCAGGATTGCTTCTCACCTTGTACACAGTGCTGCTGTGATAGGCACTGGTTCTGTGGAACCCTGAATTGTAGAAACAGATGAATCGGATAATAGGTGGATGGATGGTTTATTGTAACTTTGCAACATGGAATAAAAAAAGAATTCTGTCCATAAAGTGATGAAGGTGAGCGCTCGTTTATTTGATCTTTTTTGAATGTGATGCTCTTAAACTGTCATAGCAACAATACAAATTAATCAAATGGAAAGATAAAGACACATAACCACAGAATCCAGTTATCTATGCTCACTAAATAATGCAACTGGTATATGCTTCTTTAATTTGGGTTGAGTTAACATTTAATCAATATTAGCACAATGCAGGGTAAAGAGGAGTTGGGCATGTCTGCCAACTCACTACATGAAAATAATTTAGCAACTGAATTAACCTACAAGTAAAGGGTGGCTTAGTGGAAAAGAATGGACACACAAGTAATAGCAATAAGGGAACCTGTCTCCATTCATTTTGTAAACCCTTGTTATGCAGTACATGGCCACACTGACCTAGGGGCTATCCCAGCAGTACTGAGTATAGGGCAGAAAAAAAATGACATGACATCAGTGACAGGGTTGCAGACATGCATTCACTCATATTGAGCTAATTTTGTCCAGTTAACCAAGAAGTGGGAAGAAACTGAAATCCCTGAAGCTAAACAACATGAGTATGGGGAGAATATACAGACTGCACCTTGATAGCAACCCAGCAAGGAATCAAAATGGGTTCAATCTGGCCATTAGCACAGAACTGTTTGATGCAACAGCTGCAGCCTGTTAAGACATAGTTTATATTTTTTGATAAAAAATAATTGGGCTGCATGTACTGTGTTTTAAAGATTTGTATTTTCAGTAGCAATGAAAGAAAACTCATTACTAATTCAAAACCCTAACAAAATGTACTCATTTCAAATTGACAGCCAGCTACAAAACAAGTCTGTGAAGATGGGACAACCACTGTAGGCATCTTGCCACAAGACACTGGACACGTATTTCCAAAAATTCTTGAGAAGCAGCACACCTGGAATCAGACTTTAATACTACCAACTGTGGAAAAGGCTACTTGGCACCTGGCACGACCCAATCAAGCCCACATAATTCCCATCAATGTCTCTGGTATGACATTGTTTTATTTCTTTCTCTCCATGGTTTAAAAACATTATTACCACTTCTTATCATGCAGAGCCTTATTTCTGAATGTTGCACCATACTTTGTGGCAATTTTTGTTTAAATACATCTTTTAAGAGCTTTGCCATTACACTTAAAAAGGCTTTGAATTCACTGTTCCAACATCATCCTGTTACTTTTTCTTATTTGGTTGGAGTATGTAGACATAGCAATCTAGTGTGAAATTAGAGCTCTTATTCTTTCACCATATAATGTAACACTACACAATTATGCTTCTTTATGTCTGCTGCTATTAATTGAATACTGTACTGTGCTTTATTATCTGACATCTTCATTGTTCTGCTAATGATCTACACATTGGAAAGTGTGGCTAACCTTGTTTGTAGTGCAGGATGGCCTACTGATGTAAGAAAGAAGAGGATGATTAAATAACTATATTGTATGAGAGTAACAACTAGATGGCAGAATTCACATCAGTGTTAAGAGTTTCATTATCCTAAAGGGTTAAAGTTTTTTATAACACAAAAAAATTCAGCATGACAAGGGGCTGGAGCCCATTCAGGCAGCTTTAGACATAAGACAGAAATCAGCCCTGGACAGAGTGCCAGTCAATTGTATGGTAGGAGCAAGCTGAGATACCAGTCTGTATTAATATATATATATATATATATATATATATATATATATATATATATATATATATATATACTGCACATAAGCAGACACATCAAATAATATGTTTAGAAGATATGTGTATAACCACAGGGATGATAAATACACACATGCTAATTTAGTATACATAGTATTGGTCATATATTGAGCAACCGCACGATACTCTTCTGTAGCACATCTCCTATACCAGGTACAGGTTACTACAGAAACGCATATATGTCATTGATGAAACTACACTGTGGACTCTGCTCACAAAGAAACAATGCCTATCAGGATGGACCCAACTAATGCTCGTTTAAAAAGATTTATTTTTATATACAATGCATGAATTGGGCCCCTCATCTACCCAATGTTCCACTCAGGGACCAGATCAGTTTTTATTTTTGTCACTTGGTACTTCTTCATTGACCCAGTATGCAACAACATGGAGGTCACATCACTGTTTATTTTGCCTGTATATGAATGATTATTTATTTAATTTCAAAGCAAGTGATTGTCATACACCCAAGACATGAAAGGGAAAATCAAAGGGGGTTCTATTTACATTGTTTTAGTTACACAAAACAATACTTCCTCCTCCCAGGCATCTTAACTACAAAACCAGGTATATAATACATACAATATCACACACAGAAACCTGTTGTGATTCATTGGAATCTTGCTGTAATTGACGTTATGGCTCTACCGAGGCATGCAAAAGTTTGTCACTGAGAATAGTTAAATAAGCAAAAGATAAACTGATCAAAAAAAGGTATAAAGTTAAAGATGACACATTTCTTTTCAGTATTTATGCAAGGTTAGTGTATTGTATTTGTTTTGTTCAATTGTACAGTGAAAAAAGCAAAGAAGCAGGATCTAAGGTCTCAGACCTTCACTAACTAATTAGGGCTATGGCTTGTTCACAGTCATTGTTAGAAAATCTCAGGTCATGCAAATCGCAAAGATGTATAAATTATCTGACTTCTCAAACCTTGTTCCAACAATCGGCAGCCATGGGCTCCTCTAAGCAGCCGCCAAAGCATTTTCAAGTAGCTGTTTCCTCAGTTTGTAATATTATTAAGAAACTAGCCGACGCCCACCGTAGCATACGTTGGTGTAAGAACAGGAACGGAAAATGGTGAGAAAGGAATTCAGAAATCAAGAAGAAATAAATACTTCTTGAAAGACGCAGTGTGCATGTAGAATTTCTGGCCAAGTAGGATTACATGTGAAAGTGATAAATAAATCGGGCTTTCCGAATTTACGTACTATAGCCATGCCATCCTGATAGTTTTTGTTGCATGTATCTTGGACTTCTGTATATGTGGACGGTAATATGATCATTTTGCCTACACGTACGTTGTTATTTTCAGCGTTTGCTTGCAGTGTGTCTGTATTCAAACACGCGCAGATCTTGTTGATGAAATCTGAGATAGTTGAGACGCACACCCTCTGTTTTAACAACCGCATCTACGACGTACTGTTGGAATAGTTTGCCACTGGAGTGCAAAATACTAAAAATATTCCTCATTGATAATCTGTACGCGTAAAATTGGCATTGAGTTTGCCTTATTCGCTTGGCGGTTCTTTTATTGGGAACATGTTGTAAATCTTTGTGCCAGCCAATGTCTCCGTAAGGGAATAAAAGTGGGTAATAGGATCGCAATTCATATTGAGCGTGGAAATCTGTTTACAGGAGTTGCGTATGGGATAAATGCAAATGTCCATTTCAGCAGCCGTTTCGCTATCTTCTCCGACGAAAATCGCTGCAATGTCGGGGCATTGTATCGTCGTAAATCCTGCCTAGGGTTTTCCTTGAAAACCATTCGTACAGATGTTGTTGGATTGGAATGAGCAATTTCATGCATGTGTTTGTATGATTAAGCGAAGGGGTTGATGGTTCTGAGCATGGAATCTAGCTGGAGAAGTACATTTTCGCTGTATGCAGAGTTTGCTTTATTTTGTAAGCGTACTGCAGTAGCTTGCGCTGTGTCAAAAACATACAACTGTCCATATCCTGGAGAAGTAGAAGTGTTAGCGTATAGTGGAAGGATTTAGTGATAAATTTGCCCGGGTATTTTAAAACAGTATGGTCCGTGGCCAGGAGGTTGAGTTATCTATGCACCCATGGAAGCAAACGCTAGAGAAGAGTTGTATTCCCGAATGTGTTCACGGTAATTTTTAACTTCTGATGTTTGCTGTGTAAGAAACTGTGGTAATGACACAGGTGGCTACTTTACCGTTGTGGCAGCACCTCGAGTACTTGCTGGATGTATTACGCTCTGCAGGCCAGTATAGTGGGATTGGCTCCAGCAGACCCCCGTGACCCTGTGTTCGGATTCAGCGGATTGGAAAATGGATGGATGGATGAAATGCCGTGTAGGCTGCGTGTGGGTGGGACCGGTTTTGAAGTGGAAGCAGGACAAACCAGAAGAGAAATATATACTGTATAAGAGACAGAAGTTAACATGAACAGTGGTAGAGGTCAAGTTGTGGTCCGGAAGACCAAGAAAACTTTCTTAAGTCTCACATAATGTGCAATGTGAGGTGGAGTTCTGTTTCCTTCAGGCACTGGAAGTGAACTGCGCCAGACCTTTAAACTTTTATGTGGAGTGGAGAAGTCATCTGACTAGAAGTATCCATATTATTTATTGAGTCAGGAAATTTTCTGGACAATTACTTAGACTCTATTAGGCAGGCTGCCCAGGGATACCTCAGGTCTTCTCCAGTATAGAGAGAAGAGCATATTCAGAGGCATCTGGATTTCTTTGTCCTTTCTCTTAGGGGTTCCCTGATGCTCCTTGCACTTGCACCAGAGAATGTGGGGCAAACTTTATCAAGTGCATTTGTTTTTGCTGCCTTGTAGGAACTTACATATTTAATCATCATTATTTTATGCTACCCAGAATGCCAGTGTCTTCCAGATTCTTTGATAATAAATGAATATATAGCACTCAGGTAAAAACTGAACCTTCTATAATGCAGTGGGCATAGAAAAGAAAAGAA
>JANRMT010062790.1:4669877-4694130 GCA_026402145.1 Polypterus bichir lapradei | reverse complement strand
GCCCCCCCCCCTTCAAAATATTCACATTGTGTTGCTTCAAATGAAGTAAAAAACAAAAATATTTTTCCATAAGTATTTACTGAAAACAACTTATAACAGCCAAGTGATTTTCAATTTGGTTTAATTCGAGGCCTTGACTAGGTCATGCAAGGACATTCACATTTTTCTCCTTCAGCCACTGTGTGTTCAACTTTGCTGTGTGTTACAGGTCATTGTCATATTGTAAGGTGAACCTTCTTCCCTTTGACAACTTTCTGGCAGAGGGCAGCAGTGTTTCCTCAAAAATTTCACATTATTTTGCCCCATCCATTTTTCTTTCTGCCTTGACAAGTGTTAAAGTCCCTGCTACAGAGAAACACCCTCACAACAGGATGCTACCACCTCCATGCTTTACAGTAGGTATTGAGTTCTTTGGATGGTAAGCTGTATTGGCTTTTTACCAGATATACTGTTTGGCATTGAAGTCACCATTTGGCCTCAGAATCTTCAAGATGCATTTTGGCAAAGCTCAATCAAGATTTCAAGTGGCATTTCTTGAGGAGGTGCTTTTTCCTTGCAGCCCTCCCATATAAGCCACATTTGTGGAGCATTTGTGATATTGTTGTCACATGCACATAATGACCACTCTTCAATTCCTGTAACTGCTTCAAAGTTGCCATAGTCCTCTTCGTAGCATCTCTGACCAGTATCCTCTTTGCTCTTCCATTCAGTTTGGAGGGACTGGAAGACAGTTAGCTTGGTGCGCCATGGAAAAGGTGATTAGTTACACCTAATTGTATTTTTAGGAGGGGGTGATCCTTTAACCATCTCTGTGATTCTGTTCTTTAATTTTGTTTTTCTAAACTGTTGCTATTATATCTTTAACTTGGTTGTTATAATTTACACTGAGTAAATACAGCTGGAAAAATATTTTTGTGTGTGTTTTCATTTCAGGCTGCAAAGCAACAAAATGTGAATATTCTGAAAGGGTGTGGGGGGTTCTTTTCTATACCCATTGTACATAGTACCTACTTAAAGACTGAAGTTTCAGCATTGTGTTGAAGCTTGTCATTGTCCCACACTACATTGATATGCAATCTAATGTATGTGCGATTTAATTTTGTATAAAAAAGCAAGTATCACATGGGAAAAAAAAAACAAATAAAAAAACAGAAAATTACACAAATGCTTCCAATGATCTTGGTGATTACATCACATGCAGGAATTGAAACCAATCTTTGAATGCAGCATCACAACAGCCTCATGAAAGGCATTCCAAAAGACTTTGATTTCTACATATGAAGCAGGCAGCAAGTAAATGGTAAAATTTTATGAGTGACTCTGGGAATCTTATACTTAAAAGTTAGTGTAAATAAAACAGGAGTTAGACTCATTGTTTTAGCCATATATAGCAGAAAGGTCCAAATTCTGGATGAATATGAGTTTTTATAGGATGCTCTTTTTTACAGTGCAAAACTTCAGGTTGTTTCCAGCATGTTATAGATTACTATAACGTGTAGGTGCAGATATAAGGGTTACAGATTGAAAGTAAAAGCACTCTATCAATGTTCACTTCATAATGTAGAAAATCCTAATCTTCAGATGGAACTATAATAGTAAGATTAAACTGACCCTAACATATGCATCCAGTGAGAAAAATCCAGAGGGCAGGATTTACAAGCTTACATCTGCTTCCTCCTAATATTAAAACAGAGAGGATTTGTGTGCCTTTAGCTTGTGAAAGAAGCCAGTAAGCACTGCAAATTTTAGGTCTACCCAGAGTAGGAGAAACAAAGACTTTCCATGTGATGCATTACTGTGAAGCATCTGAACAGAAGCCAGGATAGACCTGTTACATTGATGATGTCACTAAATATTTTTGAATATACTTTATATAATGGTGTATTGTTAGTTGATGTATCTTGTGATCTTATATCTTGTGTATGTTGAGAGTCACAGTCAGGGCAGCTGATGGAATGGTTCTTACGGATGTCACTGAAGTTGTGACCCGCTGGGTTGGCTACTTTGAGCAGCTGTTTAAAGCTGATCCTCAGGCTAGGAGGCAGAACCTGTGTGTACCCAGTTGATTCTGGGGATCGCCAGGGGTGTGTTCTTGCTTCTACTATGTTCAATGCTTGCATGGAATGGGTGTTGGGCAGGGTCATGGTGTCCAGTGGCTGTGGGACATCTGTTAGTGAAGACAGATTCACTGATCTTGACTTTGCAGACGATGCTGTGATCTTTGTAGAGTCAATGGAGGCTCTGATCGGGGCTCTCAATAGACTGAGTGAGGAGTCTGAGTGTCTGGGCTTGCAAGTGTCATTGATAAAAACCAAGATCCAGGCCTTTAATGACCTCTTAGGCACAGCCATCAGCAGTGTGTCTGTCTGCAGAGAGAGTGCCGACCTTGTCGAGCAGTTTACTTACCTTGGCAGTGACATTCATGTCTTTGGTGACTCTTCCTATGAAGTCAGTAGATGGATTAGGAAAGCATGGGGGGTTATGAGGTCGCTGAAAAGGTGTGTGTGGCACTCCCGATATCTTTGCATAAGGACAAAAGTCCAAGTCTTTAGAGTCCTGGTGCTTCCTGTTTTATTATATGGTTGCAAGACATGGACACTATCCAGTAACCTGAGACGAAGACTGGACTCCTTCGGTACTGTGTCTCTTCAGAGAATCCTTGGGTACCGCTGGCTTGACTTTTGTATTGAATGAGTGGTGGCTCATGGAGTCCCAAATGATGAGAGCACATTACATGCATTGTGAGGGTGCATCAGTTACGACACTACAGCCATGTAGTGCAATTCCCCAAGGGTGATCCAGGTTGCAGAATTCTCAATGTTAAGGACCCGAGTGACTGGACCAGACCAAAGGGACGCCCACAAAACACATGGCTGCAGAAGTTAGAGGATTATTTCTGAAGGGTGAGACTGGACTACGTGTCTGCCTGGTGGGTTGCCAACCAGGTTCCCGAGCTGTTTCGTCATGTGGTGGGTGCAGCAATGTGCTGCACCAGTGCATGCTCCCCAACCTGACCTGACCTGAATCTTGTGAGAGTAGCACTGGATCTGTGAGACCTAATATAAAATTATTTTATTTTGCATGTGCCATTACACATTGCTTTAATGTTTGCATAGTAACTACTGTTGCACTTAACACTTATGACTTATTGAATTTCCCTTGTTTTTAAAATGCTTTGAGCATTTAGTGTCTGTTGTGCTGTTCCTATTTGCTGTTGTAATTTTATGTTTGTATGACTTTCTGTATTGCTTGACCTGATTTGTACTTACTAATCTGTGTACTTTGAGCCTCACCTCAATGGGCACTTCGTAAAGAAACAAAATATATATAAATTGCTCAAAAAAATTAAAGAAACACTTTTTAATCAGAGTATAGCATCAAGTCAATGAAACCTCTGGGCTATTGATCTGGTCAGTTAAGTAGCAGAGAGGGTTGTTAATCGGTTACAGCTGCTTTGGTGCTAATGAAACTGACAACAGGTGCACTAGAGGGGCAACAATGAGACAATCCCCAAAAAAGGAATGGTTTAACAGGTGGAGGCCACTGACATTTTTCCCTCCTCATCTTTTCTGACTGTTTTTTCACTAGTTTTGCATTTGACTATGGTCAGTGTCAGAGAATATGCAGGCAGTTCCTGGAGGATGAAGGAATTGATACCATTGACTAGCCCCCACGCTCGCCTGACCTAAATCCAATAGAACACCTCTGGGATATTATGTTACAGCCCATTCGACGCCACCAGGTTGCAACTCAGACTGTCCAGGAGCTCAGTGATGCCCTGGTCCAGATCTGGGAGGAAATCTCCCAGGACACCATCTGTCATCTCATTAGGAGCATGCCCCGACATTGTCAGGCATGCATACAAGCACGCGGGGGCCATACAAACTACTGAGTACGATTTTGAGTTGCTGCAATGAAATTTCGCCAAAATAGACTAGCCTGCTGCATCATTGTTTCACTTTGATTTTCGGGGTGTCATTGAATTCAGCTCTCTGTACGTTGATAATTTTCATTTCCATCAAACGATGTGGCATTCTTTCATTCCTAACACATTGCCCAGTCCATATCAGTATAGATATACAATATGATTTTTTTGTGCATTGAGATCTGATGTGTTTTTAAAGTGTTCCTTTAATTGTTTTGAGCAGTGTAAATAAATATATATATAAATATATATAAATATTTGGCGATTCTAAATTGGCCCTAGTGTGTGGGTGTGTTTGTGTGTGTCCTGCGGTGGGTTGGCACCCTGCCCGGGATTGGTTCCTGCCTTGTGCCCTGTGTTGGCTGGGATTGGCTCCAGCAGACCCCCGTGGCCCTGTGTTCGGATTCAGCGGGTTGGATAATGGATGGATGGATGTTGCCTGACATCTCTAGATGACTGGATTCAAATTCTTGTTTGGGTGGTGCCATATGTCATTTGCATTTTCTCATTATGTCTGTGTGGTTTCTTCCTCCAATATTCGAAAGTCCAACAGAATGTGTTAGTTGGATTAGTGAGTCTACCTAGGCATAGAATGAAGTAAGGTGGGTATGTGTGTATGTGTGAGTGTACCCTGTAATGTACTGGTGCTCATCTATTGTCAGTTGTTAATTTACATGTGATGCTGCCATGATAGGCTCTGACTTGCTGTGACCCCGAATTAGCTGGATTTTCTGGGTGGGGTTTCAAATCCTACCATATGACTGTAAGTTTCTATATTCCCGTTTGTGGTTAGGCTTTTTCCTGGATACCCCGGTTTCACTTTTACATCATTTTACGTCAAGTGGCAGCTCCAAATTGGACCTAGTATACATGAGGGCATGCAAGGTTGGTTCCCACTTTGCACTAAAGTTATACCAATATAATGCCCATTTCTAAGGATGGATGGATTTCTGAATTATTATGCTGTGCACTTGAATCCCACAAATATTGTGAAGTGCTTTATGTCTAAAATAAATGTTTTCTTAGTGTTCTGTTAATGTACCTCAGCAAAATAGATAGAAGCTTATTTAAAAAAAAAAATGCAGGCCTAAGTTCCATTGTACATTTCAGTCACTACATAACTTTCAGACTGGCAAATATGTCTATTTTGACTTTAGGACAGGCGTTTGATAAACATTCCATCGTGCACCAGTCCCTTTTTAATACCGAGACTGCTGTGAATCCAAAGTCAACACTGCGAAGGAGAAGAACCATTATTGGACTACCTGAGATACCCCTCCAAGATCGAGGTGACACAGTAGGAAAACGTCTAAATCTTCTATTCTTAAATATATGTATGGCAACAATCAGATCTTAATAATTTTGAAAGCTTCTTTTGTTTAAGTCAATTCTCAGCTTAATTTAAAAAACTTGCATATGTGATTTATGTGTTAAACCTCAACATGTAGAAAGAATTCATATGTTACGTAGAATAAAGAAAAACAAACTTTCTATTAAATATTTACTTACTGAACATGTATCAAAATGTAAATTACTATTTATTTTTGTGTTTGGTAATATAACTACAGTATTATGATTTTTTTCAAATGGTGTAATACAACTTTTTAACTTTACACTCAAACCTGATAAGGTCCATCCATTTTTTGACTAATTTATGCATTATAGGGATACAGGGAGCTTAACAGAAACCAGTTCACCCCACTCTTTCCTATTTCAGGGTGTAAGGTTCCAATCCCACCCCAATTACTTTCTTTATGGACCCTGTTATTGTGTGCAAGTTTTTTTTTTCTCTCTATCTCCCTAAATACAGAATTTCCAGACCAGTTCTTTGAATGCCTTCCATCCTGATGATTACCAGGTACTGTGGAAAGAGAATCTCCAGACCATGGTGCAAAAGCCATCACAGAATCTCAGGGAATTTGCCTTTGAATGTATGCATTATGCTTTAAGTGGTGACCCAACATACTGTACATGAGGAGGAGTTATTGCAGTGTGTTATTGACACGTGCCCCTCCCTCAGGTGGCAGCTATTCTGGGGTACTGAGATCAGCTGATGAGTTGGTAAAGCTGGGGTCCGAAATAGAAAAGGACTGGGCTGACATCAGGGTTAGTAGGTCCAGTAGGCCCTGAGAGGTCCACTGTCCCAAACCATGAGGGAAACCCTCAGCTAAACCCCCCAACAATGTCACATTGGTGCAAGCCATCATGTTCCTCTTAGTGGTATCAGTACAGGTACAAGTTGTGAATGATGAGGCAGTTGTACATATTGCTGGCACTTTAATCTAATACGCAAAAAAGCTTGTCGGAAAGCTGAAAGTGCCGAAAAGGAGTACTGTAAGTATACAGATGGAAGAGAAAATGAGTCAAACGTCAAGGTTCCAATGAGACTCTGTCTGCACCTGATGCTCTGGACAACTGAGGTGTTTGTCCTGGTAGAAAGTCACCTGTTGGTGTCTTTATTACTGGGTACAGACTCACTGATGTCAGTAGGGCTTACTATCCACCTGTCACTACAGGAATATGAGTTACTGTGGGTCGATGTCCACTGCTTCAGTAGGAAGACTAATAGTGATGATTGATGGGTGATTGAGCTTTCCACCTCTCAGTGGACTACTCCGTGGTGCTTGTGTAAAAGTCCAATGGGTCCTTCTAATTCTGTCGATTATAAGTAGATGAACAAGAAGACACATCATGACGCCTACCCCATTGCATGATGCCACTTGTCCATGACACCCTAGAGTCTCTGCATGTATCTGCAGTGTTCAGCTCCCTGCATCTCAAGTTGAGGTATTGGTAGGTGAGGATGGAGAGAGACAGTATTGAGATGACCACTGTTATCATACCAAAATAAATTTCCAGTTCTGAGTAATGTCTTTTGGATTTAAAAATACTGCCACATAATTAAAATGCCTTGTTGAACAGGACCTTCTGGGATTCACTGGGGAGATGTGTTTCACCTACATTCACAATATCTGCTCTCTCAATCTATCCAACAACATCTCAAGAAATTGGGCAACATCTTATAGTGACTTTAAAAGGCTCACTTTTCATTAAATATTGGGAAATGTAGATTTCTTCAGAACCAATCTCAGCCATGGACATAATGGGACCATTTTCAATCAGCAAGGACAGGAAGACTCTCCTGTTGGTGTTTGTGGGTTATTTTTTCAGGAGGATTGGGCTATTCTCTTTGATAAATGGCCATGACCAAGAAGATCTGCTCCACTCTTAAGGATGAAATATTTACTTGATGTGTGCTGCCAAGCAGCACTGTCACCAAGAGGAGTGTGAAGTGGATGAAGACTTCCAGAAGCAGCAGGGGGTGTTCCACCAGAAGACCATCATGTACCAACCCCAATTTAGTACCATTGAGTAGATGAACTGGACCTTGAAAACCATGATTACATCTTTCATCAAAGACTATCATCAGCTGTGGACAAAGTGGCTGCCCGAACTCTGGTTTGCACTGAATATAGCTGTGCATGAGATTAACAGGTGAGACCCCACCATTGTTAGCTCTAGACAAACAACTTACAGGTCCTGTAAAATGGTTAACTGCTCATGACCCACCTAAACCAGACACATCAGTACTTCAGTAACTACAAACCTTTTGGATAATAGCACAAAGGTGAAAGAGAGGAAAATGGTGGCCCAGTCCAGACAATCACTGTTGGACAACCAGAGAAGTAAGCCTGTTCTGTTCTTGCCTGTTCTAGGTTGTTCTGATCTGGCTCCTAAATGGTTCAACCCAGACATCATTTTACAATATAAAGCTCAGAAAACGTACACAATAGAATGATCACCTCAGGAACCAAAAAGGTAAACACAATTAACATTGCTAACCTCAAGCCTTGGTTAGGACATACATAATATGCTTGTGGGTGGGAAATGCAGAAGCACTACATAAAAGGACTCCAGATCTGCGCTGTACCTGCGATCACTGCATCCCCAGGCTGCCTTTGCTTGGCTTGTAGGGCCTGTTGAGATGACAAGGAAGGGGCTGGATTTAAAAAGGAGGCCAAAAAGAGCCAAGACAACAATTGTGTGTACATCCATTCCTTCATGTTCAGCTGCTAAAGTTCCTTTGTTTCACCGATTTTTGGATTGCAACTGCAACATGTCATGTGGATTACAATCATTTTCAGGATTTTTTGCACTTCATGCAAAGTCTTCGTTGCTCTTGAGTCTTTGGTGTGTTTGGGGTATTGCTGCTGGGGCAGGCTCTGTTTTATCACAGGATTTCATTGGACAGAGACAGCAAAAGATAGGACAATATACACAATGTTTCTGTACTACTGGGTTGATTAGGGTGGGTTATTGCTTAATATTTATTTTATTGCATTTATCATGTCTTTAACTTATTCATACTGCAACATATTTATCCTTAATTGTTACAGTACCTTGCGGCTGCTGTGGCACAGCTGGAGGATAAATATTCACCCAACTCTTAATCTCTTGTAGAGAGCAGAAAGCTTTGTTCCAAGATTCTTCTGTATTTTCCTGAATCAGCTACACCTATTTTGCTTTCTGTCTTTACAACAGCTCCAGATCCCAATTCAAAGCAGCATTCTTACAGTTTGATGCTGCCAGCAAGAGAACTGGGTGGTGTTGCCTATATAAGGTTACCTTTGATACCATTACACCACACATTCTTCTGCTTGGTTGATGCCATATGACTTCAATAGCCTAGAGATGACGTGAACATTTTTGCAACATAAGTTTTTATTCTGCCACTTTCACAAGTAGCCCATATTTGCTGAGTACCAACACACCACCTGTAGAAGACTGTATCCATTTTAAAATGACTTGCACAGTACTCACATTCACTCCAAGAGAAGCACCAGTAATGAAAATTGCATCTCATTTATCTTCTTTTCCACTATAACACCTTATCTTTTACTCATGCCATTTAACATTTTTTTCTGATTTACAGACTAATCTTTGTCTCTGGGCTCATCCTTTATTTTCCAGTGTTCGCTATCTAACCTATACAATATTCTTGTTCACAGTACAATCCTGATCCAGAGCCACAATCCACACTGGACACTTTTCTTTACAACATGAGACATATCACCAGTAAAGTTCTGTCAGGTCCCTTTGGCTATTTTATATCAGTCAGAACATCACTTACATGTCCAATAATCTATTTAATACATTAATTGTAACAAGGTTTCCTGTAATTTGTTAACAAAACATAAAACATAAACGCAGCCCAGAAGTAGTTTGAAAGACACTGCCTTAGTCTTTAGGATAGACATCCTCTAGATACTCATTGTGGTATATGGACTGTTGTTAGCTTAAGAGCTGGTTCCCACTTTATGCATAATGCTTCAGGGATAAGTACTAACCTAACAGAAACCTACACTACATAAGCAGTTTAGAAAATGGAAGGATAATTGTAGCCTAATGTGTCTGTGTGTGCTCCGCCACAATGTTTCAGAGGCATCCATGAAATAATGCTAAACTTATTTTTACGTTGGTTATCACTTTACTCCCAAGTACTAGAAAAATAACATTTTAAACAACATCGTTTATTATCTCAGACTGGCAGGATTTTCACAGTTGCTTTTCACCTTCTCTGGTTTTCTCTCTCACCCCACATCCTCATTTTCCACTTCAAGACTTACTTACTGAAGGCTCAAAAACACAAATATTGTCTTCCTTTTTACTTTTCAAAATATTTTAGTATGTTGTGGCTTTATCCCCACCTTATGAATAGGTGGCATTTTGTCTTCTTATTTATTCATACATTTTCTGAACCCACTGGGTTGTATGCCTTTCTAACAACAGATAGAATATCAGTGATCAGATATACTCATGACATTAAGTCAGTAAAGTTCCCAATTATCCTAAAAACATATGTAGGATTTAGAAGAGAACCCAAGAAGACAAAGAAAGAACAATCAAAATCCAGAGGGACGGTGACCAGACTTGGATTTGTCCTAAGTCTCATAGAGCTATGAGGTCACCGCCCCCACTGTGATGTCCTTTATCATCTTATTTAAATTTTAATGTACTTTTTTGAAGCCCTTTTCTGATGCACCAAACTGAAACAAGCAAATATATAGAGTACTGTTCTGGTAAAGTTAAAGTTGACAGCTTCAAATTTTTTATTTTTCATTTTCTCCAAGTTCTAATTTTAATACTGTCAAATTTTATTTTGTTTATAGAGATCACTTGGCAACTCAAGGCAAAACTAAGCATAAAATGAATCAGCCAACATCCTGCCATATACAACTGTATCAAATAGTGTTCTACCAATCAAACAGTCACTTACTGATAGACAGAATATCTTTATTATTTGAAAGTGGAATTTTGTAGATAATGTATATAGCACCTTTCATAATGGAAGCCATAAGTGAGCACAGTCATTAATCAAAGTCAAACAATGGCATACAATCTGGCCTTTGCAAATGTGAGCTGAACTGAGTGGGGTTATTCCATGTCAAATCAACTGATTTTCCAGACATCCCTTGCACTTCGGTTCCAAAAAATTCTGAAAAAAATATCAGGTGTACCCATGTTATTAAGGAGACACCCTGTAAAATAATTTTGTTGTAAGATCAATACTTTTCAAGATGCAGTAATTTTTGTGAGGGAAGAGGGGTGCCAAATCTGACACAGCTTTATTTTTTCATCAGTTTCACAAGACCGTATCTCAAGAACTAAACAACCTACCAGACTCAAAGATTGCATACTTTTACCTTTATAAGTATAGTACGTAACAAACTCAAAATATTTGGTCTAGATGACCCTGCCTGATCAAATACTTTCCAAGGTACAGTCAGATAACTGCATCTAGGAAAGTATTGAGCTTACATTTAAAATTACAGGGTGTCTCCCGACTAACACAAGATCACCTGGTAATTTTTCCAGAATTTTTGAATCTGAAGCACATGGATCACTGGTTGATTTGACATGGAAAAACACAATGGTTTGTGAGTATATTCATATGTGTGTTAACTGTACCAAATAATAGAAAAACAGACAGTATTCTAAAGACAGATTTTACAAAATCACTACATCTGCAGGTACAAAAATAAATTCTCAATATGGGTATCTTATAGCTATAAGACAGCACTTTCATTTTCAGTGCATGTCTCAGATATGACACAATAATAAAATAACATAACGTTTTCAAATCTGCCTTATTTAAAATTAGGTTCAAAGGGGGCTAGACCTATACTAGGCCAGTTAACCTAACCTGCATTCATTCAGGTATATGGGAGAAAAAATTGTGAGTACCCCGAGAAAAAATCACACAGACATGGTGAGGACATACAAACTCTATGCAGACAATGACCAGGAGTAGGAGTCAACCCAGAACAATGGATTCATGAAGCGGTAGATCTAACCACTTAAGCCATTATGCCACCCTGTAACATAATAGCATTATGAAAAAGAGAAAAAACATGTAGGGACAGTGCAACACTATGACATAAGTCATTTTGATGCAATTGTGTCAGTCATACCTCAATCCTTCTATACAGTAGGTTAAACACACCCATCACCTGTTTCTCAGTGAGGTGTACCAAGTGAGAGGACTGGATTGTACAACCATTGACCTAGCTATATTGTTAGATCTAGCCCTAGCAAGATTTGAGATATCCTTGAAATGTTTTGCTATTTACTGCTTCAGTCCTTTTGTCTTTTCTTGTTTGTGTGCCTGCATTTGAAATGCACAACTTAACAGTACTTGGCAACTCACAAGGCAACAAAAATATGGTTTTATTATCTGTCTAAACAACAAGGCTTCATAATCAAATATGGCCTTAAATCTTAATACGGTGTTGGGAGCCAGAATCTGTTCTTGAGTCATTCACTTCACTAGAAACATTACATAATCTTGGTTTAAATTATTTATTTTTGAAAGCACTGAAATCAACTCCTATTGTGCTACTGAAACTACAGTCTATGTTTTATGCACAAGAACTGGTAACACTGCCATTTTTGTTTTACTCCTAACCCTGATACTTGATTTCTTTTACTTTCAGGACATGCAATGGATCAGCATTCAGACAGTGGTGACTTAAACCTTGGCAACTACTCTTTTGAAGATTCAATCAGCCGACATTGCTCCTCTGCACTGGGAGTAGCCCCATACTCAATGCCGCTTAGAAAAGCACACAGTGAACTGGAACAACCTGTGTCTGCTTATTCTGACAGAATGGATCATTCTGCCCTGGTGTGTGGTAGTCCTTCCTGGAATGGACAAAAAGAATCCACATTTTCTCCTTTGTACAATAACTCTTTTACCTACATGATGCCTGTAAGCCCCATTGTGAGACAGTCTTCCCATCCGAGCACATTTTCAAAACACTCTTCACAAGGAAGTTTTAGTTCATCTTCACAGGTGAATTCTTTCATGTGCCAGTCCAATGAGCTAGCTGAAAATATGGGCAATAGAGATTGTGCAGACATGGCAACTGTGAATCTTGAGCAGAAAAATCAAGCCTTGTACAGAGATATATTGAAGTTTCAGGAAAATTCTTTTTCAGCCCTGACAGATTCAGGGTCAGTCTGTTCAGCAGACAATTTGTACTTTGACCACAGGAGGGAGAGTGAAAGTTATGCTATGAATTATCCCAGCACAAGTTCAGAAGAAAGTACGAGTGCAGACAACGTTTCCATAACCGCTGATTTCAGTGAGCCACGAAGGCAAAGATCAAAGAGTTTCTCTCTTAGGAAGCCAAAGAAGAAACCTGCTCCTCCTGCCCGCAGTGTGTCCTTGAAGAAAGATAATAGTGGCCAGCAAGTTGAGACCACTGTCCAAACCAAAGACCCAAGGCCAAGGAGTCTGTTCATACCCAGGGATAAGAACATCCAACAAAACTTGTTCCAGCCAAGTCTTTCCTCCAAAAATGTTAAAAGCACATCACAATATGCTTTAGCAAATGATACTCAAACAACAGGACAAGATGGTGAGATAAACTTTTCTAGTCATTGGTACACAAATGATTGGAAGTCAGATGATCCATATAAATCATTATCTAGTTCCAGCACTGCTACTGGCACGACAGCAATTGAGTGTGTAAAAGTGAGTGATAGCACTGAATCCCTTAGTTCACCCTCAACCTCTCGAGCAACATCTCCTTTCCAGCTCCCTGCTGAAGCCAGAATCAATTCTCCATCCAAACCTCCAGTCCTGATGTCCCCTTCCAGTGGCTACTCTAGTCAGTCGGAAACACCAACATCAACTGTCCCCACATCACTGATTATTGGTCACTCCACACAGGTCTGCAGGTTGAGGCCTAAAGTTCCACAAAGGAAGTCATCCCTCCCTGCCACATCCCCACGGGAAAAGGGTCCCCGTTCCAGGCTGTCAATTGAATTACCTATCATTCCTTCTTCTCATACAGACTTCACTGGGACAGCAATGTCCTTCAGAAGCAAACCAAGCGCCAGCAGAAGACACTCTGATTCTTCAACATCACTTCAAAAGATAAGCCCGAGCCAACCAGTCTTTCCTATGGTTACTCAGTTGGATCTAAAGTCCATTAGACTTCGATCAGTCTGTAAATCTGACCTAGACGATAATGTGGATGGGGTTTTTGAGATGATTGAAGAGGAGCAAAGTAAAGATGTGTATGCTACACCACAAAGAAAAGTGAAGCCCCCGGTAGCCTTAAAACCACAGCTGGCAAGAAGGCCCATAAATTTCATGGTGAAATCCCTTTCATCATCTCCAGTGAGTTCAGACTCTCCACCAGTTTCTCCAAAAGAAAGGGCAGAACAATATTGTCCTGTTCAACAGCAGAGCAAGCCAAGTACACTCAGAAATATAGATCATCTAATAGATGGAAACATTTCTGATATTCCCAAAACTGCAAATTCTGCTGTATCTCCTTACAGTCCATGTGAAGATGACACTTCTACAGCATATCCCACCAGGATAGTCATCCAGAGCCTGTCAGAGATGGAAAAGAGGAAAACCAAAATACCACCTCCAGTGCCCAAAAAGCCACAATTGTCAATGCAGTCAACTAATTCAGTCTCTGTTAATGAAACATTTGAGAATCCTGATGTTACTTTAGTTAGTGGTCACACCAGCAGCACCAGTGTATCTCTATCTGAAGATTCTTCCAGACAGGCAGAAAACCACATTAAACTGATTAAACTTAAAACCACAGAATTTGAGCAAGACCCAGAAGCTTCTCCTATTGGCACTCCCACAGGTCAGTATGATACAGGGCGATCAGCACCCGAATCATAGATTTAAAGCTAATCTCCCAACATTCATATTACATTACTCCAAGCTTATTGTCATGTATACATAGTGCATAATTTTCATAGTACAATAAACTTCTTGATAGCATATTTCTTGAGTAATAATAATAATAAAATACCTACAAAGACACATGCACAAAAATATATACAATGCAAAATATACATACAACTGTATACAGTATATATTTGCTAGTATTTATCAACATAATATACTGTACATATACACAGCTATCTTATGATATTTGTTATGATTGGTTGTTCAGTAACCCTAGGCTATGAAGATAGAAACTATCTAAACCCACTGATGCAACTGCAAATGGTCCTGCACCATTTGCCAGAAGGAATGAGTGAGAAAATAGACTGGGCAGGGTGGCTGAGGTCTTTATTATACGGTTTGTCTTTGTGCGGCATGGAGTGTTAGTAAACTTGCTAACTTCTTGTTATCTGAACCTTTGTTTAGTGACTAATGTAATACAGCAGGAATAATACAGAACTATAAAATGTTCCATAAATCTGGAATCATGGTTAAAATAAGATACAGTAACTCTGTGTTACTTCTTCACAATCTGGATACAGTCTGATAAATTTGTGTCAACTTCTGTCTGATTTAAAATACACATTAGAATAATTAGTCAAAGATATCCTGGGGCTGCAAAAATAAAAACTATTTTTCACTATAATTCCAGTATTATGAGACACCCTTTAATGTTAGTGAGTAGAATTCCTTCTTTTACTCTTTGAATACTTCTTTAATAACATTCTCTCCAAGGAATCTACTGTATCTCATCAGACTTCATAAAGAGATTGTGGTGGAGCCAATGTGTGGCTTAGTATTCCAGGTCTGCCAATGACAGAGTTTATGATCACAGACAAGACAAAATGTTGTTGAAGATTCAATTTTGTTCTTTCAGTTTCAGCCAAAGATCCTGAAAAATGTTCAGTTCAGTTTTGGTTATCCAAAATGATAACTAAATTTAAGGTGTCATTTTCATTTTTGAATGGAAGCGCATTTGTTCTGTAATATTTGTACCTTTTGTGAAAGTGTTTCTTTGAAATTTTGAATTCAGGCTTCACACATTATACACTTCATGTCTACATTTTGTCAATTATTACTAATACATGAAAAACGTTTCTGTTTTAACGATGTGTTTACATAGATCGGTGTAGACACGGAACACACATGAAATGCAAGTGTTTCAAATAACGATATAGTATTTATAAAAGGTGTCATTTTGCTTGACTTCTCACTCTATACAACTCTAAGCAACTGACACGCAGGTAAACAGACTTGAGCTGAGAAAACTGTGTAGGGTAGGGGATGTGATAGCTGGCTACTTGCTGTTTGCTGCTTATCAACACATTTAAAGGACAAAAGACGCTGACGGAGAGGTGCGAAGCGTTTTAAGGTGGGACGGATCTACGAGTGTTTTCGTAGGCTCTGGTAATTCTAGTGTTAAATCAGTTTCTCTCACTATCTAGTTGCATGTAGCAATTTTCGTCTGTAGTGACAATGTCCCTAAAGGGTTGAATTACCAGAGAAAATATGATATACTTCTTTTAATGAATGGTATTTTCTTATAGTTTGCTTAATCTTTATCATAGATTGTAATTCCACCTATTCTTTTAAGAGAAATGAAACAGTCATAACATTAGAAATAAAAGTGTTTCCATTATTGTAAGAAGGAAAACAGAAATAAGCTATGATTGTATTTCCACTTTGTATATTCCATATAACAATGAACTTACATGTAAAAAAATATCCACCTATCTGCCACACTGGGAAAACTTAGAGTCACAAGTTAACCTAAACTGCCTGTCTTTGAGATGTGGAATGAAAATTGGAGCAATGGGAAAGGTAAATCCACAGGGAAATTAACAATGCACAAGATCCATACTGAAAAGGCTTGCTCCAGAGCTCTAATCCTGAACTCTGGACCCTACCAAAAACTGTGTTAATACATTTTAATCATTAATGAATCTCACTCTTATTAAGTAAATAAAACACATAATTGCACATTACTTTATTGTTTTTACCATTTGTCAACTGAATGGACAACTAAGGTTGTTTCAGCAGGGTCTACCACAAGACGAAATGTCCTCCTTAATAACCAACTTGATGCTGGGCATGAGTTACATACATATTGTAGATAATATGGCAGTTTGATATGAGACTAGAGACTGTACCTAAAGTCTAAGCAGTCATGTATTACCTTACAACAAAAACATGTAGGAGTTCTTTATAACCTAACAACAACCAGGCAACACAGATAAGGTAGGGTAGAGGATGCAGTTCAGTACTGGAGCCATAAAAGGTGAAAAAAACAGCAGTGCCCACCAGACAACTCACATTGTTGCCTCTAGTCACACATATCCTCTGAACTACAACAGAAGAACCAGCCTGGCCATTACACTGCTCTGTGCACAAAGGTTTAAGATTAAATTATGACACCACATTAAATTGTTAATCTGAAATACAGTAGATTGATGTAATAACCAAGGTTTGTTTCTGACTTGTGTGTCTGATACCACAAGCATATACTTAAACATTATTATAAAAAAGAACAACCTAACAATGTTCTAAATGGATGGAATTTAATCCAAATGTTTCTAATAAAGACCTGTTCATACATGATTCAGTATAAGCAAGCATGTGTACAGTAACAAGGAAACAGATTAAATGATTGAACATTTACTGTCACCTCTTCCAGTTATTTTCAACAGGTATATAGTGTATCTTGAATTTTATGAGTAGGAATTTTAAAAGACCATTTAAAAAAACAAAGCTAAATTTTGATTTCTGAGGCCTTACTACAAGGGCAAATTAGTTTATGGTTTGTACTGCTAGACAATCAGATCTTTAAATTCTATAAATAACACCAAATTAACTTTTTTTTGTATTTAACTTCACCAGATATTTTGCCAAGCAAAAGCTTAGAGGAAGTTAGTGATAAAGTCATTCGGCATACATCAGAAGAAGATGATGAAGTCTTTGTGCAGTCATCAACATCTCATACCACAGAGGATCTCTTCACTATTATACACAGGTACAGACTTGACATATTAAGTATGACAGTTGAAAAACTTCCTTAAGTATTATTATGACTTTTTATCAAGCCTTTTATATAATTATTAGCATTTGAAATACAAGTATTAAACATTAATAGAAGGAATAATGCAGATTATCATTGCCCCCTGCAATCAAAGGGATGCTCAGTGTAATTGTTAGGTACCATTATTAACATGATAACTGGATACAGTACTTACCTTCTGCAGTGAATGAACTAGTGGATAACAATAAGTGTACCACTCCATGCTTATTCTGCATTTTTACTGTAGTTGCCAAGCACCCTAAAGTAAACCTGCTACATAGAGATATGTCAGAATTGCTATAAGTAATAATGGAGAGAAAACAAAAACATAGAAATTACTCCAAATGAATAGAAAAATATAATTTATTCTTCTCATCCACCTACCTGCTTTTTGCAATGTGACCATCTTGCTTATGTTACCATTTTGTACTAAACTAGTTAGATACATTCATCTATCACAACATTTGTGAAAATACTTCAGTCTATTGCATTGTTTTATGTTCTCCCATTTAACTTCCTGTAAACCCAGTTTTCCCAGTAAATCTGGACTGCTCTATGAAGCCATACGCAGTCACAGAGCATATGCAAAATGTAGTTACTATTGTCTAAATACAGTAAAGATGACAGAAATATTTCAACAGCAAAAGTTGTAAAACATGAGAAATATGTAATCTACTCACAGGGGCCCACCCACCATTGCGATTGTGATGACCACAATAATTCATGAAAGGGGATCCATGATTAGCAGTTTACTCCAGCTCTCGATTGCACAAGAAAAATACATAGAGCCTTTTTCTTTAAAATGTCACGCATACTCATCCTGATCTTTGTCAGTCACGTGTCCTTTTAGTTAACAATCGCCACTGTTAAAATATTCTGTCATTTCCCTGTACTAAATCTTCTCTTTATCAGCGTCCTTTCATCGGTTCTGGTTCATTTTCCCATTTCCTGGCAGTAGTGATGCTTTTTGGTGATACATATTTAAAATAATATTTATTTTTATAAGAACTGAAGTAACTGTGTGTACAACAGCACAAATGATGTTACTTTTTAACATATGATTTAAATATATATCTGCCAGAAAAAATTGTTAAAAGCGGCTTACAATATCAGGATACGTTATAATTGTTTACAGATTTTTTTGCAGCTGGAGTACAAACTGGTGATGTGCTTTGCATAAAATAACAGGACATTCTCAATCCAATCCAATCCAATCTCTTAATTCAATTCATAAGTAGTACACTATTTTGCACTGAAACTGAGATATGGAATAGGTGAGAGATAAGTAAGAAATGAAAACAGAGATATTTGTGCAGAATGTGAATACTAGTAGGGATAATTAGGATCAAGTAAGACCAACATGATTGGTGTTTCAAGTGGCTGAGCATTGTGGCATAGCATCATATATGTGCTGTCATGGGGCACAAAGCCACAAAGTATTGTGTAATTGCTCCTTCAGGGAGATATGGCCTGTGGAGAAACTGGAGCAGCATTCCAGAATGTGCCACACAAGCTCTGTTAAAGAGAGACAATAAAAATAAGGGAGACATTCCTGACAATGGCAGCATTGTAGGAATTAATTCTGTTTTCACTAGTCAACCTATCATGAAATGTACAACAATATACCCTCAATGTGTGGTTGTATAGTCAAACTGTTTCTAACAAGAAGAGACCCCCCTCTTTGGTATACCAGTTCAAAGATAAAGTGGAGAAATGAGGCTGATCTCCAAAGATGATCTTAAGCCAATCTATGCGTAGATGTAGTTAGCAACTAACTTTCTCTAGAATGAAGAATGGGAGATGTTGAAATTGATGCCATCAAAGGAAACAGTTCCAAGTAGATATTTATGAATTAACCAGTGTTATATGCATGATAACTACCTACCTATTTTTAGACATAGTAAACATCTGTAAAGTAAACTATGTCATTGCCTGCCAAATGAGTTACCAGTTCCTCTTTGGTGCTGTTCATGTGAGCCTCCCAGATCTTTCCCAATAGTCATGGGAGCCTCCTTGTAACTATTGTTACTGCTTTGTTCCACTGTTGCATTTGTATAAACAAAATGAACTGTAACACATCAAACTGACTACCAACATTAAGGAAGACCAATGATTCCACTCCTAGCAAATTCACACACTCCTATGACTTATGAACCAATTGATCTGCCACTACAACAAAACAAAATTGCCTTGGTAAATGTCCCAAGGTGCCTAATCCAACACTATTGAGTCCTGGATGTCCAGTGGTGGTCATGAACATAATTGTCATGCAAGCCAAATCACTTTCATAAGTAGCTGTGCTGATCTCCAATTTGGACAATGCAAATTGGTCCACTACTTCTTAGTTTAAATAATTTCTGTCACAGTTTCTCTTCCTAATACACTACAGATGCAGTTAGTAATGTACTTATTTTATTTTTGCTTTATATTCTAATGAGTTTATTTTAAATGGAACTGATATAATATGTGTCTATCAATATACAGTGGTGTGAAAAACTATTTGCCCCCTTCCTGATTTCTTATTCTTTTGCATGTTTGTCACACAAAATGTTTCTGATCATCAAACACATTTAACCATTAGTCAAATATAACACAAGTAAACACAAAATGCAGTTTTTAAATGATGGTTTTTATTATTTAGGGAGAAAAAAAATCCAAAACAACATGGCCCTGTGTGAAAAAGTAATTGCCCCCTTGTTAAAAAATAACCTAACTGTGGTGTATCACACCTGAGTTCAATTTCCGTAGCCACCCCCAGGCCTGATTACTGCCACACCTGTTTCAATCAAGAAATCACTTAAATAGGAGCTGCCTGACACAGAGAAGTAGACCAAAAGCACCTCAAAAGCTAGACATCATGCCAAGATCCAAAGAAATTCAGGAACAAAAGACAACAAAAGTAATTGAGATCTATCAGTCTGGTAAAGGTTATAAAGCCATTTCTAAAGCTTTGGGACTCCAGCGAACCACAGTGAGAGCCATTATCCACAAATGGCAAAAACATGGAACAGTGGTGAACCTTCCCAGGAGTGGCCGGCCGACCAAAATTACCCCAAGACCGCAGAGACGACTCATCTGAGAGGTCACAAAAGACCCCAGGACAACGTCTAAAGAACTGCAGGCCTCACTTGCCTCAATTAAGGTCAGTGTTCACGACTCCACCATAAGAAAGAGACTGGGCAAAAATGGCCTGCATGGCAGATTTCCAAGACGCAAACCACTGTTAAGCAAAAAGAACATTAGGGCTCATCTCAATTTTGCTAAGAAACATCTCAATGATTGCCAAGACTTTTGGGAAAATACCTTGTGGACTGATGAGACAAAAGTTGAACTTTTTGGAAGGCAAATGTCCCGTTACATCTGGCGTAAAAGGAACACAGCATTTCAGAAAAAGAACATCATACCAACAGTAAAATATGGTGGTGGTAGTGTGATGGTCTGGGGTTGTTTTGCTGCTTCAGGACCTGGAAGGCTTGCTGTGATAGATGGAACCATGAATTCTACTGTCTATCAAAAAATCCTGAAGGAGAATGTCCGGCCATCTGTTCGTCAATTCAAGCTGAAGCGATCTTGGGTGCTGCAACAGGACAATGACCCAAAACACACCAGCAAATCCACCTCTGAATGGCTGAAGAAAAACAAAATGAAGATTTTGGAGTGGCCTAGTCAAAGTCCTGACCTGAATCCAATTGAGATGCTATGGCATGACCTTAAAAAGGCGGTTCATGCTAGAAAACCCTCAAATAAAGCTGAATTACAACAATTCTGCAAAGATGAGTGGGCCAAAATTCCTCCAGAGCGCTGTAAAAGAGTCATTGCAAGTTATCGCAAACGCTTGATTGCAGTTATTGCTGCTAAGGGTGGCGCAACCAGTTATTAGGTTCAGGGGGCAATTACTTTTTCACACAGGGCCATGTAGGTTTGGATTTTTTTTTCTCCCTAAATAATAAAAACCACCATTTACAAACTGCATTTTGTGTTTACTTGTGTTATATTTGACTAATGGTTAAATGTGTTTGATGATCAGAAACATTTTGTGTGACAAACATGCAAAAGAATAAGAAATCAGGAAGGGGGCAAATAGTTTTTCACACCACTGTAGCTTCATTGTTTTGACAGAAATGTGTTGAAATAGTTGCTTAGGTACAATCCATGAATGCTGTACTGTTACAGTTGTGATGCTGGTTGTTTAAATCCAGCTTGCTCACTGTTTAGAGAAAAATCTAACTGAGGAGGCCTAAGGAGAAATCATCTGTGCATGCGGTACGGAGCCTAATGACAGTCTAAAGTGTGAGTTTTAAATTCCAGTCCTGGGACTTCTGTGACTGCAGGCTTTTGTTCATTTTAACTCTCATTGTGTAAATATCTGTTTTATTTTTCTTCTCCTATTTTGCATTTAGGAAAAAAGTGTGAAATTTACATTCATTAAAAGTTTGGAAATATTGTATTTTTGCCACAGTTTTAAGTTCTTAACATTTTACCTTGAACTCACCTTTTTCTGTGGAGTTTTCTGCCTTAATTGTATCCTAATAATGACATTTCACAAAGAGCAAATCAGACACAGTAATGAAAGGATTGACACCAGAAATGTCCTTGCAGTGGGTTTACCAAATTGTATTCTTTAGCAGGAATTTATGTTTGTTACCTGAGGATAATTTAGTTTTTTTGTATATTGGATTTTAAAATTTTCATCATCATTTTTTCCTTCCACTTTTATAGATGTTCTGATTATTTAAATCATTATTTGCTAGTGACCACGCTACTGAATCTGACATTGAAGTGGCCATGACCTTTCAGCATTCAGTGTTATTTGCCCTGGTGTCTATTGTACTTGTTAAATGTAATTATTAGACTTCAATGGAGGCAGTTTAATAAGGATTATTATGTGTTTGCTTTGGATCTCTATATTTCAGGAAGTTGATTTTTGTTTTCTATTAAATAAAATGAAGTTATGTTTTTTGATATGTTTTTGTTTGTCGTGGCTAACGTGTGTTGATGTGTGTTGGACATATAAAAGAAACTTGTGGGTCTAGAGAAAGTTCACCAAAAAAAGGAAGAATGTAATAATGCAAAAAACAAACCAGCATTGCATACAAGTTGCTGAAGTTTTGAGGTAATGGCATCAACCATTGTACCGTTATGGTACCCTGACTACAGTTTATATATTACTTTTATTATAATGTTGAGTAACATGACAACTATTGTCACCACATCACAAAGTTAGCTTTGGTGCAGACCTGTTTGTTTTATGTGGAAATTCCCCCCATAGTCTAAATAAATCCAGTCAGATTGAATGTTGTGTTTAATGTCCGTATAGGATAAGTAACTGTTTGGCTATCTTTTGTGTCCACTGCTTGCGGAATATTCTCTTCCTGGAATGCTGGCTGGTCTAGTGTGCTGGTATTTTGTGTTAAATATTATAATATTCTTATTTATTAGCAAACATTTTATTGATGACGATCAATGTGAAAGTGAGGCCCAATAACGTGTGTTGTCTTTATTTTAAAGCTTTTGACAGTATAAGACCTTTGGCATTTTGTTTGCAAATAATGAATTTCAGTTGTGAGCTGTGATGAGTAGTCAACCTCAAAGAAATCGGTGCCTCATTTTTGTGGTGCTGAGAGTTGTAAGCGTGTCCAAAAAGTAGTGTTACTACAGTTTTCACCATACATGATGCATAGTAACAGCAACTTCAGTCTCAAACTATATTCAATAATTAACACTGTTTGACAATGATTTGAAAATAGGCCATGGAAGTTGTTAAAAGATGAAAAACATCTTTTCATTTTAAATCATTTAATTTGCAGTCTGTGTTAATGAGGATAAAACACAAGGTGTTAGCTGAGAACATCATTCTTTACAAATAAACAAAACTGTGCAGGAAGTGCCTCTCAATCATCTGGGCACTAAGGAAGAATGATGGTGTTGTAATGAAGATCTAGGGCTACCCAGATTAATAGTTGTATACAATTAGCAATACATTTTTTTTAATTATTAAATTGATTTTTTGGATCTCTGAAGACAGGCCTAAGATTTTGCCTTTGTAAGCAAATTTCATATCTAAACTTATTTTGTCAGTTGTTCATATTATTTATTTATACTATAATAATGTAACATTTCATTCAGGCAAGTGTGTGTCATAGAAGATGGTGTTGCTGCTTTCCAGACTTTGGACCCCAACCTGTCGCCCTGACGTCACATGTGATGAAGACCATGGAGTGGCTACTGCTTCACCACCTGAGGCCACAGGTCCACCACGCCCTCAACCCTCTGCAGTTCGCATACCATGAGAAGGTGGGAGCGGAGGATGCCGTCATCTACATGCTACACCAATCCCTCTCCCAATTGGACAGAGGCAGTGGTGCAGTAAGAATTATGTTTCTGGACTTCTCTAGCATCTTCAACACCATCCAACCTCTGCTCCTTAGGGACAAGCTGACAGAGATGTGAGTAGATTCATACCTGGTGGCATGGATCATGAACTATCTTACAGACAGACCTCAGTATGTGCGTCTCGGGAACTGCAGGTCTGACAATGTTGTCTGGCCTTCTTCAACATCTGCAATAAGATGCTGCAGATGTTCTATCAGACGGTTGAGGCGAGCGCCCTCTTCTACGTGGTGGTGTGCTGGGGAGGTAGCATAAAGAACAAGGATGCCTCACGCCTGGACAAACTGATGAGGAAGGCAGGCTCTATTACAGGCACAGAGCTGGACAGTTTGTCATCTGTGGCAGAGCGACAGGTGCTGATCAGGCTTCTATCAATCATGGAGAATCCACTGCATCAACTGGATAGTATCATCTCCAGACAGAAGAGCAGCTTCAGTGACACTGTAAATGTTAACATTATACAAAGTTATTGACTATTATACCTGCCTTGCACTCTCCACCAGTTTTTTAACTTGCACTGCATTTTTATCACTCTTTAATTAATATTGTTTTTATCAGTTTGGTCCATCTATCTATCTATCTATCTATCTATCTATCTATCTATCTATCTATCTATCTATCT
>JANRMT010062790.1:4644671-4656650 GCA_026402145.1 Polypterus bichir lapradei | reverse complement strand
CTATCTATCTATCTATCTATCTATCTATCTATCTATCTATCTATCTATCTATCTATCTATCTATCTATCTATCTATCTACTGTATCTATCATTATACATGGTCTTTACTACTGATCTATGTGAAAAAAAGCTTGTACATGGAAAAGTAGTATCTTAGGAAAAAAGTCAAATTGTAATTATAAATTAAATACAAATATTTCTAAGAAAGGGAGTATAAAATGCACGTGAGCCCAGGTCAAACATTGGGAATATTAAATCTGACCCAAGGTGATCAATAGGAGTTTACTTAAATATTGTTTTAATGAGTGATGGAATTCAAGCAGTCATTGTTGTTCCTAATCAACTTAAGAGGCTACTTGTGGATGGCTTAGTGAAAAGGGCAAAGAGCTTTTTGAAGAAGTCCTCATTAACTGACTTTGATCTTGGGTGTAATTGTGTTTTCTATGCTCAACTGACAAGGGATGAGCCCAGCCTCACTGTATCCTGTGTTAAAATTCAGTAACACTTCCAGTACTGTACATCCGTTTTCTAGTTAAATCGCCCCACTAGCTTTAAGTATTGCAGAAAATCAAAACTTTTTGTGCCACCTTAATGTTTCTTAAACTGAAACTGTAACTGAAGCAAGATCATCCAAGGATGAAAAGGGGAAGAGTTTGTCCTCAAGTAAATCATTCAGTATTTGTAAATGACATAAGACCTTTCAGGACCCCACACTAATCAGAGTTTGGAGCACAATCAGTCCATTAGCACTGGCTTAAGGGTTGTAATCCTGCTCACCACTTGCTGCAGGACTGGGACCAGGACAAGCAAAAAAGAGAGAAGCTGAGAGAAGCAGATGAACAGCAAGAGATATTCTCTCAGTCCCAAAGGCAATATTAAAGGGCACTGTGTAGGTCATAAATTAGCAGACATAGAGCAAAACAAAATCTAATACAATAAAACAAACAGGACAAGACTAAATAACAAGTAGAAGGTTATACATAGATATTCTAACCCTTCAAAAATTTTAAGAAATTATCAAAGAGCATGAATGGAACGTGAAGGACTTGCAATGCCTGAACAAAGTGCTCCTGCCATACTCCTCTTCTAATTTTCTTTGCACCTCTGCTCAAATGACTACTGCATGAAACCACTGCATAGTCCTGAGGTGAAAATATTTAACGTAAACAGGAAATTACAGTACCTCTGAACAAAAGATTTCATGGACTGAAAATTAGCTACCAGGACCAGGACTGAGAGCCACTTCTAGAGGTAAAAGTGGCATAGGGGTGTAAGGCAGTCCACCCAATATGTCTTTTATTTTATAGTTGTAGATATTATAAGACATTAAACAACAACCCCTCTTCTGCCAATGGCTGTTTTTTTTTCCTGGATAGCTACTGGACTCACAACAGCCCCTTTTAAAATGAGGCTTGCTCACCCAAACACTTTTGCCCAAAATAAAGCTGACTGCCAACCTACAGTTTGTAACTGGCAAGTTACTTGTTAATGGTTTTAAACTAGGTAGTCATTGTCAATGACAGAATTGCCCTGATCATTGAGTCAATCAAAGAAAGTTGGTTAAAATTAATCCAACTCATTAGTCTTTTTAATAATCTAACACAGATACTCAGGACATCTTCTTCTACAACAACAGCCTTGAATGCTGTCTTCAGAGTGGGAATCTCCGGGAGTCTAGGGAGTGGTGTTAGGGGGAGGGTTTACATCTTTTAATATGCTGAGAACTTATAGTAAGTGAAGTGACGTGTGGATACTTTTGCCTGGAGGTAAAAGCATCTTAAATATCACAAGTAAATGAGATAAGGTAACGTACTCCCTCAGTAAAGGGGAACTTGTCATTCAGTATACCCTACCACTGACTTGGTCAAAAAGAAACTTTATTATGTAAACATAAACATGTATTAAAGCTGTAATTTATTTAAATTATAGCAATAGAACATTTTTTAGAGAAAGTACCAGGGTTCCTGTGTGCATTTCATCAAATGTGGGCTGCTCACAGCTAGAATTGCTTATCTGGAAATGAAATGGTCAAACACTGTTTGCCCTCTGATTGCACTTGAACAGATGTTCTTAGAGAAGCAAAAGATGTTTCCTTTATTGGCGACCCACCCAAAACCACACTTTGTGCTGTTAAAGCACATATTACACGAATGGTTAACTTTTATTTGACATCTACTTGCAGTGTATTGGGAGTGTCCATTGTTTAGTACATGTGTTATTGCTTATGCTGATATTTTTTTACACAGTGACGGCATGTCAACAATGGATAATAACTGAGTTTGCAAAGGAATGACTGGGAAGGGAGTAAAGGAATTGTTATCAGAAACAACTATGCATCCTAAGTATACAGTATACAGTATAAGATAAAGAGGCGCAGAGACTGACAGAAGACACTATTGAACACTCCTAGGACTTCACAGGTTCTGGAAAACAGTCTCTAAACAGGGCCATATTATGTTGCTATTAAAGCAGTGGTGTTAACAGGAAGCAGAGGGTGATGGTGTGAGGAACCTCATCAGAACTGGCCGATGTTAAGAGTGGTGTTCCACAGGGGTCAGTGCTAGGTCCGCTGCTATTTTTAATATATATAAATGATTTAAATAGGAATATAAGTAACAAGGTGGTTAAGTTTGCAGATGATACCAAGATAGGTGGATTAGCCGATAATTTGGAATCTGTCATATCATTACAGAAGGACTTGGATAGCATACAGGCTTGGGCAGATTTGTGGCAGATGAAATTTAATGTCAGTAAATGTAAAGTATTACACATAGGAAGTAAAAATGTTAGGTTTGAATACAGAATGGGTGGTCAGAAAATCGAGAGTACACCTTATGAGAAGGATTTAGGAGTCATAGTGGACTCTAAGCTATTGACTTCCCGAAAGTGTTCAGAAGCCATTAAGAAGGCTAACAGAATGTTAGGATATATAGCGCCTTGATGTGTGGAGTACAAGTCCAAGGAGGTTATGCTCAACCTTTATAATGCACTGGTGAGGCCTCATCTTGAGTACTGTGTGCAGTTTTGGTCTCCAGGCTACAAAAAGGACATAGCAGCACTAGAAAAGGTCCAGAGAAGAGCGACTAGGCTGATTTCAGGGCTACAGGGGTTGAATTATGAGGAAAGATTAAAAGAGCTGAGCCTATACAGTTTAAGCAAAAGAAGATTAAGAGGTGAAATGATTGAAGTTGTTTAAAATTATGAAGGGAATTAGTACAGTGGATCGAGACTGTTATTTTAAAATGAGTTCATCAAGAACACGGGGATACAGTTGAAAACTTGTTAAGGGTAAATTTCGCACAAACATTAGGAAGTTTTTCTTTACACAAAGAACGATAGACACTTGGAATAAGCTACCAAGTAGTGTGGTAGACAGTAAAATGTTAGGGACTTTCAAAGCTTGACTTGATGTTTTCTTGGAAGAAATAAGTGGATAAGACTGGCGAGCTTTGTTGGGCTGAATGGCCTGTCCTTGTCTAGAGTGTTCTAATGTAGACACAAATATGATGTTGTAATGCCCTGGAAAGGCAGCAGAAGGTGGCTGCCTAGTGGGCAGTAATTCCTTAGTGCAATACAGTGCAGCAGGTGATCCTATCTAATGGGATATTCAGAAAAAGACAGGGTACAAAGTGGGAGACCTGGGTTCGCTTCCCGGGTCCTCCCTGCATGGAGTTTGCATGTTCTCTCCGTGTCTGCGTGGGTTTCCTCCAACAGTCCAAAGACATGCAGGTTAGATGCATTGGCGATCCTAAATTGTCCCCAGTGTGTGCTTGGTGTGTGTGTGTGTGTGTGGCCTGCGGTGGGCTGGCACCCTGCCCAGGGTTTGTTCCTGTGTTGCGCCCTGTGCTGGTTGGGATTGGCTCCAGCAGACACCCGTCACCCTGTGTTAGGATATAGCGGGTTGGAAAATGACTGACTGACAAAGTGGGATGCCTGTCTATGTCTGTGCTACAGAGTACATGCCATGGAAGCTCTAGGCATATGGCCCTGGTGCTTAATCACAGTGTTTGTATATAAAAACATTCCTCCCCTCTCAATAGGGTGAGAGGCAAGGAGTCAGTTTGTGGAAGCAAAGCAGGACCAATATAAAAGAGAAGGAGTATGGTCTTTGAGGGAGGCTAGAATGTTGTGATACCTCACATATGTGAGAAAGTGGACCAGCAACTCCACAATGCACTTAGTACTTACCACCTGTATGGGAGGATCAGTCAGGCAATTTGAATTATTATGTTGTAATTTGCCTTATTCATTCTCCCCTTGTGTTATTTCCCTGCTTTACAATAAAAACATGTTTTTACCTTTCCTGTGCTGATTGGGATTCAAGGATGGCCTAAGAGTGCTCCCTAGAGTTCACAGAATAATTTATTCTCTTAATATAATGTCTAAAGTCCTGGAAGATTAACCATCTTCGCACAAAATTCAAATCAGGAGCAATGACTGCTGCATACATTTTATTCTTACTGTCTTAAGCCAGGCGTTTTGCTAATTTTGCTCCTCTAGCTTGCACCACCATTTTAAAGACACTACAGGATAGTATGTCATGCTACACTGAATTGGTTAATCAGCTTAAAAATGGATAGATGGATAGCATATACTGTGGTGTTACATAGTCATGCCTATTTAAAGTGCACCTGCTGTTTCATTTATGGCAAGCCACGAGAAGATGACATTCACAGAGCATCCTCAAGCACACAGTAATAGTGGTCCAGTTTAGAGTCACTAATCACCCTAATAGCACCAGAAGATAAACCCTGAATCCTGTCCGTGTCATTCTGTGAGAATTCTTCTAATGTTCATATGGATTTCCTCCAGACAGTGTGGCTTTCCTATTCTAAGGTTTATAATAGTACTACTCTGGTTTCATTATTTGTTTACTTTTCCACTTTTATTTACACGAGGTCACTGCATTGCCATTTTTTGTATTTCTTAGCTACCATTTTATGAGTCTGGCCCCTATATACCTCATCATATAAAGGAGTTGTCTACAATTGAACTGTTCAAAACAAGATTAAAGACTCATTTCTATTCACTTGCATTCCGTGACCTTCAGTAATACTGATGGTTTCCTCTTTGTAATTACAGTGCATCCGGAAAGTATTCACAGCGCATCACTTTTTCCACATTTTGTTATGTTACAGCCTTATTCCAAAATGGATTAAATTCATTTTTTTCCTCAGAATTCTACACACAACACCCCATAATGACAACGTGAAAAAAGTTTACTTGAGGTTTTTGCAAATTTAATAAAAATAAAAAAAACTGAGAAATCACATGTACATAAGTATTCACAGCCTTTGCTCAATACTTTGTCGATGCACCTTTGGCAGCAATTACAGCCTCAAGTCTTTTTGAATATGATGCCACAAGCTTGGCACACCTATCCTTGGCCAGTTTGCCCATTCCTCTTTGCAGCACCTCTCAAGCTCCATCAGGTTGAATGGGAAGCGTTGGTGCACAGCCATTTTAAGATCTCTCCAGAGATGTTTAATCAGATTGAAGTCTGGGCTCTGGCTGGGCCACTCAAAGACATTCACAGAGTTGTCCTGTAGCCACTCCTTTGATATCTTGGCTGTGTGCTTAGGGTCGTTGTCCTACTGAAAGATGAACCGTCGCCCCAGTCTGAGGTCAAGAGCGCTCTGGAGCAGGTTTTCATCCAGGATGTCTCTGTACATTGCTGCAGTCATCTTTCCCTTTATCCTGACTAGTCTCCCACTTCCTGCCGCTGAAAAACATCCCCACAGCATGATGCTACCACCACCATGCTTCACTGTAGGGATGGTATTGGCCTGGTGATGAGCGGTGCCTGGTTTCCTCCAAACGTGACGCCTGCTATTCACAACAAATAGTTCAATCTTTGTCTCATCAGACCAGAGAATTTTGTTTCTCATGGTCTGAGAGTCCTTCAGGTGCCTTTTGGCAAACTTCAGGCGGGATGCCATGTGCCTTTTACTAAGGAGTGGCTTCCGTCTGGCCACTCTACCATACAGACCTGATTGGTGGATTGCTGCAGAGATGGTTGTCCTTCTGGAAGGTTCTCCTCTCTCCACAGAGGACCTCTGGAGCTCTGACAGAGTGACCATCGGGTTCTTGGTCACCTCCCTGACTAAGGCCCTTCTCCCCCGATCACTCAGTTTAGATGGCCGGCCAGCTCTAGGAAGAGTCCTGGTGGTTTCAAACTTCTTCCACTTACGGATGATGTAGGCCACTGTGCTTATTAGGACCTTCAAAGCAGCAGAAATTTTTCTGTAACCTTCCCCAGATTTGTGCCTTGAGACAATCCTTCTTGGAGGTCTACAGACAATTCCTTTGACTTCATACTTGGTTTGTGCTCTGACATGAACTGTCAATTGTGGGACCTTATATAGACAGATGTGTGCCTTTCCAAATCATGTCCAATCAACTGAATTTACCACAGGTAGACTCCAATTAAGCTGCAGAAATATTTCAAGGATGATCAGGGGAAACAGGATGCACCTGAGCTCAATTTTGAGCTTCATGGGAAAGGCTGTGAATACTTATGTGCATGTGATTTCTTAGTTTTTTTTATTTTTAATAAATTTGCAAAAATCTCAAGTAAACTTTTTCACATTGTCATTATGGGGTGTTGTGTGTAGAATTCTGAGGAAAAAAAAGAATTTAATCCATTTTAGAATAAGGCTGTAACATAACAAAATGTGGAAAAAGTGATGCGCTGTGAATACTTTCTGGATGCACTATATATAACATTATTTCTATTTATTATCTATCGTATTTTATGTTCATATATTTTATTTCTATTTATGTTTTTATGTTAATTGTTTTGTTTTTCTTTTATTCTATTATTGTAAAGCACTTTGGCCACAACATTACTGTGTTGTTTTAAATGTGCTATATAAAGAAATTGACATTGACATTAATGTCTTGCCAGAAAAACAAGATGGTCACTCACATTAAAAAAATCCAAGCTTTGTTGCAAAAAATAATTTAAACCATGTTTATTTTACCACTCTGATGTGACTTTCCTTCACTGACCATGCTACAAATATTTCTCAGTCTTACAGATTCACTCTACAGTATATATGTGCACGATCAGAACATATCTGATGAAGTATACAGTACAATCCCTACTCCGGACTTTGGTCTAAACTACTGCAACGCTCTGCTTTAGGAGTATTGCCATGTCCTACAAATCTGCTACATATTATTCAAAATGCAGTGATATGTCTAGTGTTCAACCAGCAACATAGACAGTTTTCACTCCTGTTTTCCATACCTACATTCGCTCCCTGTATAGTATAGCAGTATGTATCAAATTTAAATCCTTGATGCTTGCCTATAGAGTAGTCAATAGGTCAACACCTATATGTACTGTATGGAAATACTTGTAAGGTCCTATGCTCCTTCTGACCTTCTCAAGTCTTTTGGTGGTCACCTCATGACCTCAAATCTTAATCCAGACTCTTTTCTTGTGTAGCTTCTAGCTGGTAGGATGAGCTGCCCATCTCCATTCAAACTGCTGACTCTTTCAATGTTCTTAAAAAGTGCTGTTCTATGAATTTTTGTCTTATTGATACTAGCTTTGTTAAGTTCTTGTAATCAAGGAAGTATAACTAGCTAGGATTTAATTCTGAGCTCTTCAATGAATTTTGTAACCTTGTCATGTAACACTTGTTTTTACACAGTGCTCTTAACTGTTATTTACTCGATTATGATGAAGTCTATGGAAGTTGTTTTGGATTAAAACATCTGCGTAGAAAATAAATGTAAACGTAGACAGTCAGATTGTATTTTTGCTTAAAGATGTGACTTGATTACATTGTTTTTAGTGAAATGTGACAATGTAATTTCTTTTGTTTGAAGGTCCTTCAGCCATTGGGATTCATCAAAACAGTTAACTATATAGTCCTACTAGTCATTACTCCTATTGTGTATAAATATGTTTTTCTGAATGGCGTTGGAGGAAATTACATGCAGAGAATGCTGACATATGTAATGCCATAGGCCTTTTGCAGTAACCCAAACATGTTTATAAACCAGCTCTGCTCCTAAAATGTAAAAAAAACCTGAAGAGCATCACCTGTAAACCACATGCAGAGATCCATATTTATGCCTTACCTTTGTAACTACATTACAAAACAAGTGCATGACAAAAATTTCAAATAAGCTGAATTCATACGTAAATGCTCAAGATATATTTAGACCATCTAATATAAGCAGCACAGACATCAGATTGAATTTGTTCACCAATTTCCAATTCCTGCATCGATACTTGGTAATGTAAATGCAGCATTAGTGAAAAAAGTCTTTGAGCGAACTTCTTGTTCAGAATCTTTTGATTACAACCTTGGTTTTTTTTTAATAATTTTGAAATTAGTGATCTCTTTAAAGCATGACGTAAAATCTATTAGTGTTTAATGATTCAAAATTACCTTAGAGTGACTACCATTTTCAAAGATCCTTAAAACCTCTTCCACATGGTTGACATATTTGGTTCATAACTTGATTACCATTTTCAAAGTGGCTTAATATGGTTGTTTGAATACATTTTCTCTATGATAGACTGGCATTCCATTCAGAATTAATCCATTCTTTGTGTGCCCAGTGATATTGTAATTGATGAATAATCGGAATGACATCAGACCTTTGGACTTTTAAAAGAACACCATCTGAGCACTGATAAATCGTGCAAACTATGGACTTCTTACTTGGAAGAAGAATTGGAGTTTAGAATGGCAGGAACCCTGAGATCTGATGAGAATATGCTGTGTATTATGTGTCGTAAAGCCAGCTCACTCTTTACCTTATGAATACTTCTTTGTATTATTTTCTTACAGTATAAATGTTTAAATATTCTTGTACTTTGCACTTTATGGAACACTGTCTTTCTAATTTATTTAATCTCTTCCACAGTTGTTCCATTTAGAGTGAACTTTTGCCTTTCTCCCAGTGCTGCTATGATAGGCTGTGGCTCACTCAAACCATGAACTGAATTAAGTGGGCACAGGAATGGAAGAGTAATTCTTTCACATTGACTACCATCACAGAGGACTTTACAAAGGTCTTGTAATAAAGGGAATAACTTAAGAGATGCAAGAGTAGAAATCTTTTTGCTAATCACGTATTATCTTTTTTTCATCAGTGTTGTCATGGTCTTTTATAAGTGTGTATTTGTTACACGTCAGAAATCTATGTGCAGACGTTGTCCTTTCGTCATCACTGTTGACATGTTACATAACATAACATTCTCATTATTTGTAAATAAATATTTTTCATACAGTAGTATATAGGGAATCAAGGCCCGGGTCTAACAGGACCAAATTCTGTAAAGAAAAGAAGGCGTGTTTAGCTGGCCAGGAGACAGTTTTTAAATTTGCCACCTTGTTTATATTGCACAATCTAAGAGGTTTTCGCTTTGTCATTTTATTAGCAGCCATTACTAAAAGAGCTTGCAGCATGCTGCCTGATATCGGCAGTGTTTTAGTGGATCAGCTTTTTTTTGTGGAATTGCCTGCTGATCTCAGTAACCACAGAGTGAACCGTCTCCATAACTACTGCATGACTGTCAGAAGCCAAGCATCAGATGCTCTTTTAACAAAGCATTTGACGTAGCTTATTTTTCCTGGCTGTAGTAGGTTTTTATTAAGGAGTATATATCATATAAAAAGATGACTGGTTGAAGAGGGCATTTGAGGGGTAAAGGCAGATGGAAGGGGATAGCACAGTACAACAGGGTCTTTATGACTAGAAATCTTTTTACATGCCTGGGCACAAGGCTCACCCTGAATTAGGAGAAATATATAACCAGACTGACTGAGTTGACTCATGAACTTGTTATCCAGCAAAGAGCACCAGGATGTATAAGTGAACCAGCAAGGGAGGGTACACTTTCAGTTATCCATGCTACTTTCCTCTATCCTCTTGAGCCCAGCAGATGTTACAGTATGGGCACTCCAAGATTTCCTCAGCGTTACTGGGCTGGAGACTTGGGAAGTATTTTAATAAAACAAACAATAACCAGGAGATCCAGTGTCTAAGTGATCTTTGGTTACAAAGTTTGCAAGAAATACAAAGGAAGATTCTAGTGTGTATTGTATTGTATTTCTGAGGTGGCAATGATAGATTGGCCATTTATCTCTGTCAGAAGTATTACTTGTGCTCTGTTTTGTGTATTTTATTTACCCTTATATTCATGACACCCATTGTATGCTTAACCTTCCTGGAAGGGCGTCACTCTCTCTCTGAATTGTATTCCCCAAGATTTCTTCCGTTTTTTTGTCTCTACAAAGTTTTGGGGAGTTTTTCCTTGTCTTCTTAGAGAGTCAAGGCTGGGGGGCTGTCAAAAAACAGGGCATGTTAAAGCCCATTGAGGCATTTCCTTGTGTGATTTTGGGCTATACAAGAAGTAAATTGTTGTTGTTGTTGTGTGGCAGTGAAAGACAGTGAGTAATTGAACTGACCTGGCGGGACCTTTGAAAACAATGATGGGATTGATTTACATACTTATTTAATAAACGCTCCTCTGTGAGACAATAAAAAAAATTGGAAAGTATAACTTTGACAAGATTGACAAACAAGATCTTGTGACACGGACCACTGAGCCCATCAAGTAACAAAGGAAGAGACTAAACTACATGGGGCAGTGGGTAGGAGGAGAAGAGACTCAAAAAGAAACTAGCCAAGCCAGAAGGGTGGGGTCTTCACGTGACAGATTCTGCAGTTCCAATAACAAGTTACTGAGCAGATCGTCAAAAGGGAAGCTCTGGTGCTAATTAGAGTACATCAGAGAATGAGCCTTCAGTGCTCCTATGCCTGACCTATTGTAAGGCACTTCTAGAACATCAGACAAATGCAGAAAATGAAAGGTTCAAATACAGCGGGTCAATGTTATGTGATATGGACCGATTCTGCTGATGTTCACATGTCTGTTAATCCTTGTCCTGAGATACTGCAGCAGAAGAGAACATCAGACTTCTTCTGAACAACTGTGGTTGCAAAATCCTAAAACTCTACAAAATATAGACCATTGAATAGTTTTCCTGCATACTGTTTGTTGGCTCTCCTGAAATTCAGTGTAGCAGCAACCTCCCCATCCGTTATATAAACACAACATTCTCATACACAGTTAATTCAATTCAATGTCATGGATGGACCAGAGTCTGTTTCGGAAACATAGGGAAAGAACCTTTATTTTCTCAGATTCTTTTGGGTAGCTAGCGCTTATCATGGCAGAGCCCACACTAGAAGGAACACCACTGGATTACAGAGCCTATGCATGCATACCCCACTCTCCAATATAAATTATCATCTAACATACAGGACATTTCATTTAGAATATGAGAAGTAAAAACACACACTGACACATGATGTACATGTAAACAGATACCGTAGGTAATGAAACTGTTTTCCATTCATTCAAGCAAAGAGACTACCTGAGACCATAACATAATGGACCTCTGTGACAGCATACAAGGCTTACAGCAGAGTTTCAGTAATGTAACTGTTACAGAGGAAGGCAAGGTGTTTGAGCCATGACAGTGGGATCAGAGCTGCAGACAGGATATAGCAATACTTTGGCTTGAAGCCTCAACTCAGTATCTAGTGCTCACTTGCGGAGCAATGAAAAATGATGTTAATGTTTGCAAGAACTTATTTATGTTAGTCTGGGTTTCCTGGCTTTGTAAACCATGAAAACAAAGAACACACTTAATTGTACAAAATAAATGACATGAAAGAATGAATGGTTTTTGATGAATGCTGGAGGGGAGTCTGGTTAATCTGTCTATTTTATATTGCATCCTTCCTATCTATTTTGCCCTTTTTGTATAGTATCAATACTATTAGATCCTTTCATCTGTCTATATATATATATATATATATATATATATATATATATATATATATATATATATACTAGCAAAATACCCGTGCTTCGCAGCGGCGAAGTACTGCATTCAAATTTTTATTAAGAAGAAAATTAAACCTTTTTAAACTGAGGGAAAA
>JANRMT010062790.1:4506573-4639671 GCA_026402145.1 Polypterus bichir lapradei | reverse complement strand
ATACTAGCCGTGATATATATATATAAAAGCCTGGGCTCCTAGAAATCATGAATTCTGGTACTTCAGTCAATCAATAGCATCGGTTGTGCATTAGCGGCTAAGCAAGGTTCTCTTTTGCTCTTTTGTTTCATTTTTCCAAAGTGCTTGCCTCTGTTGTCTCTCAGCAGCTAAGCGAGTTTCTCTGTCTTTGGAGGTTTCGTTTTGCCAATGAGCGCGCCTCACTTGTGTATTAGCGGCGGGGGGTTTCACTTTGGCAAAAGGGTCGTTTTCTTTGAGCTTCATGCTGTAGCCTCTCACTTCCAGGCCAGACAGACACACACACTTCCATGCATAGACATTTATATATAAGATATATATATATATGTGTGTGAGCACACATCTTTTCTTTAGGCAGGGAGATGTACCATTATCAGTTGTAGATATTTTCCAGAGGCACCTGCAGGAATTCATCTATCCATTCATTCATCAATCTTCGCAGCATCAAACACAAACACACTCAATCATGATGGGACAATTTAGAGTCACCCTTGAAGTTAACATACTCATTTCTTGGATGTGTGAAGAAACTGGGACACCCAGAGAAAACTGTTAAACATAAAGAGATGGCAAAAAGTCCAGATTAATAAAGAAAAGGCTCCTGTAGCAAATGCACTCATAGCTGTCAACTACACAGGCAACTGTTGCGCCACTATGCCTCCCAAAGTTTGATATTTTTATCATGCAAGGTCCAGATGTGTTTGCTAAGAATCTCCCTGGTTTCTATAAAACAAAAAATAAATTGTAATATTTTATTACAGGGAACCGTATAGTTTGGTTGAGGATGTGCCTCAGAAAAGGTTGAGGTCCACTGTTGTGCAAGATTCTAACCACAAAACAGACTAAATGGAGTATTTAGGAGCTTTCATCCATTTTCAATATTAAGTAAAGCAAGCGGTCATTGTGTAGTAAATATTTGCAAGTTTTTGATTACAGACACAAACAAATCATAGATTCACATTTTAATGACTACTATTTGATTTATTAATATCAACTATTTGAATAAACTTAAGCAGATGTAAAAAAAAAGTTAAAAAATTTTAATTTTAAACATTTTCATTACCTTGAAATTTGAACTTGAACTCTGCCAGCAGTATAGAAAATAAAATCGTAAACTTGCCACTCTTTCATGTCCAGTTATCCACCCAATCATAGATTTTCTGTGCCCACTTTTTCCATTACAGAGTTACAAGGAACAAGTCAGCTAAGCAGTTTAAATTTTTGAAATTTTTCAAAAATAAATGTTTAATTCCCTCATTCTTGGAAACCCTGTAAATTCTGTATTTATTACTATAGAATGAACTCCAAAATCAGTACTCACAGTCTCTGCTGCCTTCTCATTACTGATGCAATGTGATTCCCTCAAGTTTTGTTCACTAATTTATTTACATGTATAGTAACAAGATAAAAAAAAAAAACAAAGTAAAAGAGGAAGTGGGTAAAGGGCTGAACAGGAAGGACTGGGTTTCCCAATGCCAAGTGTACAGGGTTATAGGTGCTGGAGAGCTGCTGTTTATGACTGTTTGGTTTTTATGTCCTTATTATGTGAAAACTCAAACAATCCACAAAACACAAAATTTGTCTTTTATGTTCAGCAGTATTAACATCACCCTGTGGCACTTTTGCTATTGTACCTTTTTCAAAGGGGTCATTCTTATATTCATAATGAAATGTACCCACCCAGTGAAGAATGAAGTGAAAGTGTAGTAAGGATCAGCCAAGATGTTTATTTGTTTATTTTTATTTTGCACTTTTTATTATCAGCTTTGTCAAAACATTCTACAGATCAGCACAAAAATTAAAAGTTTAATACCCAGACATACATCATTTAACCCATTTAATCTAGTTAAGAGTTGCTGGGTACAAATTAACATTCATCATTAAAAATTAATAAGAATACACTTTCAGCAATAATTTCAATATCTCTTTACTAACAAAATCTGTTTTTAAAATAGCTATTAAATAACAATAATCCATCCATCCATCCATCCATTATCCAACCCGCTATATCCTAACTACAGGGTAACGGGGGTCTGCTGGAGCCAATCCCAGCCAACATACGGCATAAGGCAGGAAACAAATCCTGGGTGGGGCGCTAGCCCAATGCATAAATAACAATAATATATAACAAAAATAATAATTTTATAAAATAACATCAATTCCTTAAATCTGCTTAATCTGCTTTAAGGCCAGGGGTATTGGAGCCTATCCTGAAAACATCATAGTGCAAAGAAGCATCCATGGACAGGATGACAGCCCATTTTAAACCCGATAGATAGAGTTAGTGCTAATATCAAGCCCTGCAGTGGCCCAAACAGAACAAAAATATTAAAAAGAAAAATGTATTAACTCAAAACATAAGGGAGTATCGGGTGGCACAGTGGCGCAGTGGTAGCGCTGCTGCCTCACAGTTAGGAGACCCGCGTTCACTTCCCGGGTCCTCCCTGCGTGGAGTTTGCATGTTCTCCCCGTGTCTGCGTGGGTTTCCCTCGGGTGCTCTGGTTTCCTCCCCCAGTCCAAAGACATGCAGGTTAGGTGGATTGGAAATTCTAAATTGGCCCTAGTGTGTGTTTGTGTGTGTCCTGTGGTGGGTTGGCACCCTGCCCAGGGTTGGTTTCTGCCTTGTGCCCTGTGTTGGCTGGGATTGGCTCCAGCAGACCCCTGTGTTCGGATTCAGCAGGTTGGAAACTGGATGGATGGATAAGGGAGTGTTAGAATTATCAAACCATTCAATTTTCATTCCAGTTACAGGTGGTGTAGCCTAGTGACTAAGGAAATGGGCTCTAAACTGCATTTTTTTCCAGTTTAGTGTCCACCAATGACCAATGTGTTTGCTTAAGAAAGTGACTTCACCTGCCTGTGTGCTGGCTATAAAAATACATGTGAAAAATTGTATAATAAAAAATACATGTGCTTTTAAAAAGCCTAAAGATGGTATTCATTATGAAAATGCATTATTTAAAATAAAGATTTTGTTTAACTCTCGTATTCAATTTAGGGTCATTGGGAGTGGATAATATTAAATGTAGTAGGTTATTTTTTGGAGATGAGAGGCTGTACAGTGACTTGGGAATTTCTACGAGTGACTTAAGCCCCCACAAACCATCCATTCTTCTGGATGTGTTGCCAGAAATATTAAAACTAAAGCATCACAAATTAAGTTAAAGTATCCTCACTGAGTCAGATTGGGCTAGGTTAGATAGTGGGGGTTGTTCCTGGACAGACCTAGAAAGCACAAGCAAGTAGTGGGGATGAACTGGGAACCTCTGCAGGAGGTCCCTGTCTAAAAGAATTTCACCTTCCATCTCCAGAAGAGCTTTATCTGCCTCCTGGAAAGAAGGAAGCATTCCATGCATGGTTAGCATGGTGGATCCCTGAAGCAGCAGAGTGGTATCAGCAGCCCAAAAAGGGAATCAAAATCCGGGTGTGGGAGGAGCTCACAGAGACCATGGAAAATCGATTGAGCTCAAAGAGGTTTGGGCAACCCAGAAGAGTAAGGCAGGGCTTCACCCAGGCTGTTCTCAGCAAGAGTGAATATTTTTTTCTTTTTTTTTAATTTATTAAAAGCCAGTAACATTCCATACAAACAAGTCAAACTTAACAAAACTAAATTCAATTCAACCCCCTCCCAAGAGAAAGAGAAAAAAGTCAACAGCCAGAGTAAAACTTTTAAGAGTAGAAAAGAAGGTGGAGAATCCTTTTCCCCAATATAAAAGCTTATTCTAAAATGTTATTGATTACATCCTGCCAGGTTTTAAAAACGTTTTGAACACATCCACTAAGTAAGAATTTGATTTGTTCCAATATCAAATAGTATATAACATCAGTTACCCACTGACTTAAAAGAGGTGGGCTGTGATTCTTCCAGTTGAGCAAGATAAGTCTATGTGCTAGTAGTGAAGTAAAGGCAATTACAGTTTGGTTGTCCTTCTAAGGGTGGGGAAATTTGTTGAGCTGTCATGGATGACTTGCCTTTTCAGTGTAGTGTGGTCATCGGGAGCAGTGACCTTGGAATGACTGGATTGGTGGTCCTCTTTTTTAAAAAAGGGGACTGGACGGTGTGTTCCATGCATCTGAAGATCACACTCCTCAGCCTCTCTGGGTAAGCTTATGCCAGCATACTGGAAAGGAGACTTTGCCCAGTCGTAGAACCTCAGATCCAAAAGGACCAATGTGGGTTTCGTTTATGCCATGGAACAGTGGACCTTCTCTTTCTCTCATGAGGATCCTAGAGGGGAGTGGGAGTACACCTAATCCATTTACATTTGTTTTATGGACTTAGAGAAAGTGCATGACCATGTTCCCTGAGGTATTTTGTGGGGGGTGCTGGGAGATTACAGGATTCCAGGGACCTTAATAAAGGCAATTCAGTGTCCCTTTATAATCATAATGAGAGTTATTTGTATATACTCGATAAAAACATCTGCACTTTTCCCTAAGTTGTGGGACTCTGCCAGGGCTATGTTTTGTCTTCTATCCTGCTTGAAATTTTCAATGACAGGATATTAAAATGCAGCACTGGTGTCCAGTTCGGCAGTCTTATAATTGCACGTCTGTTTTTTGCTGGTAACATGGTCCTGTTGGCCTCATCGGCATGTGAACTCCAGCACACATTAGGACAGTTTGCGACTGACTATGATGAGGATGAACACCTCCAAATCTGAAGATGTGGCCCTCAACAGGAAAAAGATGGATTGTCATTTCCAAGTGGGAGTTGAGTTATTGCCGCAAGTGTAAGTATCCACTCCACATCATTACTCTTTACTGTTTAAGTATCTCAGGGTCTTGCTCATGAGTGAGGAAGAAAAAGGATGGTGAGATCGACAGCGGATCATGGCAGTGAGCGCAGTTTTGCAGTCGCTATACCAATCTATAGTGGTGAAGAAGGAGCTGAACCAGAAGGCAAAGCTCTCAATTTACCAGTCAATTTACATCCCTACCCTCACCTGTGGTCATGAGTTTTGGATAATAACTGAAATATAGATCATTGGTACAGGTCAGGTTGGCAAGCATGCATTGGTACAGCACATTGCTGCACCTACCACATGACAAAACAGCTTGGGATCCGGTTGGCAGCTTCCCATGCAGACACACAGTACAGTCCCACCCACGGAAGTGACCATCTATCAAGTATTACGTAGGCATCCCCTTGGCCTGGTCCAACCACTTGAGTCTTCAACAATGAGGATCATGTGAGCTGGATCACCCTCTGGGAATCGCGCCACGTGGCCGTAGTGCTGTAACTGACACTCCCTCACAAAGCAGGTAATGTGTCTCATTTGGGACTCCATGAGCAACCGCTCATTCACAGCCACGTGTGCTTCTCAGGATAAGAATGCTTATTTATGGACAGTTCGCTAAATTGGAATGGAAAGCGTTGAAATCCACCACTCGAAAGGTTCTGCCCACAGTGTTTCATCCTAAAATCCTATTCCTGATTTCCCCCAGCATGTTCACTTTAAACATTTGGGATTGCAGTGTCTCATTTCTACACATGTATTAAAAAATACTTAAAATAACTATGGAAGGATAGAGAGAGCTAAAGAAACAAATCAAAAGAATTGACACTAGAGAATTAAAAAGGTAAAATTGCTGTTATGTTTTTAAAAGGACAGTAGCAAAAGTTAACTGAAGTTTGATTCATTTATATATCTTGCTGTCATTTTGACTATTGCATAACTGCATGGCATGGTAACAGCAAACAGTGTTTAGAGAAGCTTTGTGGTCAGCATATACTATGTGTTAAAACACTGCAACCATATTCAGGTGTGGCATGTTTGGCATTTCTGATTACACAGTAACGTTAACTTACTTATTTGTTTAGATGTGCATGTGAGAAGTTGGATGCTGGGTAACTTTGTGGCTCTGCTGCAGTGTTGTTGGTCTTGTTTACTGTTTTGGGTGTGCTTTGGACTGAAAATTAAATTTCCTGTGGCTCTTCTTTAACAACTTGCTTAACAGCAGTTTTTTTTACCTCCTTTTAATTAAGTGTGGCAGAACACAATTTAGGTCAAATAAACTTTTTCTGCAGATGCAATTGCCATTTCTCTCAACCTCAAACTAACTGCGACTGTATCATTAACTGTGAGCCACAGATACTAAATACATTTGTTCACTTTTACCACTAGTCTAATGATGTCTTTGAATGCCAAATCTGGTTTTACAGAAAGGTTTTCCCTTGCAATAGGTTATATTTATTGTTAACATATGTAATATGACTTCCTCACACACAATGTACAGTATGTTTAATCTGGGACTTTTTAGAAAACTGTTTAGCCATAGATAGTTTTATCCATCATAACCACAGACTCAGGAAGTGCATCATTACTCTTTACTGTTTAAAGCGCCATTCCTTTGGGAAAAGGATCTCTTACTCAACATTTCAGAAAAGGAGTGGAAGGCAGCCATGCACAGAATTTACTCGAGCTCATATGTGCAAAGCATACAATTATTCAACTTAAAATGATATATCAAGCATATCTGTCTCATTTAAAATTGTCCAAAATGTTTCCCAGGGCAAAATCCAACCTGCAAACGTTGCAATCAAGTTCCAGCCTCATTGGGCCACATGTTTTGGGCCTGCGCCAAATTAATGTCATTCTGGACCAAAATCTTTACCAAAAGCCTTGGTGTCACAATCCCTCGTAATCCACTAACAGCTGTGTTTGGTGTTCTTTCAGATGGGCTTAAAGTGGAGAAGGACAAAAAAAACTGTGATTGCCTTTACTTCACTATTGGCACACAGACTTACCTTGCTTAAATGGAAGAATCCTAACTCGCCTCTTTTAAGTCAGTGGGTAACTGATATTATATATTATCTGAAATTGGAAAAATCTCATTCTTACTTAGAGGATCTGTACAAATGTTTTTCAAAACCTGGCAGGATCTAATCAATAACATTTTAGAATAAGCATTTACATTTTTTTATTCTATTTATGTATTATATTTCCTACTATTAAAGTTTTACTCTTTTGGCCTAGCTGTCTTTCTTATAGGTGAAGGTTGGTTTGATTTGAATCTAGTTTTGTAAAACTTGACTTGCTTATATGGAATGTTATTTGATTTTAATAAATTCAATAAAATGTAAAAAAAAAGCCCCACTCCTGCTCTGAGCTCCACCTCATGAGGCCTTGGATTTGTTTAGAAATTTCAAACAGAGCAACTGTCTAAGTGTTGCTACACACTTTTAAGCCAAATGCACTCATGGTTGTTTCTTGATGTATGTATGTTTTATATGCCTGGCTGTGCTAGACAAGGATTCCTATGTACAGTATATTTCACCTTCCTTCCTGCAGAGTTCTCTTGATATTTACCTATTTTGGCACAGGCAAGAAATGGCATTTCAGATCCAACCATGGAAATCCTCAAGAATATCCTTACAAACGCCACAGTTGCTTGGCCACAGTACTGAACCACTGCATTCTTGAGCCCAGAAGTCTTTGACTGCCCTTAGGGACTGTTGGACTGTCCTTCATGTGAATTACAGTAGAATTTCCCCTGCAAAAGTACAGATCCTCTGCTGCCAGTGTTTACCAAGGAGGACAATGTCAGCTTCCTGCCATCACCTGTGACCCTACCTTAACCCAGACCATTGGTGTGCTCACTGTAGCTTGTAGACTAGCTGTCCAGTTGACCAGTAGTAGTTGCTCCAACACTAAATGGCTTCTGCCAGGCCTGTCCCTTGTCTTTTAAACTGCTTCATGTTACATCTTTCCATGGCAGCCAGAAACCCTATCACATTAGAAATAGTAAGGTGCAAACATACTGATTTGGCACCTTAATTGAACAATACTTTATTTGTAATTCTTTATGATTTATCAATAAAATAAATGATGCACATGTGGAAATAGGGCTGATATGTTTCGTCTATGTCAAAATGTCAGAATGTTCTTCCCATGTCTGGGTGGGTTTTCCTCCCATAGGCCCAAAGACATGCAGTTTAGCTTTGACTATTCCTAATTGCCCGTTTGTAAGTGTGGGTGTGTGAGTTAATGGGCATTTAAAAAATTACTGTTGTTATTCTGTGATTATTAATCTTAGATTTATCTTTTGTTTAAACAAAGAAAATAAACACTTTAGGGGAACAGCACTGGGTGTACAGATAGAATGAGCCCAAATGTAAGAAAGGTGAACTTCTTGTAACATTCTCAGATCCGGTTAACCCAATTCAGGGTTACACTTGGAGGGAAGGGTTGCAGAACAAATCCTAGCAGAAACTGAATGCAAGGCAGGAATCAGCCCTGGACAGGACATTAGTTCGTCACAAAGCTCACCCACACTCACCGCACTCATTTGGGGCCAATTTGGAATCACCAATTAGCCTATTATGAACATCCTTGGGTATATGGAGGGAAAAACAGAGTACTCAGAGGAAAAACCATGCAGACATGGAGAGGACGTCCAGACTCCTCATCGACAACGTCCAGGCACAGGATTCAAACCCAGAGCAATGGATTCGTGAGGCAGAAATGTTAAACACTGTAATACCATTACATCAATAAGATGAATGTTCCATTTTATATTAAATATTATTGGCTGTTGAAGTTTTACGGCACTAAAGGAAGTGCAGAGAAGGGTTCTACATTGGTAAAAACCTGGGCTACTAGACCTCACTGTCAACAAGACCCCCCCCAAACCCCCCCCCCCCAACTTAATTAGTAATGTGATGGTGGAAGCAAATAGGTGTCCAAACTGTGGAAGAAGTGACCACACTTTAGCAGTGGGCATAATGGACCTTACCGCATCCTGCTGGTGTCCACTTTGGCTTCCAAAATCTTGCACTTTATGAGCTTCAGTGTCCATTTTCATACTCTATTTGTCCAGTTTAGAATAAGAGAGTGTTATGGTCAAGCTAACTGTAAAGAACACTAAGCAGGCCATGACTGCCAATGAGACGCCAGTTCATTACAGTACATTCATCTACATCGGCCAAATTCAGCCCCCTTTCACTTTGACAGCAAGCATGTAGGCCTTAAAAGAAAATGATTCCAAGACCAAATAAGCAGGGAATTGAACCACAGTCCAGATATTTAGAGGAGACGACTCATAAACCTCAAATTTCAATCACAGTGTTTTCCTGATGTTCAGTTACTTATTCCTTTTCCCAGATTCAATTGTTCTGGATGAGATTGTGAGGTACCAGGACCAAGCTTGCCATGGATGGAATGGAACACCACTTTCTATATGATATAAGCGGGTTACTATATAAGGGCCATAAATTAATTTGCACTGAAAGTCTGTGTCCTCCTTCTTCAGCATTGATTTGCCTGCCTCTAGGACATCTGCCAAGCCACCTACGTAATAATTGTTATCTGCAGTTTAACTAAATTGTTTGTTACAAGCTGTTGTAGATACTACTCTCATTTGTTAAAATTAAAAATAGCTGACAGTATAAAATAATTCTTCAATTTACTGAATTCAACTGCAGGATTACAGAGTACAGCATAGGGTAGAAAGTAGGAACCAGCTCTGAATAGGTCACCAAGTCACACTTGTGTCAACCCAAACTGGAGTCACCAATTGTCCTTACAACATATTAGGATTATCCTTATGGAACCCAAATAATCCATTTTCCTGATTACAGTAAACAGGAGGAAGTCTAAGTAGCAAAGCAGAAACCAGTTTTTGATGTGGCTATAGTGTGCTGAAAGGCAAATAAAAGGGTCACAAGGTAATGTGATACTAAAATTATCGGAAGGAAATGATAACAAGTACAAAAAGATATTACAAAATGTTGTAATATGGAAATCTACGGATAAAGACATTGTTGGAGCAGAGAAAGAAGCAAAGAAGCATGTCTACCTTCTGACAAAAGACAACATCTGATGATGATGATGATGACGACTAATTAGTCCAACAGTATACATTTGGAAAAACATACTCAGTTTTTGTTCGAGGTTCTAAGTTGCAGGGAGCTGAGCAAGTCCTATTAGTTCCAAGTGGAGAACAAAGACTAACCCTGATGAGACTCCAGTTCATCGCAGAGAACATTCATATCAGCACATTTTGGACTGGCTGATCAACTTCATAGCCTGTCTTTTGATTTAGTCATTCTTCTGTCCAATATACCATCTTCAGAGTCAAGGGTAGATTTTTGAAGCCAGTACTGGAATGGATACAAGTTCACTGCATTTGCATAATCATTTCAATATAAATCACATCGCATGCTTCAACTTATACGAGGAAATTGGAGCACACAGAAGTAGAGAAGACAAAAGGCACATCAGCCAATGCTCCACTCAATTAGTCACAGTCCAATATTAAAGCAATTCTATGCGCATTACATTCCAAAAAGAGAGAATTGAGCCTTTGGGAGTTCTTTTATCCACACTGACTTCATTTGATATTTTTACACATTTTATATTTTAATGTGATATTTTGAAATCACTGTCATGTTATTGCTTTGCTGTGCTTAATGGATGTGAATGACATTAGATTGAGGTGGGATTATTGTACCACAACTGAACTGGCAGTCACAATGAATGGGGGCTAGGGTGAAACTCAACCCCCATCCAACCCCCAGTTAATTTCCCAAGAATTCCAGAGTAAACCAACTCCTTAACCTCAAAGTCTTACTCGACTCCCTATAGGATCAATCCTATTAGCCATTCCCAGCCCTCTAGCACAGGTTTTCGGTTTCCTTTCTGCCTTTCACAACCTGAAACCCACCTTTCTAAGCAAATCTCAGACATAAAATACAACTCCCAGGCTCCATATGACCCCATGACTGTCTCCCCTAACCACCACAGATTCTTTTGGCAAGTCAAACCTGATCCTCCCTACAGTATTCATCTTTTCAATCCATTGAAAAAAAATATTTTCAATCTTACCTCCATTCTCACAGATTCCCTGAATCCATCTTACAGACTGCAATTCTAGACCATGTGACTTGATCTAGTTGCATTTCATTGATGGTGGCTGCTGATGTCCCATGACAGAGCTACACTTGTTTTCGCTCTTTAGCAAACCCTCTCTAAATATCTGTACTGCTTTCTACTGTTTTTCAAGTAATATCATAGCTAATTACAGTATAATGGACAAAATACAGCAGCAATATATTCTCTAAAATTACATCCATAGGCTGCTCTTTCCTTGCTACATATCCAGTTTACTGAGTAGCATTTGCGTGGGTTCTCCTCATAGAGTTCAAATTTCACACTCAAGCTCCTTATAGGCTTAATGCTCTATGAATATCTGTATACAGTACAGGGATTGATTCCATACTGCATCTGTAGGAAACCTGTTCAGTTGTTTCCTCCATGTTATTTTCTAATTTGTTTTTTTTTTTAATTTTATTAATTTTATTGTAATCATTCCAAACAAACAGATACATTTTTACAAAAAAATAGGATTGAAAACAAATCAACACCCACCCCTGAATAAGAGAACATGGCCAATGGACTAAAACTTAAAAATAGTAAAAATGAATAAATTGATGAGTTTATTAGGTGGATACAGGTACACGGAGAAGAAAAACAAATGAGGAGAGAATCTACTTCCTCAGTGCTTTAAGAGCTTATTCTAAAATCTTATTGATTAGATCCTGCCAGGTTTTGAAAAAGTTCTGCATAGATCCTCTAAGTGAGAATTAGATTTTTTCCAATTTCAAGTAATATAAAACATCAGTTACCCACTGACTTAAAAGAGGAGAGTTAGGATTCTTCCAGTTTAGCAAAATAAGTCTGCATGCCAATAGTGTAGTGAAGGCAATAACAGTTTGTTTGTCCTTCTCCACTTTAAGCCCATCTGGAAGAACACCAAACACAGCTGTTAGTAGAATAGGAGGGATTTTGACACCAAGGCTGTCTAAAAGGCTCTTAAAAAATTTTGTCCAGAATGATGTTAATTTGGTGCAGGCCCAAAACATATGACCCAGTGAGGCTGGAGCTTGATTGCAGTGTTCACAGGTAGGCTCTTGCTCTGGAAACATTTTAATTTTAAGCAATAAAGATGTGCTCGATATATAATTTTGAGTTGAATAATTGTATGCTTTGCGCATATGAAGCACAAATGAATTCTCTGCATTGCTACCTTCCACTCCATTTCTGATATGTTGAGTGAGAGATCCTTTTCCCATTGTCCTCTTGGATCTTTGAAAGGGAGGGACTGTAATTTGTTTTTTTTAATGTTATCTCAATGACATTATTGTTTCCTATGGCTACCACCAATTTTGTCTGTCTGTTCATTATGGTGCTTCATTTTTGCTAAACTGTGTTTGGCTGGCATAGTATAAAAGGTGGGCATTCTCATGGAACATCATGCTTTCTGTTTCTGTCTGTGCTTTGACAACAGTGTTATGTTGTTTCCATTTACCTGTTAATTGTTTTCCCTTTTTCCTCTTGAACAGAGCTAGAAGGGTTCGGGTATCCAATAATCATCAAGTACATACTTGAGATTTTGTTATATAAGGACCTTGCCTCAGTTCTTTGATGAGGCATTAAATATGTGTACTTTTCTCCATGTTTTTAGCTTAGTTTCTCATTGAGCTGGATTCTCAGAGTTCCAAATTAGGTATTATTTTGTTCTAGGTTTTGATATTTTGCATTGTTTATTGGTTTTATTGTGGTGGCTGGATCTAGCTTATCAGTATTGACTTTCACCCAGGGAGTTGGTCAGTCAGTCAGTCATCTTTCAACCCACTATATCCTAACACAGGGTCACGGGGGTGTGCTGGAGCCAATCCCAGACAACACAGGGCGCAAGGCAGGAACAAACTCCGGGCAGGGTGCCAGCCCACTGCAGCCAGGGAGTTGGTACTTACAAGATTTATTATTTCTGGTTTATGGATTTCAAAATCAGTATCCATTTTCCTACTTTTTTGTTCCCATTTAGAGCAGTGGAGTATCAGTTTAACTAAATTGCTTGTTACAAGCTTTTAGTATATACTACTTTTGTCAAAATAAAAAATAGCTATCAGTGTAAAAAATCTCTTTTTATCCATTAAATGCTATTCTACTACAGGACTGCCATAGAGCTGAAACCTACCTTTGCAGCATAGGTGTGGCACAAGCTGGGAACCAACTCTGGATGGGGCATCATTTTAAGATTTTCCTTATAGCATATCAATTTGAACTTTGTTAATGATTTTTTCTGTCAGCATATTTGTATTTCTATTTTACCCTTTCCTTTTTTGTCCCCTTCAATTTTACTTGTTAACCTCCAGTTCTGTTTGTTCTTTTTATTTTTAGTTTTGTCTTTCTTCTTTAGGTGCATTCTCATAAAGTGTGAAAGCATTTACTGTTGTTGTCATGTCTGTGTGTCTGTCCACATTAAACAACTCAGCTGCCAGTTGTTTGATTTCACTTCAAATTCGGTACATTTATTTATCAAGGAAATGTTTTGGTGAATTTGAATTATCACTGAGATATTTAGAATGAAGCATGCTGTACGCAGCTTTTTTCTTTTTTAAAAAACTTCTACTTAAAAAAATAGAAAATTTCTTAATATGGAGACATATTCAGTGCAACCTCAGTGTCTTGTCAGATTACTCTTTCATTATTTCAGCTTACAATCTTCCCTGTTTTACATGTCTGATACCTGTTTCTGACAACAGAACCAATCCCTAATGCAAGTTATTTAAATGTCAACAAGGAGGGCTGCAGCATTGACTTTTGCTCTCCATCGGGTATTTTTTGCTTTTATGTTTAAGAAATATGAACACAATTAGTCACATACCCTCCATAATGAACAACTAGCAATTGGACATCATTAAATCTATAATAATAAAAGGCAAAGCCCTCACTGACTGACTGACTGACTCACTGACTCATCACTAATTCTCCAACTTCCCATGTAGGTAGAAAGCTGAAATTTGGCAGGCTTATTCCTTATAGCTCACTTACAAAAGTTAAGCAAGTTTCATTTCGAAATTCTACACGTAACGGTCATAACGGTCGATAACGGTCGACAACGTCCGCCATGTTGAGCTTTCTTATTTATGGCCCCATCTTCACGAAATTTGATAAGCAGCTTCCCTGAGCTAACCAAAACCGATGTACGTACTTATTTCGGTGGTATGATGCCACTGTCGGTCGCCATATTGAATTTTCCAAACGTCACTAATTTTCCAACTTCCCGTGTAGGTAGAAGGCTGAAATTTGGCAGGCCCATTCCTTACAGCTTACTTACAAAAGTTAAGCAGGTTTCATTTCGAAATTCTACGCGTAACGGTCATAACGGTCAACAACGTCTGCCATATTGAACTTTCTTATTCATGGCCCCATCTTCACGAAATTTGGTAGGCGGCTTCCCTGCGCTAACCGAAACCAATGTACATACTTATTTCAGTGGCATGACGCCACTGTCAGCCGCCATATTGAACTTTCCAACGTCACTAATTCTCCAACTTCCCGTGTCGGTAGAAGGCTGAAATTTGGTACTTATTTCGGTGGTATGATGCCACTGTTGGCCGCCATTTTGAACTTTTAACGAAAACCAATGTCCGTACTTATTTCGTTGGTATGACACCACTGTCGGCCGCCATATTGAACTTTCCAACATCACTAATTCTCCAACTTTCCGTGTAGGTAGAAGGCTGAAATTTGGCAGGCTCATTCCTTACAGCTTACTTACAACAGTTAAGCAGGTTTCATTTCGAAATTCTACGCGTAACGGTCATAACGGTCAACAACGTCCGCCATGTTGAACTTTCTTATTTATGGCCCCATCTTCTCGAAATTTGGTAGGCGGCTTCCCTGCACTAACCGAAACCAATGTACGCACTTATTTCGGTGGTATGATGCCACTGTCAGCCGCCATATTGAACTTTTCAACGGTCTTTGTTACTTATGGACCCATCTTCAAGAAATTTGGTACGCGGGTTCCCAACGCTAACTGAATCCTACTTACGTACATATATATGTCCATAGCCTGCAGCTCGGTCACCGTGTGTGGCGGCGTTGGGTCCACCATCCCAACACCTCCCACGTTGTTGGCTGCCTGCCTATATAAGGCTGTCCGTTGCTCCGGTCTCTACATTCCCTTCCTTGCTTCGCCACGGGATTCACGTCTCCCTGCTGATAACTACAGCCTTTTTATTTAATCCACGGCTTCTCCGCTGTTTTATTGTTCATTTATTACAATTATAGTTATTGTTTAGGTATTTTAGACTTACTTTACATTGTTCAGGTACCCATTTCCTTTATCATTCCAACCGTACCAACATTAACATGTCTATCGAGGTGATCACCATGGATCAAAGAACTGTCACTTACCGAGTGGTTTCCATGCCCGGAGATGGCACCTACCTTTTCCATTCTCTGTGTTACATATTGCACGGCCATATCAGGCTCACTCTTGATATCCGGAGGAACATTGTGTCTTATGTATTGAATGACTGGGACAGGTTCAAGGTGTGGACTGATGAGGGTACAGGAGATAATTATACTACACAGGAGCACTATAAGAGTGAAATGCTTAAGCCCTTCACCTATGGTTCTGCATGTGAGTTGATGGCTACCGCTGAATTGTTCGGTTGTCGCTTTCAAGTGTACCGAAATGGCAAATATTTTACACCTTTCGACAACTTCCAGTGCCTCTTAAACATCTTAGACTCACAGGTGACAATTTCAGTAGTGGACACTTAGATGTTTATGAATGTTTAAACTCTCAAATGCTGGATGTGAAGTTATCGATGAAACCAGTTGTATGCTTATAACGCTTGACAGATGCCGAATGTCACTTCAACACAACAAGTCCTGCAAATACTGTCGTAATTGAAACAAACCATGAAACTGAAACCGATTATGACAGCAGCAATCCAAGCTGTGAGATTTGAAACAAGATTGCTGTTCACATGGCCAACTGTACATTGCATGCTCAAGAGTAAGCTCAGCGCACAGCTTGGTCATATTACAACCGGAGGGCCGAACTCAAAATGTGGTATACAAAGAGATACTTAACAAATAATTATTGGTATATTTTCCCTCAGTTTAAAAAGGTTTTAATTTCTTCTTAATAAAAATTTTAAGTCAGTACTTCGCCACTGCGAAGCGCGGGTATTTTGCTAGTACAGTATAAGGATAACATCAGTTATTTCAGACACCACAAGCTCAGTTTTTAACTACATGATACTGTAGAATGCTATTTAAAGCATGCTTTTTATATACTCTACTAATACATGTAATTAAATTCTATTATCACTGTAATTTTTAACATAATTTATTGTTACAAAATATTTCATGAATAAAAATGCATTATCATTGTAATTAATGAAGTAGATAAAAAATTTAAAATGCTTCAACTTTCAGAATAGTTAATCAAGTCCCCAAATGTTGTTCAGTGAAAACATATTCTAACGTCTTTCTCTTGAATATTTTTTGCTCTTGCAGTTGTTTATTTTACTAATTGGATTATTATTGTTGTTTCCTGGTTCTTTCTTTATTTAGTTAAATTAATTCTTATGGTTTTTATAATCACTTCATTTCTCAACTAAATGTATTCTGGTGGCTGTGTTTCTGGGAGGGCTTTCATAGAGAGAAGCTCCTTTAGCAGTCTGGTCTGATTGCTTGTTTCCCATGTGTTTTCACATTTCACATTCTGACTTTGTTCGATTTCTGTCTACTTGTCTTTTTGGGTTTGAGGTCTGGCCCAGGCTTTTATAGTTGAGTTTGATGTGCTCTTTGTGACCCTTACCCATTATGACCAAACCTTCTTTTCCCCTTGTTAGAGTAGCCTTCTGTTCACTAGCATATTTTGACTCCTTGTGCTCAGAATTCCTTTGTGGTCATGTTGTAGACATTCAATTCAAATTCAACAAAAGTGGTTGATGACATGGTGATGCTGTGAAAAAGTGGGGTAGTCATGGTGAATTCATGGTAGTATGGCAAAAAATTGAGTCTTAGAAATCCATTCATCCATCCATTTTCCAACCCACTGAATCCGAACACAGGGTCACGGGGGTCTGCTGGAGCCAATCCCAGCCAACACAGGGCACAAGGCAGGAATCCAATCCTGGGCAGGGTGCCAACCCACCGCAGGACACACACAAACACACCCACACCCACACACCAAGCACACACTAGGGCCAATTTAGAATCGCCAATCCACCTAACCTGCATGTCTTTGGACTGTGGGAGGAAACCGGAGCGCCCGGAGGAAACCCACGCAGACACGGGGAGAACATGCAAACTCTTAGAAATCTCAAAAACAAAATATTGTTTGCTTAAGAGTGTCATATTTCAGTAATGTCATCCTTTAGCTGGATACCATGCTGTAAGTAATGAATGACCATTGGTGGCACGGTAGCAGGGCTGCTGCCTTGCAACAAGGAGACCAGGATTCAAGTCCCTGGTACTCCTTACGTGTCTGTGTGAAACGTTGCTATAGGGAATAAACTTTCTGTTTCTTTCCTGGGACCATTACCTTTTCTGATTTATATTAAAGAGATATATTTTGATTATATTGAAGTAGAAGCAATGGCAGACACAAAGGAGACCGTAAAAATAATTTGAGAAGACAAGCTTCAGAACTGGATGGACACTTGGAAGATGCAGTTTAATGTAAAAAAGTGCAAAGTACTACACATGGGCAAAACGAACATCAATTATAAATACAAGATGGGAGACACTGTGCTATAGGAAGCAACCTCTGAAAAGGACTTAACAGTTTATTTTAACACAACATTATCACCATCTAAGCAATGTGCAGAAGCTATTAAGAAGGCAATTAAAAAGCTAGGTCATATCATTACAATTGTTGAATCAAGGGTAGTTATGCTCAGTCTATATAATGCAAGAGTGAGACCAACATCTGGAGTACTGTGTGCAGTTCTGGTCATCACACTATAAGAAAGAACTTGCAGCATTTAAAGATGTTCAGAGGAGAGCAACCAGATGCATCCCAGGACTTAAAGACATGTTGTACTCCAACAGACTCAGTGAATTAAACCTGTTTAGTCTCAAGCAGAGGAGACTGCGTGGGGACCGAAGTCAGGTCATCAAAATTTTCAAAAGCACTGATAAAGTAGTAGAATTATTTCAACTTAACGGTTAATCATGTACTTGAGGACATCAGTGGAAATTAGGGGGAAGAAGTGCACTTAAGGCTGAAGCCAGGAGGCACTTCTTTATTCAAACAGTTGTGGGAATCTGAAAAAAAAAAACTACCAAGCCATGTGGTTGAAGCAGAAACCTTGACAATCTTTAAGGAATGCCTGGATGAGATATTGGGACAGCTTAGCTGTTAGTTAAATGAATGAGCCTGATGCACTGAATTGTCTTCTCTTGTTTTGTCAAATTTCTTGTGTTGTTATGACAAATTTGCCCATGATGCACCATGTACACAATATAGCTATTCCAGGAACTAGATTGGAGGTTTTCCAAGAAGCAAATGGTGGCAAGCTGAATAAATCTTAGGTCAGTCGGCATATTGTATTGTAAGAATGTGGGACACGTGGGCTCCACCCCAATCCCTTCTTTCAAACTTTGTTGGACCCTGGCTCTGATCTCCTGCATCTGTTGCTGGGCAATACTATTTACAACTTAATCAAGGGGGTGGGAGGGGTAGCAGGGAAAGAAAATGGAGCAGCGCATCACTCAAGAGCTTTAACCTCTCATGGCTCATTTGAAAGACAGCTCTTTAGTGTTTTATATATAACTGACCTTCAGATTGCCATTTTGGGTAGTTCACCCTTATTGTGCTTGGTTTTTGCATTTGACTTGCACCCTGTGTTTGATAACTGTTTTACCACCACATGAGTGTGTGTGTGTCCAGTACCTTGCAATGAAATAGTATCCTTTTTGTGGTCTGCTCCTGTATAGTGCCAACTGAGATGGCTCAGAGTGACCCTGCAATACATATGCAGGCTCAAACCATGTACTAGACTGTGTCTTTTTAAGTGGTTATTAACAGTTTGTCTAGGGTTGGTTACTATCTTGTATCCAGTGCTGCTAGAGTAGCCTCTGGCCCACTGTAGTTCTGAGAAGGTAATAGAATAGACACCCAAAATGTGGCCATCATAAATCATTATATTTACCTCATACCTGCGACATGAAGTGGCTTACCTGCATAGTGTTAATAGTCCAAAAACAGCAGCTGAAACAGCTAAAATAAATTTTTATTGCAGCCATTGCACTACTGTTCCATTGTCTGGAATGCCTAACTCGCCCACCTTTGCTTGGTTTTTCCTACATAATGGAGTTTTACACTTTTGAAGCCTTCCTCCTTTAAACCAACATTGCAATGCCCCCTGGTGACACAGTTCAGATACTGGGTGGTGACCTCACTTAGGAAACAGCAACAGGAAATGAAGCAAAATATCCTGATCTAGCAGATACCATAAACACAAATGACTCTGCCCAGGGTAGTTAGGCTCCGTGCAGCCATTACAGCGTGAATAATTCTGTTTTAGAAAATTGCTAAAGCATTCCAAAAGTGTCTTCTATCGTTTATACATGAGATTATATCAACCATCTTAAACGTGCTTTATGTAAAAGAAAGACCTAATTTGATGAAATGATGCATCTTTGCATAAACAGTGTGTTGTAAAGATACGGCCTGTCTGTTTAGTTTATTAGGATTTGCAACCCTCCCTTATGTCTGCATTGAAAGGTTTACTTAACGACTCCTTGTCACCAGACTGCAAAAGTCATGACCTTAGTCAACTGTTCCCCCCCTCTTCCTTCCCTCCTTTAGTTTATATTTCCAGGGTAATTTCCCTGAAGCACAAAGCTGCTTTCAAAGGAAAAAAGTAAAAATGATGTCATTTAAAAAAGAACCCTTTCCACATAGCCGCCCTTGAGTGCACACTCTTCCTAAACTGCTTTTTTATTAGCACATGTCAATTCCGTATTAGTTACATGTGACAAAGAAAATGGCCAAGTGCATTAAAAGACATGGAAACAACAGAACAGTGGCTGCATTTGAGTCATGCTGTGCCCGAGTGGTTACTTATCAGATTATACTCTGTGACTGTATGAGTATAGCTTGGGTGTGTTGTGAATAAAGATGAAGTGATCATGCATCTGTGTGCTTCCTTTATTATTCTGAAGCTGTCTACCCAGAACAAAAGTCATGACACCCAGATACCTCTCTTTTTTCTTAGCAGATTGCATTTCTTTAATGTGGGTAGTAACATCCATCACATCTTCAACAACTTTGTAATGGCCAGTGTGATTTTCTACACTGTGATGTGCCAGGCTGGTAACCTCACTTCAAGAGAGGCCCACCAAATTACCAAGCTAATTAAAAGGGCATGCTGAGTTATGTGATGCACTCTGAACACCCTAGTGGTAGCAGTGGAGGAGAGAATGAAAACAAAAATGAGTGCCATTATAAACAATACTGCATATCCCAATCTGACAGCTACACACAGGAAAAGCCGTGGGACCAGATGGAATCAGTCCTTTACATCTTAAGGCCCGTGTTGACCAACTTTGAGGTATCCTTTGTTACCTGTTCAGTCTGCCCCTAAGAGTTCCAGAAAGTGTCACTGCTGTGGAAAACATTCTGCATTGTTCCACTTCCAAAGAAGGATGATAATTAATGACTACAAACCAGTGGCACTAACATCTCTCTTTTTGAATACCTTTGAGAGACTGGTCCTGGACTGTATGAGACCTGCTGTGGTAGACCACCTGAACCCACTGCAGTTTACCTATATGACAAAAATTGGAGTGTAGGATGCAATTGTCTATCTGCTCCACAAGGCTTATTTCACTTGGAGAACGCTGGCAACACTGTGAAGATTATGCTTTTTGACTTCTCCACTGCCTTCAGTACCATCCAGCCATCCCTGTTAAGGGGTAAACTCAGAGACAGGCAGGTGGAGGAGCCAAAGGTGTCCTGGATAACGGACTGTCTGTTAGGCAGACCACCATTTGTGAGACTCAAGGACTATATTTCTGATATGGATATGAGCAACACTGGAGCACCACAATGAACAGTCTTGTCTCATTTTCTCTTCACTCTGAACACCTCATACTATACATATAACATGAGGTCATGTCACTTGTAGAAATTCTCAGATGATTCTACACTTATGGGGTGTATTGATGATGGGGATGAAACAAAGAATAGGAATCAGGTGAAGAACTTTGTTAAAGCAAACAGAATTTTCTGCAAGTTAACATCAGCAAAACCAAGGAACTGGCTATTGACTTTCACCACACCAAACAGCCTCTGTGTCACTATTCAGGGAGTCTATGCAGCGAGGCTGTGCACTTCTCTAAGTACTTGGGGGTCCACATCAATAGCAGGTTGGACTGGTCCCTTAACACAGAGGGACTACATAAGATAGGGCAGAGCAGGCACTTTTTCTTTAGGGTAATGTGCTCCTTTAATTTGGAAAGTGACATTCTTCACATCTTCTACGTCTCTATGATGACCAGTGTGATTTTCTACAATGTGGTCAAGTAACATTGCTTCAGGAGAGGATCACTGAATCAATAAGCTAATTAAAAGGGCAGGTTCAGTTATGAGGTATACTATAGAGCCCCTGGAGGTAGTAGCAAAGGAGAGAATCAAAGTAAAACTGAGAGTCATTATGAACAAAGCTGCACATCCTCTCTCTGTCACACTAACACAGAAGACTTTCAGCCAACAAGTTATACAGCAGAAGTTTGTGAGGAAACACTACTGGGGCTCCCTTATACTAACAGCGATACATATGCATAATGCCACACTGTTTTTCTCATGCCTTTGTGGTCAAACTCATTGACTCCTTCTTTGACTGCTTTGCAAGAACACTCAGTTGTATTACAGCTGCACACACACACAACTCTTTTTCTGCTTCACACCACTCACCTGGAGTCACACTTTCCTCAGCTCAATGAGCCAATCCTTCCCAAGGCTCAGCAGTGGTTACACACTCAGGTTGATTGATGTTGCCAGCACAGTCATAGCATGGTCTTCTATAAGTGCTTCTTTAAAATGCTCTATCTTCACCCTCCCGCCCTGTTTTTGTGGCCAACTTCTCCTGCTGATAGTCCTTAGACACCTATGAAACATGTCCCACCATATAGTTATACACACATAGACACTTGGAGGGACATAAAAAGTAGCCTGCAAATCATGGAGTACATGCTTGCATGCTGTTGTAATAATCACAGTGTTGACTTATCGGGATTTATCTCCTTATGATCTGCAATGTCAGTGACAAATTTAGGGGTATGAAATGAAGGGTTTCTTGGTTTCGGTGCATCACTCAGAGAACTATTAATATGGCACTTTTTTACCAGTTGCTGAATTGTGTTTTACAAGAACACTTTCATCAGGATCATGCAGTTGTTCCATGAAACTCTCACATATCAACTTGAAGGATCCTTTACAAACATGGATTGGTTCCATGAATCAGTCAAAAGTCATTCCAACATACGTTAAGTTCTTAATTTTTTTTATTTTAAGGTGAATTATTTTATTTTATTTAGGTAATGAGAAGTCAAGCAAAATGACACTTTATATTGGCTAACTAAAAAGATTACAACATGCAAGCTTTCGAGCCAACTCAGACTCCTTCTTCAGGCAGGTTGCCATTTATATACTAGCTGTTTGGTGACTTCTTGTGGTTCTAATATCAAAATCATAATAATGAAATTAATGTGACAGAAAGTGAGTGCAGCAGTAGCAGGCATGATGTGTTTATCTCTCCAAACAATCCTTTGCCATCCTTCTTAGTTAGCCCTTGTGAGGACATTCCTTGTAAGTTATCTTGTTTTATAGTTATATTAACCATGGTACCTTGTCTAAGACAGGTAATAGAATAGTTTAAAAATATCTGCTATCCCTTACCCTACGTGTACTTTCAGTGCCTTTCCTCTGTATTCATGTGTGTCTGACGTCTTTTCACCAGCGCTCCCTCTCTCAACATGTTCCTGTAGCACTTGCTTCTCAGACTCTCATTATTTTTGAGCCACCTTTCTCTTGTCCTATCCAGTCAGTTTTATACTTTGAGTTTGAAGGTGACCCTCTTAGCGGCCATCTTTAATCCTCCTCATGCATCTCACACTCACTCTTCCTTGTTCGTCACACCAAAGCTGAACTTGTTTCATGGGACTGGACATACAGACCTTAGTATTTTATTTTATAGTAGATATCTTTTATTTAGGTAACTTTTGATCAGTGAAATGTTAAAAGTAATGTTATATCTGTAACATGAGACTTTGGGTATTGAGATCTTACTTACAGAAACAAGTTATACTTAAAATATTGCTGTACTTACACAATATTTGTTCCTGATACTCATACAAGTATTTATTTGCATTTTGTATGCATTTGAATTTACAGTTTCATACCATTTCATGTGATTAAACATTCTCAATATCAACCTGTGGTTCTAAGATCCATTGCTGGATAAAGGAATAGAAGATTCAGTGAGGCCAGTACAGGTAAACATACCAGATTTGACAATATCTGAAAAATGTTCTGCCATCTATTGCTTAGCATATATCCCACGGTGAACACAAAATTCACTCTGAATGCCATAGAAGGCTGGAGTCTTTACATTTTTTAAATTCTGAAATGCCTGGAAAATTTCTTTGGTATTGAAATCTTTTGAGCAATCGAAATCTTTTCAGTAGTTACTCTTGAGGGTTTTTAACTGCTGCTGACCTAACCCTGTATGACAGATAGATAGATAGATACTTTTTTGATCCCAAGGGAAATTTAAGTACCAGTAGCCAAGAATTATACCAAGTTAAATGCAAACATTTAAGTACACACTATACAAATAAAAAATACCATACAAATAATGTAATCACAAGCTGGCACATACAATAATGCCAGTGCAATGGTAATTGTGCAAATAATACTATATTACCAAAGGGACAGGTGGTACATAATATTAAAAGTGACAGATGCTAAAATGACATTAATATTAAAGTAAAATTAAATAAAATAAAGTGACATGGCTAAAGCTAACAGTGTAACATGTTTAAAGTGATGCATTCTGAAAAGGTTATACAGTAGTCACCAAGAAGTGAGATATTAGTTTTAACAGTCCTTTGGTGCACTTAAAAGATTTACTATTTGAGTCATTACTTGATATGCATTAATTTCTGTCTTATGTTGAAAGGCAGGATTACTTGAATTGAGATTTTTGAGCATACTGCAAGTTTTCCTGATTGAAACTTTAAAGTAGATGCTTTCGGTGGTCTCCATCAATGTTTGTTTTGATGAAGCATCAAGAGTATGAAGTAGTTCACCGGTATTAAGAAATATTTGATATGGGGTTTCACTGTCTCCCTGGTCTGTATTCTTTACTATAGGGTGCTCCAGATCTAATTATGCAATTTTCATTACGCTATAACTTTTTAAGTTTATTACATAGAAAATCACCCAAAAATTCCTGGACCATCGAGAAGCGTGCGAACTGACAACATGAAGAATCGTCTTCGCGCCAAACTGGAATTGTCCCGGCATAAATCAAAGTCATCCAGATGATCTGGATCTGCATAATTAGATCTGGACCACCCTGTATACTCTCTCATAGTGATGCTCTGCTCGATAGGATGATTTTCACCTCAAATACCTGGATCAGTGATTGGCAAATTATCTGATATCAAAAATAATTTTTTTTCAGAACCTGGTTTTCTAAGCTTTACGGTAGTTTAGTTGTAGTGCTCTGTTACACGAGGTATTATGGTGGTTAAAGAATCACGTGCAGGGCCGGATTAAGGTGGGTGCGATTGATGCTACAGCATTAGGCCCATTCCTGAAATAGGCCCATATGAAAACAGACGAGAATTTTCCGAAAGCTGAACAGTTTTCCTTTGCTATATTAACCTCAAAATAATTCTTAGAATGAAATTTGGAATCCGACTTTCAGACGCCTAGACACAGCATTATTTATTATACAGTTACTATTGTACTTTGCGCTGTGATGTAACTACAGTGCATCCGGAAAGTATTCACAGCGCATCACTTTTTCCACATTTTGTTATGTTACAGACTTATTCCAAAATGGATTAAATTCCTTTTTTTCCTTAGAATTCTACACACAACACCACATAATGACAATGTGAAAAAAGTTTACTTGAGATTTTTGCAAATTTATTAAAAATAAAAAAATTGAGAAAGCACATGTACATAACTATATGCACTATAACTCATCACGTGCATCATTTTGTTTCTGAAATTCATATAAACAAAGTGCCAACTTCAGACTGTTTTAGTGAGTGAAGGCAGAAATATTATCTTTTGCGTTAAAGAAAGTGGAGTAATAATCTGAGAAAAATAAACCTGCACAGGCATACTGTGCATGGAGAGGAACGGCAAAGTTATGTGTCTTTGGCAAAAATTAAAAGAGAATGACTTCAGACCTTTTAATTTTGTTCTGCAATCAAAATGGATACTCGTTGTTTGAGTGTGGACAGTGGGTGAGCTTGGGTTTAGTACAATACCTCACATTTTTAATTTGAGAAAGAAGAGATAAAGAATTTGCTGCCATAATTAGTAAACAATAAGCTTTTTAGCTTAAGAGTCAAATGAGTTCATTTTACATGTAAACTTGTTAGCCTTACATCTTCTTGATAAATGTGAACATTTTATTAGAACTATGGCTTATAATTACAACAAGAATTTTTATTTTCTTTTATGGCATGTGTATTACGGATAATATATTTGTGCACATTTATATAGTTTAAAAAGGTATGCTTCAAGGGTATTTCACTTATTTTAGTATGTTTTATGGTCACCAAACAAGGCCTACAGAATTTAATTCTATAAATAAAAATGAACAGGCAACACCTGTGGCCTGCAGTTTAATGATAAAAATATCAGTTTAATATAGAACATAAGATTTCTACATGGCTGATTACACTCAGATTAGTGTAAAAAAATTTAAATGATAAAACAAATCAGAATCGTTTTTACAATCAGTCAGTTCTACTAACATGAAATCGTTGATCAATGTGGGCCCTAAAAAACCTGATCGCAGCTTCTCTACAGTCTTGGAATATGTTTTTTGGTAACTTCATTTACTGCACCGAGAAACCGTTGTTGCAGTTACTGGATGTAGGTGATGTCCAGTCAGTCTTCTGTCAATTCCATTTGGTTCTGGAGGAAGGATGTTATGATTAATTTCTGGATACCAGGCTCAAGCAATATTGCATGATGTTGACTTCTGAGGAAATTCTTAAGCATCCATCTAGATATCGAGAGTGGATGACCTCTTTATTTGTAGACACAAAGGTCAAGTCAGGGTTGAATTCCCTATTCCAGACACAATATCTAAAGGTTCTCTTATCCTTGATGTTGTAGGCCAGGCGCAGAAGTTCTTCTCCATTCACCACTCAGATATCTTCTCAACATATTTTCTGTTGACATGGTAAATATTGAAATCCCCTGCATTAATTGTTGGGTAGCAGGAGGTTTGTAGAACATCAACAGGACACTCACTGATTTTGTCACCAATTAGCCCAACACACACGTCCTTGGACTCTGTAAAGAAAATTGGAATACAACCCACACCAACACAAGGAGAACATGCAACCTCTACAGACAGAGGCCAGAGCTCTAAGCAATAGCACTAATAATCATGCCACTGTGTGCTGGTATTTACTAGATATCATTTAATTATAAAGCCAAACAGTTTCATTTTAGTCTGCTAAATATCAGGCTATAAAGAGAATTCCTGCAACCATTTGTCATCTCCTCTAGCAGTCTATCTGCAAATGAGGCCTTGAAGTTATTCTGAGGAGTGTAGGAGGACACAACAGCTTGAGCAATGCAAATGGTCTCCTGCTGACATAATGATGTCTTATCTTGCCCATAGACATGCTGGCTTTATCACTGTAAAAAGGACAGAGTAACAGTTCCAAACTGAGAAGCATGGCTTCATCTTACACCCAAGGAGAAATCAATGGAGACTAAGGCTTATAAAAGAGATGCATATCAAAAGGGAAATGCCAGCAGGGGAAGAAGGAACACAACAGACGAGCATGTAAAAAAAAAAAATGAAAAAAATGGGCATAGATGTAGGAGGGCAAGTCTCACATAGCCAGACGCTGAAATCGACTCATTCTGGAGGTGTTAGTGAAGACCTCAGCAGATTGCAGGTAACACACATCACTAAATGTTTGCAGACCTCCATGCACATTTTCAAGTAGATTCCTAATGAAAGAAAATGGATGTCTTGGCGGCGGAATTTTGTTTATGTCATATCTTTTTCACATTGTAAAGGAGTTGGAAATGATGTACTTTGTGGAAGGCAGTAATACAGTACATTCAACCGTTCCTTAATAAGTATGCAAGACTATAATTGGTAAACCAGAATTATGAATTACAGTCTCTTTGTGAACACTTCTTAAATGCTTTAGTGTGCCTATGTATGTGCAATCTGGGGTCAAATCTTTTACAGTCAAATATGTCTGAAAACTCAATGCATAATTTGAGATTTTTGTTTTTTTTTATAAACCACTTAATATGTCTCATGCTAATTAAAAATATATAATTATCCACAAATTTAAGTGTTTTGAAAGAAGCTCCAACAGATGAGCCTGCCTTCTGTTAATAAGGTCCAAAGCTCCTGTGCTGCCTGATGGAGCCTGTACTGGTGCTGTGCATGAGTTAACAGCCATGGCGACCCTCTGTTTTATTTGTCAGGTCCAAAGAATGCATGTTCCTTTTTCTTTATTACTAAATTCTATGTATTGAACTTCTGGATGAGCACTAATTGCTTTTTAGGTCTCCTGCACACACAGCCCACCCCTACAAGTAATGAGAAAATCAATCCTGTTTGATCTTATTGTAGCAAGTCCCAGGCTAGTTGGTCTCAGTCATTGGGTATGTTACATTAGGTGTTCAACTTCACAGTAGCGTGCCTCAGGCTCAGTAAGATTACGTAAATGAGGGCTATGACTGAAAATCACTGTAAAAGTCAGCTAATGTGACATGTGCTTAAGGTGTGTAGCTTTGTGGCTCATTGGTACAAAAGATGGCTGAAATATAGGATATCCAATGATGCAATTTTAACAAGTTTGGTGATAACCTCATTGAGGACATGTGCATAATATGAGTCAAATAAAACTCACAGGGCAATTCTTTTTAAATACATAAATTACAATGTATGCCAAAAACGGTTATATAAGGTTACTGTTCAAAATGATAACAGATATTATTTGGACATTTGTGCCTTGTGCTAGGCTGGAATCTCATATGTATCATCAAAAGGTGGGGAGTCCACTTATTTTCACCATTTGTAAGTGGACTTAAATTTGTTTTAACAAAAATCTTTCAAACTAGGCTTGCAAGAAAAAAAACTAATATCCCAATTTATTTTGGTATAACTGGACTTTAAAATTAATGTATATATTAAATAATAGTAAGAATAATATTAGGCCCCATCATTTTTATGAAATCCTGGCACCACTACTGTGTCAAGCATGGTGGCGGGAGTAACCTTGTTTGGTGTGGGTTTTCTTACTCTGGCCCTGGTCAAATTGACATCATTGACAGAATCATGAGTTCCTAGAAGTATGAAGAAATTGTTGAGAAGAAGTTCAGTCCATCAGTTTGAACACTCATGCTGGCACAAACTAGAGGTTTCACCAAGACAACAATCTTACACATTTGAGTAAATTCACTAAGAAATGGCTTTGGGAGAAAGTACTCTGCAATCTGGAATACCCAAGCCAAAGCATTGACCTGAATTCTACTGAAATACTATGACAGGACTTGAAGAGGGCTATTTACGCAAACCATCCATTAAACTTCATGGAGCTTTTTTAAGGTGAAGTAGTGAATAAATCCCTCCAGCAAAATTTTAGAGAGTGAGAACTGGTGATTGGAGGTGAATATGTGGAGCATCTGCTGCTAAAGGAAAGGCAACTAGCCACTGACTGAAATGGGTTAATTTACGTTTGCACACAACCATAAAGCATCTGGTGATATGTCAGATATCACTGTCTAACTATCTATGAATTCATTTTGTATTTTTTTGTTATTTATGACATTCATTCTATACATTTATTATGGGTTCAGGTTCATATAAATCTCCTACCTCATCTTCTCAACCACTTTTCCTTGTGAGGTTTGTGGTGGCTTTAGCCAAAGCAGATCAGCCCAGAGTTCCCTGTCTCTAGATACAGATATCAGCTCAGCCTGGGAAATTCCCAGGCATTCCAAAGCTAGCCAAGAGATATAATCCCTCCAGTGTATCCTGGGTCTGCCACAGGGTCTCCACTGAGTGGGACATGTCTGGAGCAGCTCTTGGTGGAGCAACCTGGAGAGCATCCTTACGGCATCCACAAACCACCTCAACTGGCTCTTCTTGATCTGGAGGAGCAATGACTTTACTCTGGGGCTCATCTTGACATAGTGATGGGGCTTGTGTACATTAGTGATGCTCAGAGTTAGGTCATCTGGAGCTTTGTGCTCCTGGTAGGGTCTCCCTTGGTGAACAGGGTTGGAATGAAAGGTCAAAGAATATTCATAATGACCCTCCTCAAGGTACAAGATAAAAAAGTATACTCTGCTCGGTAAGGTTACCAGGACCCACTTTTGGAGCCAGACCTGGGGGTGATTTCTGCTGGTCACTGGCTGGTGGTCAGGCAACCCACAGAACCTGGATGGGCTCAGATTGGGAGCTGTCTTGTGGGCTCACCAGATGCAAGACGAAGAGTAAGGGTTGGGTGAAATGCCAATTTAGTGGGGGGCATAGCCTAACAGTTGTGCACAATCTAGACACTATTACAATTCCCTTTCAAATGAATGCATTGTCAGTACAGTAAGAAGTATTACAGAAACACTACAATAGATGGCAGAAATGTGCAGCATACTCAAATTACTAATCAATCTAACGACAATTTAAAACACATACATGCATATGTGCGGACAAGCATACATATATCTATAAATGTAAAAACATTATATATTTAATAAATCATTAAATATCAGATATAATCCAAAATCAAGGAGGAACAAGACACAATCAGTCAATTCAAATTACTCGGCTGTGGATGGTCAGCTCTTGTTAATAAACCCTGGGTACAGGCCATTCACAATGAAAAACAAAAGGATTAATTACCTGTGTATATACACTCATATTGTGTTATTGGGTTTGGCGGAGTTGTGTATAGTGGCCCAGAAATTACAGCTTCTGCTTCACAGCTCCAGCGACCTGAGTGTGAATCTCACTCACTATCTGGGTGCAATTTACATATTATGCTGTATTGACACAGGTTTTCTTCCTAATCCCAAAGATGTGTAAATTAGACTTTAAAAATTGTCCCTATGTGAGCCCAAGCAAGTGAGACCTGCAATGAAGGGCTGTTCCATCTAGGATTGTTTCAAGGTTTGGGCCTAATCCTCCCTGGATAAAGCAAGCTCAGGAAATGGTGGATGGATTTGGAGGTCAATTCCTATCTTGGTTAGCTCACATTTTAGGGATGGAGCATCTCTTTATGAGCCTTACTGAAAATTAGAAAATAAATAAAACAGCAAGTAGCATCTTTACTTAACAGTGGCAAGAAAAAGTATGTGAACCCTTTGGAAATAATCACATTTATGTATACATTTTTCTTAAAATATGGTCTTCTCTTGATCTAAGTTTGTTGAAAAAGCACTGCCTTGTTTAACTAATAATGCACAAATCATTGTATTTTTTGTGCATACATCATTCAAACATTCACAGTGTGGGTTAGAAAAAGTATGTGAACCCTTAAGCTAAAGCTAACTGAAGGCAGCAGTTGGCATCCCTGGAATACAACCAATGAAATGAGATTGGAGATGTGGCTTAGAGAAACTGGCCTATAAAAAAGGAGTCCAACATTTTGAGTTTGCTATTCATAAGAAGCATCTGCAGATGTGATGCAAAAAAGGAGATTTCAGAAGATACATGATCAAGAATTGTTAAATTGCATAAAACTGGAAATGGTTACAAAGTACTTCAAAGAGTTTAGATATTCATCAGTCCAGAGTTACACAAATTCTGCATAAATGGAGACAATTTAGTACTGTGGCTACTCTCTGTAGAAGTGGGCCCCAGGCAAATTGATTCAAAAGGTACCACACAGAATACTCAGTTAGTCTACCACACACAAAACATTGAACAGACATTGTGTTCATGGCAGAGCACCAAGGAAAAAAACATTTATAAGACTTAAAAGTCTTACATGCATCAAGTTTGCCAAAAACCACCTTAACACTCCATAATACCATTGTGAAAATGTTTTGTAGACTGACGAAACTAAGGTTGAGTTGTTCAGGAACAATACACAGCAGTATGTATGCCGTGAAAAGGGTATTGCAAACCAGCGTGAAAACATTAGTCTCTCCTATATGAAAAAGTATTACTAGCATTTTTAAATTTGCAATTTTACTAAAGCATTTTTAAAGTGAACCAAGATGTTCTACAAATACAAGAGAACTGCTTCACAGCTCTGGTAAGTTAAATGACTCACTCAGTGCCCCGAAGGGAACCAATGGTAGAGACTGGACTAAGTGAACAGCATGTGGGGTTAAAATTCAAAAAAGGCCAAAACACTAAGCAGAACAAAGGAGCTACAGACAATGAGTGTATAGTCAAGTCTGCTGGGGCTTTTTTTGCTCACTTGACCTTACATGTTTAGCAAGAGTGTCTGCTTGATAGTAACTAGTTCCTACCAAATAAAATAGAGGGCTGAGAAAAGTAAGGGGCAAAACGGACTTGAAAGAAAAACAAAAAATCAGCAGAGTACAAAAGACAAAAATAAATGTGCTGTGCAGTCACAAATGTAAAAAGGGCACCACATACCAGCATGAAAACATCATCCCATCGGTGAAATATGCTGGAGGGAGCATCATGATTTGGGATTGCTTTGCTGCCTTGAGAGATGTACAGCTTGCTGTCATGGAGGGGAAAATTAATTCCTAAGTTTATCAAGGTATCTTACAAGTTAGAATGGCTTTCCTCCAGCTGAAGCTCAGCAGAAGTTGGATAATAAAGCAGAACAATGATCCTAAACATTGAAGTAAATCTATTACAAAATGGCTTTAAAGGAAAAAGAAAATGCACTTTTTGGAGTGGCCCAGTCAGAACCCAATAGAGACGCTGCAGAATGACCCCAAGAGAGACATTCACACCAAACATCTTAAGAATATAGCTGAGCTGAAGCAACTCTGTAAGGAAGAATAATGCAAAATTCCTCCTGAATGTGTGTGGATCTGATCTGTGTCTACTGGAAGTGCTTGTTTGAGGTCATTACTGCCAATGGAGGTTTGACCAACTTTCAAATCCAAGGGTTCACTTACTTTTTCAATAGCACACAGTGAATGTTTGATTGGTGTGTTCAATAAAGACATGAAGATTCTAATTGTGTGTGATATTAGTTTTAAGTATATTGTGATCACTTGTGCTTGGGACTGAGATCACATTTTATGAACAATTAATGCAGAAAACCAGGTCATTTGAAAAAGGGACATACTTTTTCTTGCCACTGTACTCTTGTTAGCCATTGAACTTTTAGTCTTTTACTATACCATGCAGGTACTTTTAACATTCATTTACCAGTAGATATTTGGCCGACCAGAGTGTCATGAAGAACCTATCACCAGTATCAATCTGGCCTTTGTTTTCTCTACACATTTGTATAAGTAAACTTGAAAAATAGCACTGCCAACATCCGTTCTTTCCAGCCAAGAAATTAAACGAACGATTTGCATCTCCAGACAGATTCTCAAATGATAATGCCAATGTTCATGAATGAATCATTATTTTGTATTGATTTTGGCATCGCTATTTGTATACGTTTATTAAGAAATGGTGATTCCACAGAGCGAGTCCCGAATGCGTCTTGATTGCTGACTCTAGCGACAATTACAGTTATTAGCAACTATTTTTCTTGTCTAAGAAGGATTTTTGATAGGGGAAAAAATCACGCTTTTTGAAAGAATTAATTTGTGCCTGGGGGAAAAAAATGGTTTTGATTAATGTGCGTGTCTTGAAACAGTTCTATGTTCACCAATTTATTTAAAACATGTCATTCACTTTACATGAGTAATGAAGGCAATTACAGAAGAGCAAATGCTGACTGTTCATATATTTTTTGAGGATCACAGTTTGCAAAGTCTGGGTTGCTCCAGTTTGCCTACATTTTCATATTAAGTTATCAACTAAATCGGTGGCAATTGTAACACTGTGGGGGTATCCGTGATCCCCTGGGAATCTTAATGATTAAAGGATTAGTTTTTAAACAGCCTTTGTAGAGAATGACTGTTACATCATTAATGATCACTGGAAACGATGGCTGCTACACAGCTTAAAACCATAAAGTTATTTCAAAGGGTATGGCTCTCAAACTAAGCACAACTTCATCATGAAGAACCGAACTGTAGATAACTAAAGAGCTCCTTAATGACGTTATCAAAAAATTAACTTAGACAAAGAGAAGGAAAGAGAAGTGAACACACTCCGTGGAAGTTGAAGTGGCTGTTAAAGCTCCAAAAAATTCAATTTACTTTTTTTGGATTTTGGTCTAGACTACTTTCTACTGTAGTTTGTTCAACAGTGCCAAATTAGTCTCACATATATCAAAATGTATTGCTATATTAACAAACTACTAGTGTTTTTTAAGTCCAATGTTAAAGTGAACCAAGACAGACTACCAATAACACTATCTCATAGCTCTGGAAAGTTAAATGACTCACTTTGTGCCCCACAAGAAGCTAATGGTGGAGACTGGACTAAGTGAACAGCATGTGGTGTTAAAATTCACAAAAGGCCATGACACTAAGCAGAAAAAGAAGCTATAGTCATGTCTCCAAGGGCTTGCTTTGCTCATTTGACCCTACATGCTCAGCCTGAGTGTCTGCTTGATGTTAACTAGCTCCTAACATTTAAAACAAAGGGCTGAGAAAAGTAAGAAGAGAAACACTTAAGTGAGGTGACATTAATCCAGAATTTGACTGGAGTTTGTTTATAATTACTTTTCTCGTTCAGTAAGTGTTTCAAATAGATGGTTTGATTTATATGTAATCTTTGTGTTATGGGGTTTCTTATTTTACTTTCATTTTGCTCATACCTTATGTATAAGTACTATGTTTTAGCTAGGGTTCTCCCCTCAGTGAGGTTCAGATGTCTCTTTTGTGTCTGTTGTATTCAGTTTTTTATGTTAGCATTGTTGATCATTTAATTTCTTAATGTTTGAGTATCTGCGGTGGGCTGGCGCCCTGCCCGGGATTTGTTTCCTGCCTTGCACCCTGTGTTGGCTGGGATTGGCTCCAGCAGACCCCCGTGACCCTGTAGTTAGGATATACCAGGTTGGATAATGGATGGATGGATGTTTTGAGTATCTATGTCTATACACCATGTGCTTTCTGTGTCGTTCCCCAAGAGGTGGGGCCACCTGCCCACCACTTTCCAGGAGCCGCTCTCAGCACACTAAAGGTTGAGCAAACAAGCAGTCCCGTGCGGTTCATTGAATGCGCTAGGAAGTTTTGGTAAGTGATAGTCATTTATTGTGCTTTTGTGTATATTTTGAACCTTTGCTTTGTTTTTTGACCATTCTCTTTGCCTTTGTGTTTTTGGACTTGCTTGTTTTGGGACTGCTTATTTTGAAAGCATTGCCTTCTGTGCCTTTGTGCTCTTTAGAGCTTATTTTCTGCCACAGATCATTTTTGTATTTTTCCATTTGTAAAGATTCTACTTTTGCTGTTTTTTGTGACTAGACAGGGTTTGACAGTTCCCTCGCCTCCTCCTAAAATGGATGTTTTTGAGTTATTTTGGGGCAATATTTGATTATCATTTATCTTTCTGCAATGGCTTCTTTGTTTTGAGATTCTCACCTTGTTGAGTTCTAGTCATCTGGATGCAATACAGATTGCTGGAGGCAGTTTCAGGAAATCAGGTTTGTATGACATCATTCAGATCAATGGTATTTAAACCAATATAACAGCATAGTCAATTGTCTAAATGTTTGGAAAAAGCATTAGCAAAAGAATAAGCTTGTGTTACTGAATTTTTCAGAATGAGCATTTGCATGAGATTTTTCTACAATTCCTTGGGTTGCATTTTGGATTTTTTATCCCTGGGGGATGAGGGGTTGGAAAGGGTGCTAGAAAGTTGTGTTTGGGGTTACGAAGTCGGCGATTGTTCAAGTAAAACTTTTGTGACACTTTATTACGTCAGTCACTACAGTATAAAAAAAAAGATAGTAAAGATCGCATTAGCGCAAACAAAAGGAAATTAATCATCAGGACCAGGTGTAATTGAAAAAATAGCAGGACAAAGCAAGGTTCGAAATAAAAGGCAAAGAGCAGAAAACAAAGTCTTTTCGCCTTCTCATCATTCAATGCACAAAACGTAGATTTACACAATAATGGACCATACGCTATGAGAATCTGTGGTCCCGCAACAGTTAAAGCAACGACAAGTTTAATTTCAAAGAAAACGCAATCTGGTCAGGTGTATATTTATGATCACGGAGAAGCGATGCAAATTTTAACAGGCAACAAAAAAGGTAATGTATATATTCCGCTAATAACATTAGACACCAAAGGAGATTTTGATATACCATTCGTATTAAAATGTTTACAGTTTCCCGTGAAAATAGCTTTTGTTATGACAATTAACAATTCACAGGGACAAACATTAGAAAAAGTCTGATTATTTATTAGAGAAACAGAAACAATATTCACTCACAGGCAGTTATACGTTGCGTTGTCACAATGTGTCTCCAAAAACGGAATCAAAATTCAATGCGGTCTTGAAGAAAAGGTAATTCCAAATATTGTTTTTAATGAAGCTTTAAAGTAAAAGTGCAAATAATGAAATTGAAACAATTCCAAAGAAAAAAAAAAGCTTCTAAAATTGTATATCCGATTACCTGCTAGAGACAATTTAAATTGCTACCAGCTCTTAAAACAATGACAAGCGACAAGCAAAACACGCAGCTTGCAGCAGATGATCCAACCACTTCTCCTTGCGTGCGTTCAACCACCCTAACCCCCCTCTTCACAATGTGAGCAGCAGAGATACGAAGTGGCAAAAAAGACAGCGGCTGTACAGGCTTTAAAATGATCGACGGGCAGCGCGACAGCAGCTGCCTCCCCTTCACAACGCAAACAGTGTTATACGTCCTGCGAGAAAGAGATTTAACCACGCCTGGGGCTGGAAATAAAGGACAAGTATTGTTTTTACAACGTCATGCGAGACAAGGCAGTGAGCCATCATTTAAAACAAGTCCACAGACATCTAACCTAGCAGCTGTTGGATTGCTTTTGGCAGACACGCATCATGTACTCCCAGCTCTTAAAACAACGACATGCAACAAGCAGAACAGGCAGCTAACCAGCAGCAGAAAGACAGCAGATGATCCGATGGCATCTCCTTAGCGTGCATTCAGCTGCCCCCCTTTCACAATGCGAGCAGCGTTATACATCCTGCGAGAAACAGATGTAACCATGCCCGGAGCCGGAAATAAAGGACAAGTATTGTTTTTACAAAAGTTTTTAAAGTAAAAGTGAAAATAATGCATATGTAACAATTCCCACGAAAATTACAATCTCTTTAAATTGTATATCCGGTAAACCAAACACGGGGGTGGGCAAGTGAAGCCCCCTAGTTTACAAAATGTAATTTTCCAGAGTTCCACTTTTCACTTCTCCAGATTGAATTAAGTTAGTTAGACAGCAGGTGCTGCCATCAGTCTTTATTTTGTTGTGGGCGTCTGAAAATCCTATCCAAGCCAAAATCTGTCATGGCAAGAATGTGCCACAGCCATAAAGAGTAAATTGCACTAATGACATGATCAATCAGCATTGTGTAAAACCCTTTTTTTCTACATCATTTTCATTTTTGCTACAGGAAGATCTCGTAGTGTACTCTTTGGACCTGCTGTGACTGCACCCTCTGTATGGAGAGAGCCACTGGCCTGCTTCCCCGAAGCTCCAACTGTTTGACTTTCATCTTCACAGTCTCAGAAGAACCCTCCAGCTGGCTAGCTGTCTAAAACTAGATGCATTCATCACTGGTGAAAGGCAGCCATGTAAAGCCTTAAAATGTTGTGATTTTGCCTCAAGAGTTCAAAATCCAAATATAATAAGAAATAAAGAAAGAATACAAACAAGAAAAAGAATACCAAAACTAGAAAAAAACTCAAGACTGAAATGATAGAAAAGGAATAACCAAAGAACTTACAAGGACAAAACAAAGAACAAAATTGACACCCAGCCCAAAAAAATCCAAAATCTAAAACTGCAATAATCCAAACAATCAATGCCAATCTTCATAAGAAATTGAATACGAAACCTAAAAGGTCATAAGATCTCAAAAACTCATAAGAAAAAGAAAGAAAAGGGAGCTGAGGAATATTGAAGTGGCTGCAAAAGTAGGTGTTTTTACAAATTACCCACAGGTCACTGCAGTACTAAAGACCAAAGCACCAGAGGGCATCGACCTAATTGGAGGAACTGTCCCCGCAGACAAAGAACACAAAAGGGCAAAGGTTCACAAAGAAAAAAAAACACAAAGCAAAACCCAGGCAAGGGAGCTATAAAATATGACCAACATAAAGAAAAATATGAATTTGGGTGAAGAACAGCCAAAACTCAAAGATTAAGCAGTTGAACTTACGGGCCAAACAAGAGTTGCTTTAGACTAACTGTCTAATTGTCAGGTCACATTGCCTAACCTCCACCCCTGATGTCCTTGATGCCCATTAATGCAACAGACACCTAGAACTGCACCTTGGCTTTTTTGCTGTTGTCAGAAAATGGAAGGGTCCACACATTTCTTTATGGAGGCACTCAACTGTCACTTAGTGACCTCTCCTTCTTTGAGGCCCCATAGTACCGGTCATTGTATTTTATGAACTTCCAATTACAGGACATTGAAGAAATAAACAAAGAATATGAACATCTGTGCTGCTTTGGGTCTTCGTCCAGTGTTCTGGATGCATAAAACCTAGGTTTCAGCTGAAGCTGGGAGAGTGTGAACGACTAATGGCTATATCACATGTGACTTTTCCAGCATTTTTTGAAGTCATATCCTTTACTTACATAATCTTAGCTAGCTGGAGTCAGTCTGTGGCTTGTTCCAGTGAAGACAGCTGTGTAAAAAGTGACCACTCAACTAGTCTGCGACTATGATAAAATCAAGCAAGTTTAATATTGTCTTTAATGGTAGGGTCGGGCTGCGTGTGCTTTACAGATGACAACCAATGAATGCTCACTCAGAATGTAATGCAGCGATGAGCAATAAGGAGAACGGGTGCTTTGGAGCTCACAAACAGAAGAGAAGCTCATCCATCTGATGTCTCATATTTTATGTATCATGAGAGAATGGAAAAAAAAGCAAACAAAGGGCAGAGATTGCAGCTGAAGTTGCTGCACCTGTTTACCCGTCATACAGCACAGACTCCATCAGGCAGCATGCTATTGGCTGTCAGGAAAAGGGGTGAGGACGACTGTGCTGGAACGTGGGCACTCAGTTGCTAAATATGACATACACAGTCATTTTCAGTCATTTAAATTGAAATGGTCTGGCAACAAGATCAGTAACTGCAGTTGGCAAATCTGACATACCCTGCAACTAGAAGTCCCCTAATGTGATAGCAGCTTAAGTAATACTAACCAAATTCTCAATATAGCCATCTAACATTTTCAAGTGACTTATTCTTCACAGTGAAGGGTACATGCTGCACAGTCCATGCTGCTGTGTCATGGATGTCACTGTTTAAGGACCTTGTAATCCAGAATACATTTAAGTCTGCAATATTAGGAGGACAGTGCCATTTCAAAAATCTTCCCCCTTCCACTCCCTCCATGCTGCAGCAGGCCTGTTTTCCTATCACACACATTAGTGCTCATTTTGTGAACTTTATAGCCCCACCTCTTCATCACTTTTCTTCTGGAACACATTCTCCATTGCAATGATGCCATCCCAGATCTTGTCCTCAGCTGTTCTGTCCACTCACATAAAATTCTGACCTGTATGCTGACAAACCAGCTGGCACCAGGACTCCACAGCAAGAGTAATAACAGATCACCCACCTTAATATTGGCTGGTCATGGGGAGGGTGCAGCCTTACTGTGATTTTCGAGTATAACCTTCTAAGCTTATTTAGAGGGGCCTTTAAAATGATACTTGAGGAATTTTACAGACGGAATAATCCAAGGGAATCAGATAGAAGAAGGATTGTTTCAAGGAGAGTGAAGAACGAGCCAAGTTCATCTCACACAGCTGTCTGATAAGATTCAGGAAAACTAAGGTACAGAGTGTGTCGATGAGGAACAAGGGGGCATTTTCATGTCCTAATAAAGAATCCCGAAGAAAGCCGATAAGAGGCTTTAACATCTGTGCGGCCCTGAAGCTTCATTTCATGTTCATAAGTCAATCTCTGCAGCATTATGACCTGTCTCACTTTCTTCTGCAAAAAAACAGATTTTCTCTTAAAAAGTAATTTAAAAAGGGACATTTTCTGTTGATGCGACTGCTGCTTCGAGTTTTAACTATATGAGGTGTATCTGCGCACCTCCAGATTTAGGCAAGCAGCGCATCGCCACCTCTTCAGAGACATTTCTTCACTTGGTCTCTGAAGGTTTGGTTCCTGGAAAGGCAGAAAGACTGTGATGACACTAATGGCATTGAATCTCCTAGTGTTACAATTTCGACTTGTTTATTATATTTTTGAAGTCTTTTACTGGGCCTCTAAAAGCTTTGGAGGTATCATTTTAGGGGTTTTAGAGGTCAAGGGATGGAATGGTCTAGTCCGTTTTTGAAGATGTTAATTTTGAAATCCATCTGCCACCCTTTTTTTCACCACAATTGCTTGTTTTTTGTAGTGTAGGCTGTGACGTATTTACTGCGATGGTATGAAGGTCAACATCATACACTCCTGTACTGTCCGAGTTTGTGACTAATTCGGTACTTGACGCTGTAAGACCATTGTTCTGTTATTTGACTTTAATTTACGTTTTGCTTTTCGCCTTTGGCTACATGTAATATTCTGGTATTTGACTTTCACGCTACAAGTCACGATGTACGATTTTGTGTCATGTCCTTGCCATTGTTAATAAGAACTTCCGGCTTTGCCCTTGGCTCACTACTACTATCACGTTACATCTCCAATTTCCATCCAACTTAAAACTGTTGCTGCCTTGTGCAGTCATTACTTCTAGGACTGTGCATCATATGCAGATATTAATAAATACATTTTTCACATTTAAGTACTGTAGAATACTTGTAGGGGCCAGCCGTTCATTTGGTCTCAGAAACCTTAAAGGTTTAATTTTCTCCAGTATCCATGCCATCTTTTATCTTCCTCTCCTCCCTGACGATCTTACCACAGCATGTGCTATCAAATTGGACACTGACCTTTACCATCTTAACCATCAGGCACTTAAAGACGGCTTCATTCGGATGTCCTTTAACTTACATTCACTTACATTATAGATTGATGTTTTACCTTTTATTAATTTGTTCAATTTTCTTTTCACTATTTTTAAAGCTACACGTTTAGCTGTATAAATTTAACATGCTATATAAATACATGTTGGTGTTGTTGATGTTCTTCAGTCTTGGGGAATGTCAAACTGTATTAATGACTTTAGTAGAACTGTCCAACCTCATAATGATATTAAAAACATCTCCCATGGACATAGTGCAGTCAGTCTGAAATGACAAGCACACAGCACATGGAGTATACGTGGAGAGCAGTGCCCATCATTTAGAATCCCCACTTTCCTGCAGCATAGCAGCTCAAAGAATCTTGGTAGCTTAGAACAACACACCATCTCTTGCCAAGGACACCGTGTGCCACATGCTGTAACTAACACCATCACACCTACAACTCCACGCTGCAACTGTGCGATAGTGAGGACAGCAAAGCCAGTTTAACAAGTCACATTATTCTTACTTTTTATTGCTTTGAACTCATTTTTTAAATAATTATGCTAGGCCTGCAGAAGAAAAGTAAAAAAAAAAATCAAAAGCATTTTTTTCTGCTTTTTGAATGCTCTCGCTTTGCTCATTTAATTGCTTGTCCATCTCTGCCTGGCCTAATGCCACCACATATGCAGTGTTTTCAGTTTTCTTTCATCCTTTCATTTCCTAACACACTTGAGAAGCCAGGGCCAATCCTGGGAGCTCTAGACACAAGGAAGGACCGAACGCTTACACAATCCAAGGGGCACACCAGCCCAACTGCCATTTCTGGCATCCCATTTAATAATTTAGCTTTCACCCAAAGTGACTGATAAACCAAACCTTATGAGCACTGCCAATCGGCATCATACATATAGGACACCAAAGTCTTATCCTTGATTTTGACATGCCAAAGGTGTTAAGCCTCACTGCAGTCAATTTTGAAAAACAACTTAAACTGTTTAACAGATTAAACACATTTTATACAGTTCTGGGTCATAAAGGAAGCCAGTACCTGCCTTGGCAGCACTGGAAGGACAATGGGCACTAATGCTGGGTAGGGTGTCAGTCCATTGTAAGTCCAATAACCCACAGGGAGGAAAAAAAATATGTACCACAAAGAGAGAACATGCCACACTGCAACGGGTGGTGAATCAGTGAGGCAGCAACCCCAACCCGTGTGTCCATAGCGTCATCCATAAATGCTTTGATTTTTTTTTTTTTGTATTAATTAATGATTGTCTAATTACTAGACCTCTCCTAGCATCAATGAGGGCAATAACCAAACTGGCAAACTGCCACACTAGGATCATTTTAAAACATTTACCATACAATGCTTCTATGTGTCCCGATTATCAAGAAGCACAGAAATGCATGAAAGAGACATTAATTTGAACATCTCAAAAGGAAACCTGATATGCTTTCTAAAGTGTACGCATAATTTATTTTGCTGGGGTGGGCGAGTGCCCACGCCACATTTAAACAGACTGAATTATTTCAGGATGTTGGACTTCTTTTTTCCTCTGGTTTACAAGTCTTTTGAAAATAAAAAGGATGAACAGATGCAAAAGCAAAGCTACTGCCAAGTGCCGCCTGATCTTAAAAAACCTCAGATATTAAAGATGAACGCGTACGCTCTCACAAGTACTGAAGGCAAGCAGACGTGAAGTCTGCAAAATAATTCAAATATTAGAGACGTCGTGCCTCAACACTTTAACAAGATAAATGCGTTGTTGAGAGGTATGGAACCCAAGGTGAATGGTAACAGGAATCGGCATCTCCAACATTCAAACATCACTGCCTACATTACCCTCAGCTGCAAATTGACAGCATTTTTATTGAAATCCTTGCCAGCCACTAAACCACTGAGCTTAACATCCACTTTCCAGCTTTCCTGCGCGGTTTCAAGAGCTGCTCAGTTTGCCCACAGGAGCCCCCCGATTCAGCTTCATGCACACTTACCCTTCTCACTTCTGGATGGAGTTAAATATTCCATTCTTTCCATCTCATAGTAGTGCGCAGACTCCAAGCTAACACAGTGCACGAATGTTGGAAGAGTGGTAAAGCAACGGGAACGGCAGAGCCTGCGACAGGCGGTGGGAGGGAAGGCACCCTTCTGTTTTAACCCAGCCGGAGCGCTATGAGCTGTGCCAGAGTGCTCATGTGTTTTGGAAGAGAAGGTGGGGGGGGGTTGCTTCAACTAAACTACTAAACTTCCTTTAGTCTGGTCCTGGGAGAAAGAAAGGAAATGAGCAGGAACTGAATGTTAAGCAAAGCTCCCCTCTCCCCATTGTCAGGGGCTCTCTCCCTTTTTCCTTCCCATCCCTAATGCTTTTCCTGCATTTCTGTCATGCTCAACTAAAACATATATACACACCAGGCAATCACTTAAAAGCATATTCATAATTAATACTTAATACATTTAAATTAACTTTATAGCCCTTGCTCAAATTTTTCCAACACCTCACTGAAATATATCTGTAACTGAACATATCAAATGGAAAAAAAATATTCTGCAGTGCTGTGCAAGGATCTTTAACTGTTACAATATGGGGGAACTTGTTAAAAGAGCAAACAATATTACCCCACAGTGAAAGGGGAGTCGGCAGTAACTTCCAGGTAGCATTTCTTCAGCTCAGCAGATAATGTCCAACATTTTGAATTTTGTGACTGGAGGGGTGAATTTGTTACATTGGTGTCAGTAGTGGGATAGCAGTAATGGGGCTGAGTGTAACAGTTGTTATGTTGTTATAAGAGAGGTGCTATAAGTTCACACCCCCACTCAGATGGAAGCCATGCCAGTTAATAAATTCAAGAGTTCCCAAACTTGACTGTAGATGTTTAAGTAGTTGACCAGAAGTCCAATTGTTTGTGGGTTATTAACTCAAACAGATTGTGTTTGTCTGTTGCTGTGACTTGTCGTAGTTGAAAATCAGACACTGTTTTTATGAATATTTCAAGCACAAATGTAGCTACTGTAATTTCAAAGGGCTTGTAATTTGTTTTCTTTTAAATCAAAATAAAGCATTTCGTACTTCCACAAATAAACATTTCCAATAAGCTTAGGTCTTGTATATAACCTTAAATCGATGCCATTTGACTCTTGGCAACTGTCACGTTTCAGCCAAGGTCCATCCTCTGGCTGTGGTTCAAATCTTTGTTTTATGTCCCTTTTGTTAATTTTTGATTCATTTGTCTACATTAATATTTGCATGTGTTTATTTGTATTTTTGTTTTTCATTTTGTCTATGTATCAATGCCTTGGTTATGTTCCATATGTTTTATGGGTGGTGCCATCTGCCAGTCACTGTCAGGAATTGCCCTGCTCTCTGTAAATCTGGTCAGTCTCCCATAGTTCCTGGTAGATTGTTTCAAGTGCACTAGGGAGTACAGTGTTTTTTTGTGTTTTGCTGCGCTTTGTACCTTTGGTGATTACTGGATTTTTGAACCTGTGCTCTGCTTTTGACGTCATTTTGGATTCTGTATTGAGGGTGTGTTTGGCTTGCTTTCTTACGAAATTTCGTTTCTGCTCTACAGAGCGTCTTGTGCTACTGAGCATTTTTGTTAAACATAAATGCTTCATTTTATAAAGATTTTTTTGAGGCTCTTTTTGTTTCTATTTTGGAAGTATTTATGGGATGTATGTACTTTTGGGCTTCCCAGTTCAAGTTATTTCCAATTTTTCCAATAAGAACACTTCTCCAGCAGGAAGGTATCCTGTGTAGAGTTGGCTGCAAAGTTGTCACGATTGGCACTAAACCCTTACAACACCATTCCTCTGAAAGGGCATCCAGCAGTGAATGGATGGGTGGATGAGGTACACATTAAAATTAGTGGCAGCTATTCACAATCTCTCACTAATTTTCCACACTCAGATTTCAGTTATTGGGATCCAGGAGTGTGGTTTGGGCAACATCTATCTCAATGGTGGACATGAAGCAAAGGCCAGCTAAATGGGAGGCAAACAACTATTTACTGGGTCAGTGTACGGGACCACATTAACACACCCCCAGGAGCTGGGCACAAAGACAGCAGTGCATGAGATGAACCTGTTGTTATGTTATGCCTAAAAAATGTCAAGGTGTTGAGTTCAGACATTAATTCGGCATCTTCATTTGCATTTGTATGACCTATAACACAGGACTGGACAAGAAAGGATAAGCACAGGACCAGCATAATTACAAAAACAAATTTAAATAAGAGCTGACTCAATTATTCATTTATGACCAGAATGCAGCTCAAAAGATTAAAACATTTTTATTTTCCAATTCACGGTGGCTCACCAAGGGAGTGATTTTTAGGAATACGCAGAATATTTTGTTCAGGTTAATTAATAGAATGCAGTTTTATGGATATAAACACTCACTGAACAAACTCTTAGGGCTGCTAAACAATATTAATACTTTGTAGGGCCTCGTTTTGCTCTTAAAACAACTTCAGTTCTTCATGGCATGGATTTCACAAGGTATTGGAAACATGCCTTTGGGATTTTAGTCCATATTGACTTAATTGCATCATGCAATTTCTGCAGATTTCTCTGCTCCAAATCTCCCGTTCAACCACATCCCAGAGGTGTTCTGTTGGATTCAGTTCATGAAACCGCTTTGAAATGACTTTTGCTTTGACATGGTGCATTACCATGCTGGAAATAGCTATTAGAAAATGGGTAAATTGTGGCCATGAAGGCATGCACAACATGGTCAGCAACAATAATCAGACATGCTGTGGCATTCAAGTGATGATTGATCGGTATTAACAGACCCAAAGTGTGCCAAGAAAACATTCCAATCACCATTACACCACAAGCAACAGTCTGGACTGTTGACATGAGGCAGGTTGGCTGCATAGATTCATGCTGTGGGAGCTAAATTCTGACCCTACCATCTGTGCTCCACAGTAGAATTTGAGATTTATCACACCTGGTTACACTTTACCAGTCTGTCCAGTTTTAGTGAGCCAGTGCCCACTGTAGCCTCAACTTTCTGTTCTTGACAAACGGGAGTGGAACGCGACGTGGTCTTCTTTTGTTGTACCCCATATACTGTGAGGTTGCACATGTTTTCTGAGTCACCATTCTATCAACTTGACCGGTTCTTATTTTCCACACCATTTCAAGTAAACTCCAGAGACTGGTATGTGAAAAAATCCCAGGAGATCAGCAGCTACACAGATTTTCAAACCAGTCCATCTAGTGCCAGCAATCATACCATAGTCAAAATCACCGAGGTCACATTTTTTGTCCTCATTCTGGTGTTTGATGTGCCAATGTGGTATAGCGGGTCCGTGTTTTAAATCCAGACAGCCACGTCTGTCTCCGTGGGCGAGTTGAGGCGAGTCACACCTGCACGTGTGGGTACATTCGTTCTCAGTTGCTTCATCGGCTTCCTGCGGCGTGTGATAAAAGTGTTGCGCCCACGGAGCCGTATAATACGGGCCGGCACAGAGGGAGAGGATCAAGAGAAACAATCAGAAAGAACAGAGGTTAAAAGACGAGAAGAGCATTCTCAGAAGGACTATCTGGCCACCTGAAAGGGAAAGGTAGCACGAGCTGAGGCCCTGTGAAGTAGCGTAGGCAGTGGCACTCTAGGTGGTTCACCCCACTTAATATTTGTGTTGAGTGGAATGAGCAGGATGGATGGCCTCCTTATGGATTCGTGGTACGATTGTGAGAGCATGAAGGAAGACAGGAGGAGAGCCGACCTCTGACAGCCTGGTTGCGCAGTTTGGAGGCAGCCAAGATGGGGGTCGGAGGAATGAAGTTCACGGCTATTAAGTCTTCACCAGCTACGCGAGTGATGGGTGAGCCGGGGAGATGAAGAAGGAGGTATGCTGAGATCGTGAGGAGTTAATGACTGTATTTTAACCTCTGATTTTAATGGATGTATTTATTATGGTTTTTATCTCCCAGTTTTCACTTGGTTTTTATGGATTTATTTATGGACATTTGGGACTCTGCATTGTGGACACTTTTTGTTTTGTTTGGAATTGTTTTTAATAAAAGCACTTTGACACTTTTCTACCATCCCTATGCTACATGTGAGATTGGTCCCCATTAGACAGCTCAGCTTGGACATAACTATCAATGGTGTTGGGTTCTAGAAGCTCTCATATGTGAAGAGGGAGTCTGGAGCAGACCAGCACCATCACAGCCAACTGACTGGCTGATTAGGTAATTGTATGGATAAGCAGATGGAGAGGTCTTCCTAATAATTTGGTGAGTTGGTGTACAGTTTGAAACAAAGGTCTGGAGACCTCTTGTCACACTGCATATTTTGTTAACATTTGAAGTAAAAATAGTAAATACAACTAGGTCAGCAAGCACACTCAAATAATGGCATTTTTATGACAATGTTAATGTACAGATACAATTTATTTAATGAAATGGAGAAAAATATAAAAACAAAGAATTAAAGGTGGCATTTCCAAAAGTCTGGGCACCCTTTCCGTGGTAAGGTCTCAGAACTCATCTGTTTTTTAATCTGTTCTGGCTCAGCTTGCTAGGTGTTAGCCTGCTCCAGAATTGTCATTAGGAAGTGTCAGCTGATAGCACTTCCACAGCCCAACAAATTCTTTGACTCTTCAAACACTACAACACTCAGCAAGCATGGGCTCGTCTAAGCAACCGACTGCAGATCTGAAAATGAAATTAATTGAGGCCTACAAAGCAGGGAATGGCTATAAAAGAATAACAGAGCACTTCCAGCTAGCAACTTCAGTTGTCCAAAATGGCTTTAAGAAACGGCAGTTAAGGGGATGAAGAAAACGGTCCATATGATGTAGATGGACCTGCAGGCAAGTTTAGCTAAGAAAGGAGTGGTGGTGCACTGCTCTGTTATGCAGGATCACATACACAGACATGGCCTACATGAAAGAGTCATCAAGAAGAACCTTTACCTGTAATCTTATCTCAAAAACAAACATTTGCATAAGGTAGATGTATTTAGTGCTATGGAAAGATGGCCCCATCCACAAATTGCTGGTTTAGACATAAAAACTAGCACCATCTGAAGAAAAGATCACCTTGCTAGCTGTTAAGTACAGGACTTGATTCATCATGCGTTTCAATTGTGTGGCATCTAATGGCACATTAAACATTGTGTGAGTATAAGGAAGATGGATTACACTAAATATCAACAAATCTTTGGGTGGGAATGTTAGATGGGAAACTGAAGCTGAAAAAAGGCTTATACAACAAGAAAATGATCCAAAACAATCTGACATCTAACACAAGGTGAAGATTTCATAGTGGCTCTCACAATCCTCATCATGGAAAAATCTGTGGGTAGACCTTACACGAATTTTGCACACAAGACAGCCCAAGAAGAGCTCACAGCTGGAAGCAATCTGCAAGGAAGAATGGAGAAAAATTTCCAAGACAAAAATTCTATGATTCATAGCTAGCTATAAAATAAGTTTGCAAACTGTGATTTTTGCCAAAGGAGTTCTTACCAAGTACTGACTTAGTAGGGTGACCAAACTTTTCTAAATGGCAGATTTTTTTTTTTTTTAACCGTTGTAAGGTAATTAAATAAACCACACATGTACGTTAATATTTCCATAAAATAACATTGTTTGTTTGCTGTTCAAGTTCACATTAGATGTCAACAAAAAATGACATTTAGCCACGGGTATACAAAAATTTGCATGGAACTGTAAGCTTTCTAACTCACATAAACATCCAAAACAGCTTACAGAGTAGTGCCATACTCTGAGAAAAAAAGTTTCCATCAAAGTCACAGGAGGATACATTGCAGGCTCAATGACATGGGAGTGGGACATGATGTGCTTAAACAAGAGAACGAGAGAAACCACAAAATTGGGAACTTGCCCACCAGTAAACATTACAATTTGGCTTTCTATGAATATCATAGGATGGGCTGAAGCAAAACTATTTATAGGTGACTTTAATGTAACTGACGCTCAGTTCAAGAAAGCAGATGCTCATCGCCAAACACATGATCAGTGACATGATCCCAGGAAACAAACACTGCCAGCTGGAGGGAGATCATCTCTACAGAGGCACAAATTGTCACTCCATCTCATCCTATATTTTGCCCATCTGTGAAGACCACAGAACACATCACCAATCAACTTTACTACAGTAACATTTTACTACACACAGAGCATAAGACAAGTAACAAATCTGAATGGACTGACATTTAAATTTAGGTACCTAATGTTGTAAACTATAATGCCAAGTAAATCAATGGGCAAGTTTGTTTCAACACTTCCATAACACGCATGGCATGAAATTAATGACAAATTTGTAAGAAATTACACTAACAACATAACTATGGTACGTCAAAATAAATAATAATACAATAAGAAAAGACTTCTTTGCTCTGCATTAATGCCCAGCTAATGCAATGCCTTGTGCAAGCAGATTATTGTACTTCTCTTTAAAGTGAAGTAAATGGCTTATCCATGACTGGAACCTGGACTTTCCAATCCAGCAACAAACTAAAAGAGATCGGGGTCTCATGTTTAAAACCATGCTTGTACTTCATACTAAAATTTTGCTTATGCTTAAAAGGCAAAGACACACACAAAAAATCAGATTCATAAAACCATACAGATAGATAGATAGATAGATATGCCAGGTCCCACACCAAGGTCCTTTATAAATCTCAAATCAACTTTGAGTGCCAGTGCCAAGAAAGGTCCTTGCTATGGTCATCCTCAGTAGGATCTGTGATCTCTTGCACAACTACCCGCAATCGGAGCAGTCTGGTTTTACGCCTAAGAAGTCTACCAAATGCAAATATCAGCAGAGTTTCTTTGCAGCCTTGGTCGATTTTTGTAAAGTGTTCGACCGAGTTGATTGAGATGCCCTGTGGGACATCCTGAGACTTTGTGGGATCCCCTCAAGTTTGCTGGAAATTATGGCTGGCCTGTACACTGGTACTGTGGGTGCCGTGTAGAGTGGAGAAAGAACTTCTGCGTTTTTCCCAGTTGTCCTGGGGTTCGTCAAGGGTGTGTTCATACTCCTACTCTGTTCAATGCTTGCATGGACTGGGTGTTGGGCAGGGTCCAGCAACTGTGGGGCATCTGTTGGTGAAGAAAGATTCACTGGTCTTGACTTTTCTGATGCCATGATCCTTGCAGAGTGAATGGAAGCTCTGATCAGGGCTCTTGAGAGATTGAGTGAGGAGTTTGAGTGTCTAGGCTTGCAAGTATCCTGGATAAAAATCAAAACCCAGGCCTTTAATGGCCTCTTAGGCACAGCCATCGGCAGTGTGTATGTCTGCAGAGAGAGTGCTGACTTCGTTGAGAAGTTTACATACCTCAGCAGTGACATTCATGTCTCTGGTCAGACTTTTCCTATGAAGTCAGTAGACGGATTGAGAGAGCATCATTGGGGGGGTTATGAGGTGGCTATAATATGGGAGGTTGGGGGTGTGACGCTCCCGATATCTCCACAAAAGGACAAAGGTCCAAGCCTATAGAGTTCTGGTGCTTCCTGTCTTGTTATATGGTTGCGAGACATGGATGCTATCCAGTGACCTAAGACGAAGACTGGACTCCTTTGTTTTTCTTCGTAGAATCCTTGGGTACCACCGATTTTGGCTTTGTGTCAATTGAGTGGTTGCTAATGGAGTCCCGAATCAGGCACATTACCTGCATTGTGAGGGAGTGTCAGTTACAGCTCTACAGCCATGTGGTGCAATTGCCCAAGGGTGCTGGTTTTATGACCAGAGTGGCTGGACCAGGTCAAGGGGACGCCTATGTAACACCTGGCTGCACGAGATAGAGGGCCATTTCCGGAGGGTAGGACTGGAACTCATGTCTGCCTGGGGGGTTGCCAACCAGGATTCCAAGTTGTTTTGTCATGTGGTGGGTGCGGCAACACATTGTATCAGTGCTTGCTTCCCAATGTGACATAACCTGACCTTGTGTGTAATATATCATTCACCACTGCTAAACAGTACATAATGTAGTGAGAGCCTAAAACGTGACAGGCACTCTGCATTATTGTTAGGTAATTTACATCACTGCAATAAACCCTCTTTATAAATTGCCCTTATTCAGAAAAAAATAATCAATTAAATCTTACCATGCTTACCATATCTACAGACAAACAAAACAAAATAAAAATTGGAAATTTAGGATTTTTTGGAAATTGCCTAGATAAAGTACACTTTACTGTGGAAGATGTTCTTATTGCAGCAATCTGGAGTAATGATGCAACATATGCAAACGCCTTGTGATGATATGGTTTGAGAAGGGCACCCTCCAATGGCACATATTTCAGAATCTGACTACATGTAAATGACATGCATGCCATAGGCTGAAGCTAACAAAAGTACCAAGGAGTATATATTATAATATAAAAATTAGACTGTTATTCTAATGATATAGATATATGATCAACTGATTGGTTAGATAGATGCACTGTGTTCATCCCAATGAGGAAATTTTGCTTTTTTATAGAAGCTCAGTAAAAAGATGAATAACAAACAACAACAACCCTTATCAAATACACACCACAATTACTAAAAAGTAAAAAAAAAATAAAATAAAAAAATCATCTGATTTGGCCAAAGATAAAATGAGCAGTCACAGTCACAGTGAGGCACTATAAAGGCATTGTGCTGCTCTGCGAGTATAAGTCTTTCCACATACTCTGCCCTAGCCAGGACACCCTGCTTATTAAAAAAGAGGCACACACAGGATTGGTTCTAGAACTGAACCATGTCTCTGGTCCGTCCTTCCACAAACTCAGGAGTTTATTGCCAAGCTATGCCCCTATAGGCACAAGCCATTTCCCATGGAAGACAAACAACTTGTGATGACAGAAGTTCCTGTGAGAATACAAAAATTATCCCTGTTTTTCTAAGACAGAATTACTGATTATATTTTCACCTGAATATTTTTCACAGAGATTAGTGAAAAAGCTACACACAAGATAGACTGAGTGAACATTTTAAATGAGCAGTAGCAGAACACCGTACACATTTTGATTACTAAACAAATGTGTTCTGTGCTTTTCTTATATTAATTAATCACTACTACAGTGCTGCAAATAAGCAATGCAACTGAAACACTGACTCATTTTCCAATTGTACATAAAAACTGGCAGTATATTATTATGTAAAAGACAGAGTGATAGCTAGAATATTGTGTACTGAACTTAGTATAATAAAATAAGTCACGTTAGCCCAAAAAAACTTCAAAACAATATATTTATTAAAAAAAAATTAACATCACAAAAAATTTTTTTGTTTTCTCATAAAATCTTAATTTGTTACAAATATAATTAACCAAGAAATAAGCCCTTTAAATTAAATGGTAGACTAAGTTAAGGCACCTTTTGCCAAAAATATCACAAAACCTCCTGTAGACATTGACTTGCCTCTGTTCACAAATCATTTATTTTTACCTTCTTTTCTTTTTTTATAGTACATCACAAGTGTTTCAATATTTTACTAAATTACTAGGACCACATAATAACTAATGAGTCAAACTGACTAGTACATCGTCCCACTATGTGAACTTCAGATGCACACTTACAGTGTTAAAAAGAGCATAGGCAGCAATAACTTTATGCTGAGGACAGATTTTGTTGTTAGAAGGAAAAAAATACAGCATACTTTTACTCTTGAAAAATAATTCCTAAAAAGACCTGTAATGTGATTCTTGTATTTTCTTTTTCATATTATGGAAAAATACTTGAAATAAGTTACAACTTATGCTGTTATGAAAAATATTAATATTTTGGAAGTTTCCAAACCTAGAAAATGTTTAAGCATGACAATCACATTAAGGCACTACCAAGTCTTTGGTTTGATTGGTCAATTCTATCACACAACTTAGGAGGTAGCAATAGGAAAACAAAGTCCTCTTTATCTGGAAGAGATGATGCACATCCTCATCGTTCAGGGTATATAAACCAGTACACCTATGTAAATGAGGGCTCCGTTTAACCTATAAGTAAACTAGAAAAAACAAAACACACACACAAGATAAAATAATACACTTCAATATAAAAACAGAAGAAACACTTTTTTCTGGTATCTAATTAAAACTGGACATCAGAATACACAATAAAATTCTTAGAAAGAAAATGTAGTAAATTGCAATAGTAACAGAGCATTGACCAAAACATAATGAAACACTTGGCAAAAAATAAAGACAAAAACATTCCCAAGGGTCCAAGGCCATATGTAACAACAGGCCACTTTATACAATGACTGACATACGAGGATCAGAATTATCATTAGCAGCACAGAGTCAGCTCTACTTTAGAAGGTGTACCTTCACTACTTTAGACTGTAGGCAATGTGACAGACCAACTGGCAGACCTTCCAAAAAACAATGATGCAATTTATGCAAACAGCATGTGGTCATGATTGGTGCAAACTAGAACATGTTTTTCTAACTTAAGAGCTGTGTGGTGGCAGCAGCAGCAGCAGAAGAGTGCAGTGGAGCTTCAGTATAACTGATGTTTCTTGACTAAACATACAGCAACTACAGTGGCAGAAGTAAGTAACTGATCCCCAGCTGAATTTGTAAGTTTTCTCACAACAGAAAGTTATAAATTGATTTGCATGTCATTTAGATAAATAAGTATTTGATCCCCAATAACCCAGCCAGAATTCTGGCTCACGCAGATTGGCTGTGTCAATTAATCAAATCAACCAATCAATAATTACAGGTACTTCCTGATCTCAACTTGTTATGTGTACAAAGCACACCTGTCCACAGAATCAAATTCTTCCATTCCAACCTCTCCACCACCATGGGCAAGACCAAAGAGCTGTCAAAGAACGTCGGGGACAAGATTGTAGGCCTGCACAAGGCTGGAATGGGCTACAAGACCATTAGCAAGAAAGAAGCTTGGTGAGAAGGTGACAACTGTTGATGCAATTATTCGGAAATGGAAGAAATATAAAATGACCATCAATCGCCCTCGGTCTGGAGCTCAATCAGGATTATCTGTAATTAATTGATTGATTGATTATAATCTGTGTGCTACATGGGCACATAGTCAATCTGTGGGAGCCAGAATTCTGGCAGGGTTGTAGGGGATCAAATACTTATTTCTCTCAATAACATGCAAATCAATATATAACTTTTATGTAATGTGTTTTTTCTGAATTTTTGGTTGATATTCTGTCTCTCTCCATTAAAATGAAACTACCATAAAAATTAGAGACTGTTCATTTCTTTGTAATTGAGCAAACTTATAAATTCAGCAGGGGATCAAACACTTATTTTCTCCCACTGTATATGGAATGTGCACATTTACAATAAATTGTATTAATCTGAATTAACAATTTCTATTATCCAAACCATAATAGCAAAACCACAAACTGTTTGGCAGTACAAAGTCACATTGATCTGCGTGGGTTTCCTCCGGGCACTCCGGTTTCCTCCCACAGTCCAAAGACATGCAGGTCAGGTGCATTGGCGATCCTAAATTGTCCCTAGTGTGTGCTTGGTGTGTGGGGGTATGTGTGTGTGTGTGTGTGTGCGTGCGCCCTACCCAGGGTTTGTTTCCAGCTTTGTGCCCTGTGTTGGCTGGGACTGGCTCCAGCAGACCCCCCATGACCCTGTAGTTAGGATATAGTGGGTTGGATAATGGATGGATGGATGATATCACATTGAAAAATGGAATGCAAAGCTAAGTGGAAGTCACTGCACTTCCTGTATATCAATTAAGTCTATAGTATATTAACCCAATTTTGGCCATCTTGCAATAGCGGGAAATGTTTAAAATAACTTGAAGATGAATAAAAATAAATTTGTATTTGAACTCTTACCTATATGGGTATCCATGATACTTGGCTTTAAAGATAGACAATAACCAGCTATAGAAAAAGACGACTAGTCCTATACCAGCAACACACATTACTGCAGATAAAAAAATTAAGAATTAGTACAGCAAATATGTAAAATTCCATGACATAATACTCACTGATAAATACAAAACAGTGTGATTAAAAAAAGAACATAAATATATGAGCTCTTAAAAATGGCAATGAAAATTCTAAACATATTTTTCACAGACATAATCAAGGGCACTTAGGCAAGAACTTTCTCTTAGCCCTTACAACTCCTCAGATCAAATTTAACCCTGTTGTGTTTAAAATCAGTAAAAGCACCAAATATTTTACCTGCTGAGTCAACTGAGTCTATTTGTTAAATAACTTTGGTCAGCAGTTTAAGGGAGTACAAATGTCGATTAACTATACAGTAATTATATTAAGAAGCAATTTAATAAGGATGTTATACATTAACTCTGGTTCAATATCTAAAAATTTCAAAACAATTGTGCTTCTTAATCTTAGGTTGATCATGAAAGAACAGTTCCTTATACCACTTTTTCATATTTTTGTTTTGTTTAACAATAGAACAATGTAGACGTGAACAGGCCATTCAGTCCAACAAAGCTCGCCAGTCCAATCCACTTAATTCTTCTAAAGTAACACCAAGTCTAGTTTTGAAAGTCCCTGAAGTCTTACTGTCTATCACTCAACTTCATAGCTTATTCCAAGTGTCAGTGGTTCTATGAGTAAATAAAGCTTCCTAATGTTTGCATGAAATTTACCCATAACAAGCTTCCAAGTTTCCAACTGTGTCCCCGTGTTCTTGATGAACTAATTTTAAAATAACAATCTTGATCCACTGGATTAATTCCCTACATAATTTTAAATTCTTCAATCATATCTCCACTTAATCTTACTTTGCTTAAAGTTAAATATCTTAGCTCTTTTAATTTTTCTTCACTGGACTTGGCTTAATCACTCTTCTCTGGACCTTTCTAGTGTTTTTATGTCATTTTTGTAGCCTGGAGACCAAAACTGTACATAGTACTCCACATGAGGCCTCACCAGTGTATTATAAAGCTTGAGGAGAACCACACTGGACTTATACCCTCCACATCACGGTGCTATATAACCTAATATTATGTTAGCCATATTAATTGCTTCTGAACACTGTCTGGAAGTTGATAGTATAGATTCCACTGCAGCTCCTAAATCCTTCTCATAAGGTGGATTTTTGCTTTTCAGACCTCTCATTGTGTATTCAAACCTAACACTTTACTTCCCAAGAGTAATACTTATATTTACTGACACTAAATTTCATCTGGAGGTGGCACGGTGGTAGTGCTGCTGCCTCGCATTTAGGAGACTAAGGTTCGCTTCCCGGGTCCTCCCTGTGTGGAGTTTGCATGTTCTCCCGGTGTCTGCGTGGGTTTCCTCCGGGTGCTCCAGTTTCCTCCCACAGTCCAAAGTCATGCAGGTTAGGTGCATTGGCGATTCTAAATTGTCCCTAATGTGTGCTTAGTGTGTGGGTGTGTGTGTGTGCATGCCCTGCGGTGGGCTGGCGACCTGCCTGGGGTTTGTTTCCTGCCTTGCGCCCTGTGTTGGCTGGGATTGGCTCCAGCTGACCCCCGTGACCCTGTAGTTAGGATATAGCGGGTTGGATAATGGATGGATGGATGGAAATTTCATCTGCCACAAATCAAAGTCCTTCTGTAATGATTTAATGGATTCCAAATCATCTGCCAATCCAACTATCTTGATATCAACTGTAAACTTAACTAACCTGTTACTTATATTTCTATCTAAATCATTTATATATTTTAAAAACAACAGTGACCCTAGCACTGACCCCTGTGGAATGCCACTCTTAATGCCAACCAGTGTTCCTCACACCATCACCCTCTGCTTCCTGTGTCTACACTCATTTACAAACATCACCCTGAACTCCCACTTCTTTTAGTTTGATGCCCAACTTCTCATGTGGCACCTTCTCAAATGTTTTCTGCAAGTCAAGATAAATAATATCATATGCTCCACTATGATTATACTCTTTTGTTGCTTCCTCATATAATTCCAGAGAGTTAGTAAAACATGACCTTCTTCTGAAACCATAAGTTCCAGTAAAACTCCTGTTCTTGCCATGTGTTGCTCAATCTTATCCTTAATAATTCCTTCCATTCATTTTTCTGTGATGCACATTAAGCTTACTGGCCTATAGTTGCTTAGATCTTCCCGGTCGCCCTTTTAATATAACGGGATAATATTTACCATTTTTTAGTCCTTTAGAATTTCACCAGTACGCAGTGACTTCCTAAAAATATACGTCAAAAGTTTATATATGTACTCACTAACCACCTTAAGAACTCAAGGGCAAATATTATCAGGCCCTGAAGATTTGTTTAATTTCTACCTATTTAATCTCCCTCTACTATTTCTAAATCACTTGGTACCTCCTTAGTTAGTCCCTTTTACTGCTGGGAGGTTACCTACTTCATCAGATGTGAAGACCACAGAAAAATGCAAGTTTAGAGCATCAACTATTTCACAATCAGTATTTTTTAATTCCCCTTTACTACTCCTGATGTACTTCACCTCCTCCTTGACTGTTATATTACTACTAAAATACTGAAAGAATCTCTTTGGTCAGACTTTCACCTTATCTGCTATATTCCTCTCTCACTGTCTTTTTGCCTCCCTAATATCCTTTGTAAATAGTTAACACTTAAATAAAAGTAATAACATATACTTGTTTAGCTAGGGGGAAAAAAGTTAAGCATATTAAACTGAATTAATGTAACAGGATACTTTATAATTAACACTTTAAACATGAAACACAAGTTGCTACTTACTCTTCCGTTTCCCAATTTCAATATCTGATGTTGCTGCTTCATGTAAAAGTACCATTCCCAAGGTAACAGCAGCATCTGGAGTGACTGTTTAAGGCATTTTAAATACTAAACCAGTTAGGATAACACAACATATGCTAAAAGGGACCAATTCATCAAATTTTGGGAGGCCAATTTTGCATATAAAATGTGTTACTATTAAGCAAAGTTAATAAAAAACTATTACTTTATCTAAAGTGGCCATAGTTGTCAGAAGATAAACATTTGCAGATGCTTAGAAAAATAATTTAAATTGCTAATTAGAAAAATAATTTAAATTGCTAAAAATACAGTTCTATACTCACAATAGCCAATTAAACAAAAGTGCTACTTTCAGTTAGACTTCTTGCTAAAAATGTGGAAGTTCTCCATCATAAACATTTTAATTGCATGAATAACAGTTTCAGGGATTATCACTAATGTTGATACTTACTATAAGTTACCGCACCATAAAATACTGCTTATTTTAATATACAGTTATATTCTAACAAATGTGTAGCATGCTATTTTTTCAAAATGTATACATTTAAATTTTAACAGTAATACAAGCTAATTTACTTTAATTATAAATTACCATTACATCATGATATGAAAAATAACTTTATCAGACTAGTGAACACAAACATCAATTACCTTAATTTACTACTCACAGTACTGAGTTTTACTTAGCTTAAAGATTACACTAAAATAAACAAAAGACAACTCAGAACTAAAATGCATTAAATCATCATCACTTAACACAACAATCCTATCCGATTCAGAAAGACAGAGGAGTAAAAAGCCCATTATGGGATAGTTTTAAAAGGCCTGACAGGCTTATTTTTAAGATCAGTATTAATCAACTCTTCCAAAATTTGGAAATAACTTTATACCCATTTTTTATAAAGAAAAAAATGATTTTTTGATTTTTTTTATACAATATAAGATTTTGCTTACCTATCGAGTAATGGTTGGTGGGATAGGGTTCTTCTATTTAGGCAAGAACAGTCAATGGGCAAGCAATGTAGTATATAAATCAATATATATTTGGCATTTTATAATCATCTGATACAATTCCAAATTATTCCATTAAAGGTTTAGGAACAGAATATTTTTTCTCAAAATTGCCTTATTGCTGAGCAATTCCAAAACATGATTTAGCAAGGGGCCTGATGTTATTCATTCAGTTAGGATCCTGTTCCTGATAAATTTCAGATAATATTTTTCTTGATTCATTTGTAAAATATACAATTTTAAACTGAATTATACCATGCTTTACAAGAAATTAAGCAGAGAGGATGAATGCATGAATTTAAAATGTAGCTTGTTGCTGGATGCCTGTATTTGAACCACAGCTCAAAAGGTGCACATTCAGTGTGAAGGTAGGGGTCTCTAAAGCTTTGGAAGCCTGATAACCTCTCTGAATCAGATATTGTGGAAGTTAAAAAAGGCTGGAGTACTAGATTATTGTAAACTGAAGCTCCACAGAAAAGTATCTGTCCCTTAAATTGCTTCCTACATTGGTTCTGTAATTTAACCAAGTGATTCATAATCCTTGTTTAACAGGTTGCATTCAAGATGTACAAAGTTACCACTGACCCTTGGGTTTTACATACACAGTCACCAGCCACTTTATTAGGTACTCCTTTTTGAGCTGCCTGTTAACGTAAATATCTAATCAGCCAATCACATGGCAAAATCTCTATGCATTTAGGTATTGTCACGATGAGCAGCTTAAATTCAAACTGAGCATCAGAATGGGGAAGAAAGGTGATTTAAGAGACTTTGAACGTGATGGTATGGTTGTTGGTGTAAGACGGGCTGGTTTGAGTATTTCAGAAATTGCTGATCTACTGGGATTTTCACACACAACCATCTCTAGAGTTTGCAGAGGTTTACAGATGGTCTGAAAAAGGGCAAATATACAGTAATTGGTGGTTCTCTGGGCTAAAATGCCTTGTTGATGCCAGAGGTCAGAGGAGGATGGCCAGACTGGTTCAAGCCAATAGAAAAGCAACAGAAACCCAAATAACTATGTGTTGCAACCAAGGTATGTAGAACAGCATCTCTGAATGCACAACATGTTGAACCCTGAAGCAGATGGGCTACAGCAGCAGGAGACCACTGGATGCCACTCCTGTCAGCTAAGAACAGGTAACTGAGGCTACAATTCGCATGCCGCCCCTCCCCTCGCCCCAACTGACCAATAGAAGATCAGAGAAATATTGCCTGGTGTGATGAGTCTCAATTTCTGCTGCAACATTCAGATTATAGGTTCAGAATTTGGCATCAACAACAAGCATGGATCCTTTCTACCTTGTATCAGTAGTTCAAGCTGGTGGTGGTTTAATAGTGTGGTGGATATTTTCTTGGCACACTTTAGTACCAACTGAGCATTGTTTAAATGCCATAGCTTACCCGAGTATACCATGTCCATCCCTTTATGAAGACAGTGTACCCACCTTCTGATGGCTTCTTTGGGAAGGATAATGCACACTGTCACAAATCTCAAATCATCTCAAACTGGTTTCTTGAACATGACAATGAGTTCATTGTACTCAAATGGTCTTCACAGTCACCAGGGGCCTCATATATAACGCCATGCGTAGAACTCACACTATAACATGGCATAAGCACAAATGCGGGAATGTACGTACGCACAGAAAAATCTAGATGCATAAATTTTTAAGTACGCAAAACTTCCATGTTCTTCCGCTACATACCGGTAAATCCCGGTCGGCGTGAAAAGTAACGGATGTGCACGCGCCTGCTGTCCCACCCTAACTCCTCCCAGAATTACGCTTCTTTGAATATGCAAATCAATATAAATAGCCCTTAAGCTCAGCCTTCTGTAAAAAGGACAGGGGAAAATAGATGAATTTCAGCAAATACCAAGTGGAGGCAAAGGAAAAATATACTATTTGTTGGTTTAAACAATGGTATAAACAACAAAAGGAAGTCGATCAAGTGACAGAGAAACTCGAAAGCTCAAGTTCACAAGTCACACAGTGCCCGAAATAAAAAAAGAGTGACATATGAAAGCTTATTAGGGTACAGACAAAAAAAAATAGGCACACAGTGGGAAAAAAAGCATGAAATGTCAACTTTAATCTCTAGATTTCCATTTTAATCATGTAGTTTATTTTGTCATTAAAGTACAACATCATAAACTTCATCTTAAAATCGTTTAATTTACTAGTTTCGCAAATCCCATCGTAACTAAAGTAGCATGTTAAATGCTTTGTTTTGTATTTGATCTTTTATGTGCTCTGTGTGTGTGAATCACTACGTGCTTCCGGGCTTTCTCTTCCTCCGACAGGACACAGAATCCATTAAATTTGTGATATTACAGCTCTCCGAATAATTAAAATACTGAGATGTATATGTGATATCATTTTCATGATGATAGGAGTTAAATCATGTTATTAACCATGGGAACATGGTGGCGCAGTGATTGTTCATGCCTCATGCAAGATGCTTGCTGCGCCATGCGCGATCTTCGATGAAATACTTTATTGTACCAGTACTGTCTCTTTCAAACGTACTTACCCCCAATTCCTGCCCTTACTTTTCTTTCTCCAAATACCCAATCGCCACACAATCAGCTCTGTAATAGACATTAAGCCATCTGTAAGCTTAGAACATTGATTCAAAACTTCAAGGAATACTGAAATATCTTCGTAGTACATGTTTAATTATTTTATCCATCTGTCCTTCCAGTGTCGCACCAGCACAAGCAAGGATACAGTGTGAGGCAGGAATAATCCGTGAACGGCGCGCAGGCTCCTAGCTAGCGCTGCAGCACCATGTCCTGGCATGTTTAATTATTAACAATACAGATTATTTAAATGAAGTTAAAGTTTTATCTGTATAATATAATAAACATATTTTGCTGCATTTCATCTTAAAATGATATCGTCATCATATGTAAATACATGCTTTATAAAGTGGCTCAGATTGTACAATATTATAACTGTAGTGCAAGTTTACAGTGAGGTAATTGTACTTATAAGTACAGACAGTTCTACAAGGAGCACTTGATGGACTGATTGAGTGCATTTATATTTCTTGGAATGAAACTCTTTCTGAACCACGAGGTCCGTACAGGAAAGGCTTTGAAATGTTTGCCGTGTGAAAGCAGTTCAATAGACAGCATAGCTGAGGCAACGTGTGCTTGATGCTGTATACCGATAATTCTTTCTCTGCTTCTGTAGATCTTTGATTCCCCACTCAGATACAGTGATATAAATACTCTGAGTGGTGCAGTGAGAGTAATGTGGAAAAAGATGATCTGCTGTGGCAACCCCTAACAGGAGCAGCTGTAAGAAGAAGAAGAAGAAGGTGCATCGAGAGTAACAACGCTAAAGCCGCTATTGTATTTAGAATAGTTTGACCATTCCGTGGACTATTATATTGTTACTGGTTAATTACAATTTAGATGCATTAAACTAATAAACAATATGCGGTTAATTTCAGTGTATTTACAAAGCTGCGTCAGGGATGTGGATCTGAAAAAGAAAGGGTAACCAAACAGGAACAGTAGCACTGCTTTGACGCTGGGTGCTGCCAGTCTGCAAAACCGAGCGGAGAACTTGCGTACGCCAGGGTACCATGGAAATGTGCATGGCTTTACGCCAAGTTTAGGTTTTATACATTGCGATTTGAGCGTGGAAACGTTCTTAAGCAACATTTTTGTGCGTACGCACCGTTTATACATGAGGCCCCAGATCTCAATCCAATAGAGCACCTTTGGGATGTGGTGGAATGGGAGATTCACAACATGGATGTGCAGCTGACAAATATCATGTCAATAAGGACCAGAATCCCTAAGGAAAGATTCCAGCACCTTGCTGAATCTATGCCACAAAGAATTATGGCAGTTCTAAAGGCAAAAAGGGTTCTAACCCAGTACTAGCAAAATGTACCTAATAAAGTGGCTGGAAAGTGAGTGTGTATACTTGTGATATAGCGGGTTGAATAATGGATGGATGGATATTTTACAAATATATATGCATACATACACACACACCCACATACAAATATTTGGACACCCCTACTTAAAATGTCTGTTAATGTGAATATTTAAATGAGCAGAAGATAAGCTGATCACCAAAAGGCATAAAAATGACACAATTATTTAATATTTTAGGCAAAATTACATTTCATGCACAAACCAGTGGGTTTCTTCGTGCCGGTCTCAAGCCCGGATAAATAGGGAGGGTTACAACAGGAAGGGCATCCGGTGTAAAATTTTGGCAAATCAATATGCGGACAACAATTTTGGATGATCCGCTGTGGCAACCCCTAATGGAAGCAACCGAAAGCAGAAGAAGAACAACGCCTTTGGCAAGTATCAACGCTTGTAAATGCTTTTCATAGCCAGCTAAGAGTCTTTCAGTTCTTACTTGGGTTATTTTAGCCCATTCATTCTCGCAAAAGTCTTCTAAATCTTCAAGATTCTTGGGCCACCTTGCATGTATTGCTCTTTTAAGACCTATCCACAGATTTTCAATGATCTTTAGGTCGGGGAACTATGAGGGCCATGGCAAAACCATCAGCTTGCACCTCCTGATGCACTGCATTGTAGATTTTGAGGTGTTTCTGATCATTATCTTGTTGTAGGACCCATCCTCTTTTTAAATTTAACTTTTTTAAAGATGGTGGGATGTTTGCTGCCAGAATATGCTGGTATTTATTTGAATCAATTTTCCCTATACCAATGACATGTTAACCTGTGCCACTGCCTGCAACACAAGCACAAAGAAAGGATGATCTTTGCTTAATAGCTGGAGAGGTGTTCTTTTCCTGGAATTCGGCACACTTTTTTTCTCCAAAAATACCTTTACACATTGTGGCCAAAAAGTTCTATTTTGACTTTATCAGTCCACAGGGCTTGTTTCCAAAATGCATCAGGCTTGTTTACATTTTCATTTTTAAAGTTCAGATGCTGAATTTTGTGGCTAGGATGCAAGAAAGGTTTTCTTCTGCTGACTCTACCGTGAAGGCCATATTTGTTCAGGTGTTACTACACACTGGAGCACCACCACTCCAGAGTCTGCTAAATCTTCCTGAAGGTCTTTTGCAATCAAACAGGAATTTTTATTTGCCTTTCTAGCAATACAATGAGCAGTTCTTTCAGAACATTTTCTTGGTCTTACAGACTTCAACCTGACCACCACTGTTCATGTTAACTGCCATTTCTTAATAACATTACGAACTGAAGAAACAGCTACCTTAAAATGCTTCGCTATCTTCTTGTAACCTTCTATTGCTTTGTGAGCACCAATTATTTTATTTTTCGGAGTGCTACGCAGCAGCTTAAAGGATCCCATGGCTACCGATTGGTGGACAAGGTTAGAGGAGTCAGAAAATTTATATAGCTCTGTAATTTGCAACACTTGGGGTTTCATAATGATGGTGAGTGAACAAGCTATAGCCGTATGGAGCTAATTAATGTCTGAGACTTTGGCAAAAGTATCCTGAGACCTCAAATATGTTGGAGTGCCCAAAACATTTGCATGGTGCTCCTTTCCTTTTTTCACTGTGCAGCTGAACAAAACAAAAAGAGAACACTAACCTTGCATAAAATGCTCAAAAGAAATGTTTCATCTTTAACTTTATGCCTTTTGGTGATCAGATCATCTTCTGCTCACTCAACTATCCACAGTAACAGACATTTTAAGCAAGGGAATAGGCTACCCAAACTTTTGCATGCCACTGTATATATATGGATATTCTGAAAGATAAATAAGAGCTTTGCAAGGGTATTAATTTTAATAATATTAAATTTTCCCCTTCAGGAGAACTGTAGAGATGACCACCTAGTAATGTCTGGCTTGGTACTTTTCATAATATACTACAACATTTAATTTTAATAAATCTGAATAGATGTCTATATTTTCTTGTGACTGCAAACTATAAATTCTTTAACTGTTCTAAGGCAATCAATAAAAAGTTAGCATGACATGTAAAATCATTTTGGAAAAAGTATGCTCTTGTTTAAATTAGTTTTGAAACCAGATCTCCTGTAAGATAAATCCAGTACGCTTAATACCATACCATACCATACCATTTTATTTGTTGAGCGCTTAAAAGCACAGCATTACAACTGACCGAAGCGCTGTACAGTTAAAAAAGAAACAGGACTAAAAACAAAATATTAAAAACAAACATTAAAAGAGAATTAAAACAGAGATACTAAAAACGGGTCAGAGGACCCAATAAAATAAGAGAAATAGGAAGAAGCAAGTGGAAATGAGACAGGTTAATAATTAAAAGCCAATGTAAAGAAATGTGTTTTTAGGCATGATTTAAATGTGGCGACTGAGGGGGCTTGCCTAACCACTAAGGGTAGGGAGTTCCAGAGCCTGGGTGCACAGACGGAGAAAGCCCTTTCACCACGAGCTTTAAAATGTGCCTTGGGAACGGTTAGTAGCAGCTGATCTGCAGATCTAAGAACACGAAGAGGATTATGACGATGGAGCAAGACACTCAAATAGGCGGGGGCTAGACCGTTTAGTGCCTTATAGGTTAAGAGGAGTATCTTAAAATCAATTCTGAATCTAATCGGCAGCCAGTGTAGGGTTTTTAAAATTGGTGTAATGTGTTGGTTTCTGCTACTTCCAGTTAGAAGCCTTGCAGCCGCATTCTGAACCAGTTGGAGTCTAGAAAGAGTGGCTTTCCTGATACCATAAAGGCAGGAATTTGAGTAGTCGAGCCGGGACGTTATGAATGCATGGATTACTGATTCCAGGAGGTGGTTAGACAGAATAGGCTTCACTTGTGATGAGAAGTACCACACAGCCCTTCATCCCAGTTTCCATAAAGAGAGAAAGAGAGACAGACACACAAAGGTTTAATATCAGTTGCAAAAAACACTTTCCAAGCTGTAATGTGAAAATTTTAAAATCACTACAGCAGCTCTGGATATTGCAGGTGCAGTTTGACAACCTATTTTAATATATATTTATTTAAATAATATTGCAGTGGACTTACTGTGCCATCAGAACACAACAAGTTGAAAATAGAGATTAAAACTGTTCTTTCCAGAGATAGAATGTCTTATTTTTATTGTTATTATTATCATCATCTTCATCATCAGTCTAAAATTATTTGTGTTCCTGTAGTAGCTCTAACTTAGGATAGTGGCTTATTAAATCCATCACAGACTTTTCCAAATTGCAACTCAACACATGATTCAATAAAACCGTTATAGTTTTACTTATATTTCCATCTCGTGTGAGAAGCTAGCTAGCTAGCTCAAAATAGTATGAACTAAGACACTGACATGATAAAATGCTAATAATTCAGAACGCTAACTGCAGGAGTAAAAAGTACTTTTCAGTGGGACATTGCTGCATGTTATGAGGTGGGTTGCAATATCTGAAAACTTTCCTCTCACCAAGTGCATTTTAAAATCCAAGCAGTTCAATTAATTTATTTTTTGTTATTTCTAAGTGAACTGACTTTCTTTTTTTTTTTTTGCTTTTAAGGATCGAGGCAGCAAAGAATATAATAAGACACAACATACACTACCCTGTATCTGTTTTGTTCTTTTCCCTTTTACCAAAGGATACTGAACAACAAAACAATGTGCGTTTCTGCAACAAACTGTGCTTGACTGCTTCCATGGATGTAACTCTGAAAAAAAGAAAAAAGTCATACAAGCTTCAAACTAATATGAAAATGCTACTTTTACTTTAATAAAAAAAGCATGATACTGCCTTATTAAAGGGACCTAAGCTACATCTAATAACCGAACGTTTGAATAACATTCAAATATAAAATGAAATGGTACATATTGAGTTTTAGCTAGTGGATATTCCCCACCCATACATACATTTTCTTAGCTCACTTCCCCAATTTAAGTGTCACGTGGGGCCAGTTTTGTGGCAGATTTCGGTAAAAGGTAAAAACATTTAAAAATTACACTGGATAGGAAGCAGTCAACCACAAAGCACGCTCACCCATATCCTTACACACTAGTGTTGATCAGTGAATTTTCCAAAGTGTTATTTACAGTGAATTTGCTGCGTTCACGTTCGTCCTTGTTTGTCGAATTACTTGCTGATAATTAGACCGATTAAGGAGAACTTTTTCCCCCCATTGCCCCATAATGCTTTGCAAGGCCAGCACAATATACCCTTTAGCTGTAACGGCCAACATTGGATGGGCCCACCCCTGGGTATTACAATTTAGTCAAATCTAGTTCAGTTAGTCCTTGGCCATTGGCTTCAATGCATTTTTCCGTGTTTGGCATCATTCGCAAACAGTTCCGTGATATCTCTAAACTCAAGGTGAAGCAAACACTGTGGAGTTCGCTCATCACTACTACTCACCAATACAGAAGCAAATCTTTGGGATTGGTAAAACCAGAGAAAACTGCCTAGACACGGACAGAACATACAAACTCCATACAGAGAATTAACATTTCAGACTTTGAACCCTTGTCCATGGAGCTGTGATGGACCAATACCCCATAACCCCTACAGGATAAGTAGTCAGAGAATTAATATTCATTAACTTACCACTTGTCCTGTATTTGGATTCTTGTGTGCATATGGAGGTCCACGGATGTGGTTCCACATCTGTCCAGAAGTCATAATAAGTACAAAACACTGCGAGAGAAAAGAAATATGCTAGTTATTGTACAGAGCAGAGTCATGCAGTAGTTAAGTCACAAGCAAGGTAATTTACATATTTTCATTAAGACTATATGCATGGAGTTTGTTGCGACTTGAAAATGTAACATCTATTTCTTCTCAGGTATTAGTTCAGTAAGATTACTTCTCCACCCTGATTTATTTAGAAAAAAACGTGATGCTTATTAAAAAAATACTCAAATTCACAAATCTTCCAAAAAATATGAAATGACTATTAAACCGACAGTTTCAGGTCTTTTGCCTGCAATTGGCTCAGGTTTTGAGAAAGTGGAACTTAAGATGTCCTGGACCATTAATCACAGTGACCCAATCTGAAACAGAATTTTGTCATTCTATAAATCAATTAATCTAATTCACAGTAATGGGGGTACAGAGTACTAACAGCATCCAATACAAGGTTCACTTCTAAATGTGAAAACTGATCACTCCATAACTATTTGACTGGATTTTAAAATGATTTTGCTAACTGGCACCCCATCTATTGTTGGTTCCTACATTGTTCCTGATGCAGTTGGTCAAGCCTATGCCTAGCCCTCTGACACAGAACTGACTTAAATGGGTTGGGTGACATTTCTAAGAGTCTGTAAAGGCACTAAAAGTTTGTGGTTTGGACATAAGGGCACTGTTGGCTTGAGGTACAAATGAAATGAGAAGAAATGAATACAACCAAAGAGCAACCAGCTCTCAAATTCTAAGGGAGAACTGTCATTTTATTTTTTGGGCTCTTCTATGCCACCAGAGAGTTGGGTTTGAAATTCAGGCCAGATAATATATGTGACATGTGCTCTAAAAGTGATAGAGGGATAGATGAATATTCAGTTAAAGCTAACAGAGAGATGAAAAAAAATCGTACTGTACAAAGAGTATTTTCTTTCATTATTTGTATTTCTCACTTTTTTTTAATTTTTGATATTTGCATATGAATAATCCATTATGTTTTTTTCTCCACAAGTTTAAATTTCTTCTTCTGTGTGCCATAGGAGTATAGGGGCATAGAGTTAAAATAAGTTGGTGTGTATAAGAATTATATGTACCAAGATATTTCTACAAATACTGCGACAAATTAAAGCAAGGATTCAAAACATGTATGCATTGTCTTAAAAGAATAATGGAGTTACACTCTGCCAGCAGTCATGCACATCAAAAGCAGAAAAAATTTTAGTTATTAGTAGGTATCATTAAGATACACATATTCTAAAGTTAGACTACAATGAATAATAGAATTCATAAAACAAAAATCTTACCAAAGCAGCAAATGCCCAAGCATTTCGATTATACAGAAAATCAAGGTTATTCCTTCTCAAATAGACCAGCCCTCCAATAACAGCGAGAAGAAAGCCCAACATGAGAGGGCCAGCATAGTTTGGTGGCCTAATTACACGAATCTGAAACAGGAATAAATAAAGAAGCTGTAATGTAATATCAGTTCTACCCGTTACCTTTTAAACCATAATAACCTCTAACCTTATCTCTAAAATCATATGGATGGGTACACAAACATGTATAGTAACAATTTTTGACTAACATCTGTTATACAATTATGTTTTTGCTGATGCTTATATATTAAAAAATTTAAAACAGCACATTAAAATCAAAAATCAATTAATTCCTACCAAAACAATAAATAAAAATCAAGATACCAGAGTGCAAACACATCACTTGTCCCGCAACATCACCAACCCCATCTTGCCATCACTTGATTTTGGCTGTATTCTTCAAACTTGCTAATATTAGTAGGCTATTAACAAGTTCTTAGTTTTTGTTGGCTTTCAATTGTCAGTTAAATACACCATTTTGTGCTATGTAGTATAGTCTCTGGTTCACTTCTTTCAGTCTTTTTAGCAAACCTAATATGCACATCCTAAACATGCTACTGCATATTATCTAGTGTTCACTTTTACTTTTTTTTTTTTTGTTTGGAAATTGACACAAAATAAAGTTGAAGGTCTGTGTGCGGGAATCATAATAAATGTAAATTTAGTGCTTGTGTGCAAGTGTCAGTCATGGAAAACAACCAAGCAGCCGTAATGCATTAAGCCCCCCAGACCATCAAGGAACTGAAAAAATCCTGATTGTGGAGTTCATTATACTATAATGCAAGAATAAATCATATACAGTAAAGTTACATATCATGATAATTTGCAGAGTGCACAATGAACATCACACTTTGTGACAGTCAAACCAATAATAACTTTTTACATTTATATAGCTCACTACTCAGCTCTTCAGTGAGTGAGGAGCCACTTCAACCAATACTAAAGTGTAACATCCTGGATGATGCGATGGCAGCCATTTTTGTGCCAGTACGCTCACCACGCATTAGTGGTTAGGTAGTGAAGTGGTGAGAGAGATAGCCAATTAGAGACTGGGGATGATTACAGAGCCAGAATAACATGCTGTGGTGGGCAAATAAGCCTGCACATCAGGATGCACCCTACTCTGTTCCCAGACAGTCGGGACCTTAGTTTTACAGTCATATGAAAAAGTTTGGGAACCGCTCTCAGCCTGTATAATAATTTACCCTACTTTCAACAAAAAAAAAAAAAAAAAAAGATAACAGTGGCATGTCTTTCATTTCCTAGGAACATCTGAGTACTGGGGTGTTTTCTGAACAAAGATTTTTAGTGAAGCAATATTTAGTTGTATGAAATTAAATCAAATGTAAAAAACTGGCTGTGCAAAAATTTGGGTCCCCATGTAATTTTGCTGATTTGAATGCACGTAACAGCTCAATGCTGATTACTTGCAACACCAAATTGTTTGGATTAGCTCGTTAAGCCTTGAACTTCATAGACAGGTGTGTCCAATCATGAGAAAAGGTATTTAAGGTGGTCAGTTGCAAGTTGTACTTCCCTTTGACTCTCCTCTGAAGAGTGACAGCATGGGATCCTCAAAGCAACTCTCAAAAGATCTGAAAACAAAGATTGTTCAGTATCATGGTTTCAGGGAAGGCTACAAAAAGCTATCTCAGAGGTTTAAACTGTCAGTTTCAACTGTAAGGAATGTAATCAGGAAATGGAAGGCCACAGGCACAGTTGCTGTTAAACCCAGATCTGGCAGGCCAAGAAAAATACAGGAACGGCATATGCGCAGGATTGAGAACATGGTTACAGAGAACCCACAGATTATCTCCAAAGACCTGCAAGAACATCTTGCTACAGATGGTGTATCTGTACATCGTTCTACAATTCAGCGCAATTTGCACAAAGAACATTTGTATGGCAGGGTGATGAGAAAGAAGCCCTTTCTGCACTCACGCCACAAACAGAGTCGCTTGTTGTATGCAAATGCTCATTTAGACAAGCCGGATTAATTTTGGAACAAAGTGCTTTGGACTGATAACACAAAAATTGAGTTATTTGGTCATAACAAAAAGTGCTTTGCATGGCAGAAGAAGAACACCTCATTCCAAGTAAAACACCTGCTACCTACTGTCAAATTTGGTGGAGGTTCCATCATGCTATGGGGCTGTATGGCTAGTTCAGGGACTGGGGCCCTTGTTAAAGTCGAGGGTCAGATGAATTCAACCCAATATCAACAAATTCTTCAGGATAATGTTCAAGCATCAGTCACAAAGTTGAAGTTACGCAAGGGTTGGATATTCCAACAAGACAATGACCCAAAACACAGTTCAAAATCTACAAAGGCATTTATGCAGAGGGAGAAGTCCAATGTTCTGGAATGGCTGTGACAGTCCCCTGACTTGAATATCTTCGAAAATCTGTGGGATGATTTGAAGCAGGCTGTCCATGCTCGTCAGCCATCAAATTTAACTGAACTGGAGTGATTTTGTATGGAAGAATGGTCAAAAATACCTCCATCCAGAATCTAGACACTCAAAGGCTACAGGAGGTGTCTAGAGGCTGTTATATTTGCAAAAGAAGGCTCAACTGAGTATTGATGTAATATCTCTGTTGGGGTGCCCAAATTTATGCACCTGTCTAATTTTGTTATGATGCATATTACACATTTTCTGTTAATCCAATAAACTTAATGTCACTGCTGAAATACTACTGTTTCCATAAGGCATGTCATATATTAAAAGGAAGTTGCTACTTTGAAAGCTCAGCCAATGATAAACAAAAATCCAAAGAATTAAGAGGGGTTCCTAAACTTTTTCATATGACTGTACATCTCATCCGAAGGACGGTGCCATTTTCACAACACAGTGTCACTATCACTACACTAGGGCATTAAGATCCATATTCAGATCACAAGTTAAATGCCCTCTGCTGGCCTCACCAACACCTCTTCCAGTAGCAACCTGAGCTTTCCTAGATGATCTACCATCCACATACTGGTCGGGCCCAAACACACTTACATTCAGGTGGATCACCTGTTCTGAAGCACATGTGGTATGGCGGCTGGGAATCTTGGGAATGTTTTGTTAGTTTTGCAATGTAAATTGGAAGTGAATATGAGAGCCTAATTTATTTTGTAAAATATGTAATCAGCACTACACACACATCATTCAGAGTGATGAAATGTTGCTTATCTTTTAATGTTTTTGTACAAAAGCTAGTGAGGCCATGGTGGTGTAGTGGTTAGCACTACTGCCCCACATATCTAAGTCTACGGTTTGAATCTCATACCCAATTGTCATCTATATGAAGCTTGAACTTTCTCCTCATTTCTGCTTGGGTTTTTTCCAGTGTTCCTTCCACATCCCAAAAATGAGAATGTTAGGTTGATTGGGGACTCTAAATTTGCTCTGCAGGAATGTACTGAAAGTGTGCCTGTGTGTAAGTGGACACTGAAGTAATTGCTCTGAGCCCAAAACTGTTGAAGTTAGGTTCTGGCCCACTGTTACTCTGAATTGCATTAAGCAGGTTTCAAAATAGTATGGTGTGTATTAAAATATTAAAATAATCTGTCTTGAATCTACTAATTGCTGTTAGCCTCTAAAGAATGAACCATAGTAACATATGTCAACCTTAATGTTCTTAATGTTCAACTCTTTCAAAATTTGCACACAATCAACAAGATAATTAGGCATAATTTGTCATACCATTTGTGGTGTCAGATATAAATCTGGCCACAAGTTAGTTTAAACAGGTATATACAATTTGATAATCCATGAAATTATTAAAGGTATTTTGACAGGAATACTCTGACCCTGAATACATGTTGTTTTCTTTAACACACATATGAAAGGAGATAAAAGTTTAATTTCAAAGTATATTTTACAAAAATGGATTGACTTAATAGATTAAGCAATTAATAAGACACTAAGCAAGTTTCAAAAGAAGCATGGCTGCAAGAATACCCTCACATCCTTCACTAATAACCAACTGATTTTAAAAAGAACAGTCATTGACCGCTGTCAACACATTTTTAATAGGAGTTCAGTTGATGCACTTCCAGGAATCATTTGCTTCATTAGGAAAAATAAAGTTAAACTATAAACTAAACTGGGCTGAATGCAGAAGTTAGACTTCTGCCATGTTCAAGCAAGAACTAAGACAAATAGGAAAAGCTTAAAATGAGGTCCTAATAGAAAAGACTGCCTTAAAGATATAAGTGAAGAAGGCCAGTTTTAAATATTCTTAAATTTTTTTAATTATATTTTCTCTTGAACTTTAACACTTCATATTTATAACTTTTTTTTTAATAAACTACAAAGGCTCTTTCAGGCTAAATGTTTGCCAATCAAGGCTGTTTGTGGCTTTCCATTTGTTAATTATGAATTGTCTATATTAATGTATTTCTGTTGGGATTTCTTATGAAAACTAATTATTACCTTAAATATATTTGCAAAAAATCAATGTGTATCACTTTTATAAAAGGAAACATATAAAGCCTACACATCAAATGCAGCATTTTTAAACCATTTATGACACAATTCCAATAAATGTCAAACATGAGATCAGTTCATTAAAAAATGCCATTTTTCTTCTGCAAATGAAAATGGAAAACAAGAAGTGACAAAATACCAAAATATGAATTGGTTTCACATGATATATACAGTATCGGTCAAAAATTTTAGAACACCTCAGTTTTTCTTAAGATTTAAATCAGTTGAAATGCAACGAATGAGCTAAAATAGCAAAAAAGGTAAGCAGTAAACTGCAAGAGAATTAAATTTAAAGTTTAAGTAAGCAAAAACTGGAAAAAAAAATAAATTTCAGAATATTACAAATAGGCCTATTTCAGGGAACAATTAATAAGTTACAACCAATTAAAATATATTAAGCCTGGCAAGTTGAAGCAAATAATTTGCACAGGTGTCCTAACTTCTTTTGATTACTTAAAATCCCTCTGTCTGTCTTAAAACACAGGTGGAACAGACTGCGTTACTACACCCTCTGAAGTACTACTTGAACAATATTACACTGTGGAAAGTTGTAAATTCTAGCAATAATGACAAGAAAATGGCAATTAACATATGAAATGAGAGAGAGCATGATTACCCTTAGTGGTATAAGCCCTTCATTTAGAGAAACTGTTAAAAAATAAAAATTCAAAGGCAATTGGAAACTGGAAGAAACTCTGATAGGAAAAGATCTAATAGACCCAAAGTTACAAGCCAATCAGAAGACACGTTTATAAGGGTCACTAGCTTGTATGATAGGCACCTCATGGCAAAACAGCTTCAAGCACAGCTTAACAGTGGTTGAAAAAAGCAAGTCTCAATTTCTAATGTGAAGATGAGACTTTGTGCTGCAGGTTTGACAGGGTGAGTGGCAGTAAGAAAGATATTCTTTAAAGGACAAAATAGGGCCTTGAAATACCAACTGTGGACTACTGGGGGGGGGGGGGAAGTCTTGTGGACTAATGAATCAAAATTTGAAATCCCCAGTTCATCACGCAGGGTGTTTGTACACCCTTGAGTTGATAAAAGAATGGTTCCTCAATGTGTGACACCAATTATCAAACATGGAGGAGGAAGTGGGATGGTCTGGGGTTCTTTTGCTGGAGGCAGTGTTGGTAACTTGCACATAGTGACTGGCATTCTGAATCAAAAGAGTTACCACAGTTTGGCTGTTATATCAGCAAAATGTGTCTACTTTGATGAATCAAAAATATGAATACAATTTTGTACACTTACTGATTCCTTGATTTATTTTTTTATTTGCCATTGTTTACAGTATTTGTTCTATGCTTTGATTTCATGAAACATTAAGAGATTAAACTGCATGCATTTCCATAAAGTGTGAAAACACTGAGGTGTTTTAAAACTTTTGACCAGCAGTTATAAGTATTGGCTTTATACTTTATATATTGTACAGACTAATGCCTTATGTTTTCTTAAATAGCACAAGTCGTACACAAGTTTGTAGTCTTTATTGGTATTTTTCTTTGAGACATTCAAATTACTCCACTTCTGATTCAAATGATAACTGTTTGCTTGGGGGATTATATGCTATGAGCTTTAATGCATATCTTATTTGTAGAATAAATTAATAAACAACCATGCTCAAGCTTCTCATCAGATTTCATTGGTATTATGCTCTCTCTTCCTCAGCAATCCCCTTAAACAAAAGCAGATTACCCACACAGGCTTAAAAATGAACCTAAAGAGCTCCTGATTCCAAAATTTCATTAGTAAAAAGCAATTAACTCATAATTCCAGCTCTTTATAAGTATTATTGCATTAGTCTCACTGTAGCTGCTGATAATCATACAACATCTTCTGCCAAGACTAAGCTGTAAAACATTAATATACTACAGTACAATTTAGAATGCCAATATTACGGTGTCAGTATTGTATAGAAAAATCTTTCACTACTCAACATTAAGTCTTAGTTTATTATAATCTTAGAGCTAGCCTATCGGACCTTTGAAAACAAATTCTAACACACCTATACTTTTTTGAAAAATACAGTAAAACCAAATAAAGCAGTCCAATAGTATAAATTGCCAGCACACAATTCTTTAGTTAATTTGTAAGTAGCTCCATACCATCTGTTTGAGTATTCTTCAATATGCAAGGCTGACTGCCCTTAATTTTCTTAATTTAAATTACAAAAATGCCAAACCATTGGCATTTTAACAACGGATTATCAGAAATCGTTAAGTCTAAACCTAATGGGGCATTCTACAGTGGCAAATGATCAGCTTACTAAAATATGTGTATTTCAAGCTTCTGCCATTTGTGGATTATAGTGTACTGTTCTTGATTCAGAATGATGCCAACATGACACAATGAACTTCTAATGATAGAAAACAATTCATGTTTGAAGATTCATTCTCAACCAGTCAATGGATATCAGGACTACTCTCCTTCAAACGCCATAGTTAAGAGATGATCAGCAGAATTCTGTCATGGCAAGATATCGCTTAAATATGAACAAGTTTTGGCTAATTCTCGACACTGATGATGAGGACAACAGCAGGAGAAAAGTTTGCTGTTGTGAAATTAATCATAATAAAGTATTAATGAGTTAGGGTGTGTCAGATGGCACTCATTATAGGGATTAGTTATGGGTCAGTCAGTCAGTCTTCATGAACAGTTAAAAATGAGCAAAGTGTCAACTCATTGGATACCCAGAGCACTGACTCTTGAAATAGATCATCAGCATCTTCTAAAGAGAATCTTAAACTAAAGAATTTGGACTTGAATACATTTAAGAAGCATTTTATAACAGGGGATGAAACTTGAATGCATCTCTCTCGACCATAGTCCAAAAAACAAACAATCCTAACACTGAAAATACAGTGGTTCACCAACATCAAAGAAATTCATGGTCCAAACCTGTGGCAGAAAGATCATCTACAAAGACTTATGTTGAGGATGTAGAAAAGACTGATTATACTACTCAGAGCAACAGTTTATTCAATCAATACTATGCTGACTAAGCAATTGAATAAGCAGTAAACATTCTGATCATTCCTTGTACATGCTGTATTAGTTTTGTAATATGGAAATAACAGCAGAAGAATCAACCCCTTTGGAACTCAGTTATCTCCTAATGCAACTATATATTCTTTCCATAAAGTCTATAGCACATTAACTACTTCAATACCCATTGCTACAGACTCAAATGAAGAGAAGCAGGTAATTAGTTGACTGTGAGATATATTAATAGATAAACCTTATATAGTATATATAATATCCCCTATTGAAACTTATTTTCTCCCATTCACCTTGAGACCCTTCTCTGCCCTACCATAGATAAGTAGCTTAGGAAGAATGATGTATTGATGTATCATTTCACTTCATTATGGGTTATTTTATTAATGTTATAAAGATTCAAGTCCATGAAAATGTCATCATTTAAATCTGTGAAAATTTTGAGACTTACGACAACATCAGTTCTGTCTGCAATCCACCTTGCTAACTGCTCTGCAGCAAAACCTCGAACTGGAAGGTCATAGGTGTCAGCTCTTTTTGGCTTCCCTTTGGATGGGAAATGCATAAATGTTGGAGCAGAATTCATATTCATCTATAGTGAAAAAACAATAAAAATCAATTTTAAGTTTAAATGCACAAGTTCAATATTGACATTTAAATGAAAAAATATTTTTGTGCCCAAAAATCAGCAGATTAGATTATATGGTTCCTTATCAAAGAAGTGCATCATGGTGTATTTTTTTTAAAATGCTGAAAAAAGAAAAAAAAAAAAAAAACCAACATGCAAAAACAATAAGTAAAAATCTAATGAAAAATACACAGCTATTGCATTACAGAATTACAGGCATACTGCAGCTCTATCCAGGGTTAGTTCCTGCCTAGTGCTCAATGCTGCAAAAGCAGATTTGGGTCACTCACAAATATTTTGATCTTGAATAAACACATTCAGGAGGTTGATTAATGGTTGGATGGACGAATTATATATAGTATAGTTTTATTTTTCATGTTGGGTGAACAAAACATTCTACACAAGAACAGAAGGAAATTATATATATACACATTTCTATTAAATAAAAAAAATCTTGGGTCGAGACATCATTTTCTCTGAGACACTTTAACGTCCTGCGAGACAAGGAGGACAGCTGCTGTACAGGCTTTTAAATGTTCAAAGCGCTACTTGACAAACAGATCACGCAACATGCCAGCAGCAGCAGCAGTAAGCCAGCTGATTGAGCACAGAGGAGATAAAAAAAAAAAAACACCTGCATTTGTTTCCCATTGTATCACCGTTTAAGAGGGGGTTTCGGAGGAGTGACCGCATCTCCTTGGGGTTCATTCAGCCCGACTCTTCACAACGCGAGTGGCAGAGACGCAAAGTGGCTGGTGTGTGGCAAGCCCCGGGGGTTGTTGGTGGGCTTAGCGAAGCAAACAGGGGCCAAAGCTCCCTAGTATGTATATATGCCATTATCTCTGCGTTTTTTCCCTCCATTTTCCTCCCACACACAAAATGATGTGCATGTTAGGTTAACTGGTAACTCTAAACTGTCCCTGTGCGAATATGGATCTGTATATGAGTGGGTCTTGCTATGAAATGGAGTCCTGCTAAGAGCTGGTTCCTCCCATGTGCACAGTGTCAACAAGATAAGCCCCAGTCCACTGAAACCCAGAACTACATTTCACAAAGAATGTTAATTCAACATTCAATGTTTCAGCTCTACATCAACACTCTAAAACAAACACATAGAAATAAAATACATAATATGTGAGTTTACCATATGGAAAACATCTGAACCTTCATCAAAATCCACTGCAGCAAAAAATATCTTATTAGTGAAAGCACTGGAATAACGCCATGAATTTGCCAAAATCTGGTATTCTTCATCTGCCTGCCTAAAAAAAAGGTAAAGTGTTAATATACATACCATACACACAGCTCAACAGTGAAAATGCTCAACAGTGTAAATAAATATAAATGATTTTGTACATCATTTTGTCTACACTATTTGTTTATCTCACATGCCTAAAACATTTGCAGAAAAAAAGCAATAATTAGAGACCCTTGTATTTGTTAAAAAGCTGAAAAAAATCCAAATACATCAGCCAGTGTTACACTGTCCATTCTTCTCTAGTTCAATCAGCAGAAATATTACTGACAGTAGTACTGTGAATAAATTTAATGTGTGTGCATATTAATATGATAATCTTTTTTCATTGCATGCTTCATTGAAATATTAGAAAATACTTAGACACATTGATTTTCACTTTTTCTTTTTGAATAAATTTGCAAACATTTCTGAAGACATGTTTTCACTCTGTCATTATGGGTTATTAAGTGTGGACTGATGGGCAAAAATGACGGGTTTATCCATTTAAAATGAAATCTACTACACAATAAGGTGTGCAGAAAGTGAAGGGGTCTGAATACTTTCTAAATCTACCATAGATGAGGGCCCTCAATGTATCCATTTACCAACTGATACCCCACTGCAAGGCCTTGATCAATCAAAGAAAGAATTGCACACTCTGCCTGAATTAGACCCTTGTCCATCACATGAAGCACTAATCCACTCGCTAATTTTAATTTTCCGATACATCTATGTTGCACTTGTATCAGAGCGGGGGAAAAGATACATGCTATAGCCAACTTGGGTATCAAACCCCAGTAAATGCTACTCAGAAGTTGACTGTACCAAACACAACTTGCAAAATCAACAACTCAGCTAAACTATACATACACAAATAAAAACTGTTTGTGAAGCATACTTTGAATTCACAGATTCACCCAATATTTATGTAATGTAATTTGAGCAAGATCATCAATATTTCTTATTTCCCCACACAAGGCTAATGCATCACTTAATATTTTAATGTGAGAGAAAACAATCAATGTGTCAACAGATGAAAATCATATTAAAATAGCATGCAACGTAACTATTATTAAAACACATTGCACATTGTGTATTATTTTGCATTTCATCTAGCTACACAGAAAGACTTATAAGTAGCACCATCACAATACATTGTATAATAAGAATTTATAGACAGCATATCATACATTTCTTCATAAAGGTAATTACAGACATAAAATGCACATGCAGCTCTTATTTAACAACAAAGTACAATCATTAATGGTGCCTAACAATAATCAATTTTTAAACAATTACATACTTGCAAACAACACATTGTCTTTGAGGCTGCAGTGCTGTAAACATCACAACGACAGAGTAATTCCTTGGTGGAGCTTTCACTAAACGTCGAAATTTATCTCCATTCATACGAATTACAGCTCTTTTACTGGCCCAGTCCATCAGTTGTCCAACTTTTTCAGACAAAAGCATCTGCACAGAAAAAAAAAGCCTCAAGGAGTGGTGGCACTTGCCAAAAAATTATTTTAATATCTACGATAATTGTAATATTTTATGATGCCTCAGACAGTCACAGGTAAATAATAAAATATAAATCACCCATTTCAAGCAGTAATAGCCATTAGCAACACTGATTATATCTTGGCTGTATTTTAAAATCAGTTTAATGATATCTTGATTAAAAAAAAAAAAAAAAAAAAAAGATATACATTTCTATCAAAACACACAAGCATTTCTGGGTGTGTCCATATGTTTCACGGGTAGTGTTATGTTTCAGGCTTATTACATTTAGGGCATTGGCAGGTTAAGAGATTTGCTCAGTGACAAACCGCAAGCCAATGAAGGCAAATGAACGTTCTGGTTTTAAGTCTAATATCTTAACCAGTATTGCCTGCCAATATCCCAAAGACATGCATGTAAAAGGCCATGCTTAACTGTGTGCGAGAATGAATATGCCATGCAATGGACTGACACTCATACTACAGCACATAATGAGGTAGAAGGGTATAACAGCTAGAAACATGTGTGCATATTTGCACTTTAAGATATTTTAATAATGTAAATTACTGGCACAGTGGCTAACAGTGCAGTCTCACATCTTTTAGATACCACGGATACAACAGTCTGAATTCCCTTCTTCAAGGAAAGTAAAGGTTTTTCCAGCTTTATTTTCCTTTCAGAGTCTTCAATTTTCACTAGTAGTACAAATAAACAATCGTTTTTTATCAGAGTATAAATTTTATTTAGTTTTGATGCATAGCATACTTAGAATTAATAGATTCACCAAATATTTACATAATGTAATTTGAGCGATGTCATCAATATTTCTTATTTCCACCCACAGGGCTAATGCACCACTTAATATTTTAATATGATAGAATGGAATCAATGTAGAACAACTGATGAAAATGTTATTAAAACATCATGCAAAGTAACAGTTATTAAAAATATTCACATGGATATGCTTGATGGACATACATCATCACTGCCAAAAATAACTGGGAATGTAAGAAAAAATGAATAGAGCTATGAGCTCCACACTTTGACAGGGCGTTATTTGCACCTCTGCATCTGTAAATTGAACAAAGTTCAGTTGAAATTCGGTACTACAGATATTTCAACCATGAAGGACGAAATATAAGATCACCTGTCACTTTAATATACACCAATTAATCAATATAAAAATCTACGTATAATCGAGTGTTCTCAAAAGTAGAATTTAGGAAGCAATAATTTATTAAATACAAAGAAGAAATTAAGCACTCGGAAAATTACTCGGCAAGTAATTCTGCAAACCTTGTGCCTACAACTGTAGTTAAATGGTACAAGCTAAAGATTATCTATTTTATATATTCATTCTACAGCTGTATTTATAAAGTACTTGAATAAAAACTGACTGAAAAGTAATGGGACAGAAAACAAAATTAGGATGTTCGGTCCCTCCTTTTTTAAAGACTTCATTGATTGTTTTGAATGGTCACTACTGCCCGATTAATCCTCACTGCACCTCCTACTTCACAAAATCAGTTATCAACCGCTCCCACCCGCTAGCATTTACATTCTTCTGTAAAGAGACATTAAACGGCCACTGCTACCTCTTTTTTCTTCTGTCCATCTGAAGGTATGCCATAAAGAATTATAAAAAGTAAGAATACTATACAGACTTTATGAAGACGCATGATTTCACTGCTCCCAAAAATACACAACGATTGGCAACTAACGTTTTGTAGGACAAGGAAACTTGGAACCACGTGAGCTGCAGCAGCCAATAGAAGGCATTTTTGGATTACAGTCAAAGGCTTGTAGCAGTATTCCTTTGTGTGATTGGCTCTTTGTGGTAAACCTGACAGCCTACCAAACAAAGACAAGCTGTTGCGTTCTCATTCGTCAATAAAAGCAGGAAGTCTGATTTTTTTTTTCTTTCAATGTTCTTAAGAAATACGGCGGCTGACAAGACTGTATGCAATGTGCTCTGAAGTGTGCATTTAAGATAAAACGTAAGAAGAGATACATTAAAAAAGTGATAAGTTAAATGTTATCACAGTTTTTGATAAAGTGTTCAATATTTGCTGGTTATTATATATAATCCTTTTTCTGGAAGAGGAATCTGAGGTAGTTAAAGGTTTGAATTATTTTAAGGAGTTTTCATTGGTTTTTGGTCTAAAGGTAAACAAATCAATGTGAGTTTTTTTTTCTATCAAGGAAGCAGATGTTCAAGAAACAGGAGGCAACTTAATTAAAAATGTAGCACAATATTTTTAAAATCTCCACAGGGTTACATATCAATTTGGTCCAATGATAGGGAAATCTAGGGGAAAATTGTAACGTATAGTTGCTTTGAGATATATCTTTACATGATTGGGTTTGCCAGACAAAGCAAGAACATTGACGATAAAAGTCCTGCTTTTTATGGCGTGCTAGTGTTGTGCCAAATTCACCCCGCCCCCCACTCAAGTTCGTGGGTCACCCAACCAAAATGTATTATTTTACTTTTCTTAAGGTAAATGAGTAACTACTTATGATTTATTTTGTCACAATATCAGGAGTGCCTATAGCAATCGTAAGGTCACATTTGTTTATATTAGTGTGTTATTGCTTTAGTTTTACACAGTATTACAAGTATTTGACTATACTTGTAAGGAGGTTGATAATAAACCAGATTCTAACCTTCCACTCCTGCCTAAATAAACCGCCGCCCATTTTCAGACTGAAAGGTCGGAATCACTTAAGATTTCATCTACTGTTACCCTCTGACCTGTGGATTATACTTTTGAAATTGCATTACTATAGCTAAAACATGGCCCTTCTCAGAGGTGAATTCGGCACAACAACTTATTGGGTACAGACACCTCTCGATTTGTTGGTGAATCAATTATTATAAGATGCTGAAAAAATGACGTAAGAAGGCTATCACTGATAAAATTAACATGCTCTTTAGGAGATTCAATCACGAAGAATTGTGTTTTTCTTTATATGTACCAAGTTTGAAAACATATATTTTACTTTAGTATTAAGCAGGTTTGAAATGACTGGCACAATATATTTAAAAAATAAGAAAAAACAATCATTGTTATTAATGAAGAATTATGATGATAGACAGTAATATGGAATAATCCTCCTACTCATATGGATAAGTCAATTTACCATGTGTTTGGCACTAAATGGATAGGAGAGGATAGAAAATATCTTATAGAAGAAGCTAGTCTATAAAGAATTACGAGCAATAGTTTTGAATCAGGACATCAAAGAGGATGAGGAGGAAAGCCAGCAGGTCATAACACTCGCAGTAAAAAAGCAGCATGTCATGATTCTCCAGACCACAAAAAACATTTTTCTTTAGGTGTGGTTGGGTTACTATTGGGGTGGCGCAGTGGTAGCGCTGCTGCCTCGCAGTTAGGAGACCCGGGTTCGCTTCCCGGGTCCTCCCTGCGTGGAGTTTGCATGTTCTCCCCGTGTCTGTGTGGGTTTCCTCCGGGCGCTCCGGTTTCCTCCCACAGTCCAAAGACATGCAGGTTAGGTGGATTGGCCCTAGTGTGTGCTTGGTGTGTTTGTGTGTGTCCTGTGGTGGGTTGGCACCCAGCCCAGGATTGGTTCCTGCCTTGTGCCCTGGGATTGGCTCCAGCAGACCCCTGTGACCCTGTGTTCGGATTCAGCGGGTTGGAAGATGGATGGATGGATTACTATTGATTTGTTTTATGGCAGAGGCAATGAATCTTGTCCAATAAACCTGTAAATATAACACACTATGTTGAAGCCATACATTTATATTAAAGCCAAGGCATGTTAATAGCAAGGTCAGGAATGTCAAATCCCAAACCAACAGCCCTAAACTAAAGTCTAAAGTAATCTAGAAGATGGTTAGCTCCACACCTAATAAAGGGCCTATTGTTTCAACACTTGCAATCTTTTCCACAAAAAGGTAAAGAAATAAAAGCAAAATTAAAGTTATGTATGTATTTTAATACTGTGCCTTAATTGCACTAATTTAAATTGGTTATCTTTTGTTTCCCTATAGTTTCTTGTTCATGCTGTGCCACATTTTTCAGGCAAAATTTTAGGAGGTGTATTCGCCATCAGCCAGGGAACTGATTTAAACTGGTGTTGTTCCACAGAAGATTAGTTTGGGCTTTAGAGTGTTTGTAGAGAAGCAGAAGAAGGAAGAACTTTAGTGTTTTGTGGAAGAAACAATGAAATACAGTAGCTGGAGACAAAGAACTGGGAAAAACTTGAATGTGCTGTAGCAAAACCAGATTTAGGAGAAAACTTGATGTTTTCTGTTCAGACCAGAACAAAGGGGATCTTTGTGTCTTGTAGAGGAGATCAAGATAAGGAAAATGTTGGTGACTGTGGAAAAATAACAAAAAGTAAAGCATTAATTTTGGGTAAGTATTTTAGAAAGACGATGTTTGTGCTTAACCATAAGATGTTAGGGTATGTACTGTAGCATGAGGAGGCCCAGTTTGGACAAGTATGCATAATTCATTATCCAAAGAAATTGGGTAGTTGTCCCTGAGGCTCTGTTTTTGACCTGTCAGCTTTTAGACAAACACACTGGGGTAGAAGGAACTCACTGTGTCTGTCTTTAAGTTGATACAAGAGTTTTGATTCTCCCTTCATGTGGTTATTCCACTCAAAATCATTTACTGGTTATAAGCCTGTCAACTAGGCTGTTTAACCTCTGCCAGCACAATAAATGAAATAAATGGTATAAGGGCCAGACTATTTATTTATTTTTTTTTGGCTAACGTCATGGCCACAGGCATTTCTAAGCATATTGAGACAATATAATAGAGAAGACATTGTCTTTACAATATATCTGGTTAGGAGGAGTGACGAAACATAATATAATGTTCTGTCCATCCATTTTTTTAACCCGCTTATCCAGGGTAGGGTTGTGGGATGCTGGAGCCTATTCCAACAAGTATAGGCTACAAGGCTGGAACAGTCTCTGGAGAGGGTAACAACCCATTTCAGGGTGAACACACACACACAAGAAGATCAATTTAGCAACACCAGTTCACTTGGCTTGAATTTCTTTGGACTGTAGGAGAAAATCAGAGCATCTGGAGGAAAACCCATGCAGTCGTGGGAGAATATGGAAAGTCCATACAGGAAGCACCCAGGACACAAACCCTGGTCTTCTTGTTGCAAGGCAGCAATACTACTACTGCGCCAGCATGCCACCCATAACATAACATTCTCAAACCCACTTAATCCAGGGGGATTGCAGGGGGTGGATTATGAAAAATAACATCAGATTCCTGCTTTATTCAGCCCACATCAATGGTATGAAAGAGCTGGCGGAGAGTTTTAATTGTGTACAGTCTATGATGTAAGGCACTCTGCTGCACATGTAATGCTAAGATGGAAACCGGAACAGATAGCGATCAGGCTAGAGATGATAACTGACAATGCCAGAACAAATAAACCATCCCCTTGTTTTACCTGATTCATTAGATGTAGCAAGGCAACAAGAGCCATTTCAGTTTTTCATGGGAGAGAATCAACATCCAATTTTAGAAAGACATGCCAAAAAGCAGGTTGTCATTTAAACAACTGTGTCCTGGAGGCATGCAAGTAAAAGCTCAGGAAAATTAATTGGTTATAGGACTTGACAGTCTCAAATGGCTAAAATTGCTATTGTGCAGAGGTGCTGCACAATAATCACATTGAGACAATTTCTCCATGTCCACAGTGTTGGCAGACTCTCTCACTTGAGTGCTATTACACCTGAAAGCTGTTTTTAAGTAAGAGCTAATGTACAAACATAAGTTATGTTGCACAGTTGAAGCAAATATTTTGAAATGATTAGTGATTTTATTTCTTTATAGCAAATGCATATCCTTGATTGCATATTCTCTTGGTATTTTGGCTGTTTTCATTTTGACTCCAGTTTGTTTCCACCATTCAAAAGCACACAGTCCACTGTTTTCAGGTGATCTAGAAATGTGTGTATGTGTGAGAGTGGTAGTGGTCTCTCATGGATTGGCATCTAGTCTAATTCAGTCTTGCAAGTGTTGCTGCTGGCATATGCTCTAGTGAAGAGGCAGAATACGGTAAGAGTTGGGCTGATTTTTTTTTTTTTTAAAATAAGTTTAACACAAGAATTCTTACTGAGAAGCAGGAAAGCATCTTTAAAAGGTAGGTGTAACAGTCTTAATGAATTAACACTAAGTATAGTAAGTTCAAAAGACTGATGAATGACATTGAATTTAAATTTACAAGGCTGTATTGGTACACTTACATAATGAATTAGGGATGAGGCCATTTTTGAGAGATGCATTTCTTGACAGTTTTATTTGCTTTGTATATCAAGGGTTCCTTTTGAATGAGTGAACATGTCATTATTTTTATATTTGTCTCTTTTCTTTATATGCATTCTTTTTCTACCCATTTCTTCCGGTGCAAGTATGCAGGAGCTAGAACCTAAATGATAGTTTTTACTATCAAACCCCAAAACAGACAACACCTAGAAAGGAAAAAAAAGTATTGTTCTAATTACTGAAAAATTGTAATGCATGCAGCATATATAAAGCAATTTTACATTGTACTTTAGGGTGTAGATCATACTGTAATAATCTAAATTTCACTATGGGATTAATAGAGTTTATCTGATCTAATATACTGAAAGTCTAATGCGCAAAAATAATAGTCATATACAGTATGATACCAAATGATCAGTTCTGGCCTTTCCTCAATGTCTGACCCAAAATAGTCTTATTTTTTTTTGGAGGACAGAAGTCTTTGATTTGATGTGGTGTATTGTGAACTCTTGCTGTTAAAGTTCATGGAATTGTTTTTGCTTATGTCTTGTTGAAATGTTTCTTTTTTGATAATCCAACATCATCAGCAACCATGGACATACAGTACAGTTTTTTTACACGTTTTTGAAATATTATAATAGCCTCCAAGTTCCACTCAAATTTCCAATTAAACTAAAAACACAGAAATAAAAGTGGGAACTAAATTTCCAGGATTAAAATATAACAAACCCTGTTCTGGAAAGTGTTCCATTTCCCGCTTAAAGGCACTGCACACCAGAAGGCCTGTGCACGTCATTGATTCGTACCAACAATAAATGAAATCCAACATGTAAGATGCAATAAAATGTAACGCATAGTCGTGTCGTGAGTTTAATTTTGGAGCGTCTCTTGCGTGTTCTGTTGGAAAGCAATCGAAAAAATCGTACCGAAATTAAACTAATTCCAAATTATAAAGTACATTATTTTTGGCATGATTTTTTTTTCGTTTTTATTTAAAAAAAAATGTTTTATTGAGTACTTGTACTTGTGTAAGAATCTAAAAATGCGTGCTAATTTAAATGCACGGCATGAATGCGCATTGTGTTTCAGTGCATGTTACAAGTTGAATTACATTTAATTTTGCCACGGTTAGTTTTTCTCACTCATACGGTACATCTTTTTGCTTTGATATAATTGTTTAATTCGAAGGTGTGGTGGCTTTTCACCAGCATCTATGTAAAATCGAGGTTGAAATTTTAGACTTGCAAAACGATGAGTATCTGCGCGTCGTAGGCATGTGAAGTTTAAAACGTACTATCTTCGATTGGTCGGATAAAGGATTATTGACAGATGCTCTTTCGTCCACATTGCGGACTTGTTGGTCTTGCAAGACCTCGTCTGCAGTTAGTCCCGTTCGACACAAGGGGCGTAGTTTACCTAACAGTTCGCGTGATGTTGATGTCAGTCTAACCGACATTACAATTTTGTTATTCAGAGACACTGCAAGATGACGGAAGAAGACGGTGTTCAGGCGTCCGTGGGTTTTTTACAAGAGATTTATACATCACCCCTGAATTTGAGCCTTCTATGTCTGTGTATCTATTTGCTTTATAAAATAATCCGCGGCGATAAACCACCAGAGTTACCGAAAGAAGAGGAAGAGTTGCCAAAACTGAAGAAGAGGGACTTCACGCTAGCAGAGCTACGTGAATTTGACGGGAAGAGGAATCCGAGGATTCTAATGGCTATTAAGGGCAAAGTGTTCGACGTGACCCGGGGAAAGAAGTTTTATGGACCAGGTGCAGCTTATTCATTTGTAGTTTATACTGATCTCGTGTTATTTAGACTGCGCATTTCTATATGGGACGACTGTAATTTCGTTAGGGATAAAACTTTTAAGAGGGAAAGTCGGACCGTTTAAAAGAATGTTTCAGTGATAAATTGTGCACATTAGTATCTCAACACGCGAGTTTAAAAAATATTTGCAGTATTTTAGTTAGATACAGTTTCATTGTCTCCTCTGCTTGCATTCCACAGTTCTCAAGTTGTAGAAAAGACAGAAATAAAATGGGATTTAGGGGTACAAACACATGCAGTGACATTTTAAATACATGTATTTTATATTTCTGACATTTTTTTGCTTGCTCACGCGTGTATCATGCCTCACAAATAGCTGAATTTACTGGTTGCACAGAGAAACCCTGGACAAAGTTCACTTAGTTTTCGAAACCGATTAGGTAAAAGTTAAATCGTCGTCTACTCCCACTTTAGTACCCAATGGGGCGCACGGCAGATCTATGAAGGATGGCAGCTCGTGAGAAAAACTGAAATCTGTGCAAGTGGAAGGAATTTTTCAAGAGCACGAGGAGAAATGGTTTCTTTGGATGTAAACGTGAAGCCACGCAAATAGAAATACTGGTAAATACCACTCGATTACTCAACTATGTAGTTCAAATGACAACAGCGCATGCTTAATAGTCTGCGTACCTCTTAATGTTACCCATTGCCTGTTTTATGGCTGAAAATCAAGTCTTTAAATCCAGATGCGTTGTGTCGGGCTTACATAGCACCCTACAAATCACTTACCTATAAATGCTTGTAACTTAATGTTTGATTTAGCATCACGAAATAATGACAAAGTGTTTATAATTCTAATTGGAATGTCTTATAATAATCATTTTGTGTGATTTTTCGTAGTGAATGGCGCAATATCGTCTCTTTTTGTATCGCTTTGATCTTAAACCACCACTTCCTAAAATATTTTGCTTTCAGAGAGTATTTGTCAAGGAAAAACATGCATTTATGTATCCACTTTAAATGATGAGAAGTGAGTGTGGTCTTCAGTAACCTTTCTGACACTTCCAAGACTCCCAGCTAAAGCATTTTATCGGCAACCTTTTACCCAGTTCCAGCTGGCAACCAAGGACACGCACGGCAGCCGCGAGTACTGCTTTGTCACGCAAAGGCCTCGCTTACACGAATCGCACGCACGTGAATAACAGTAGTATCAAATTCAGCGTCTTGGGCTGTTTTAGAGACATACTGATTTTTTTCTTTAACCGCATTTGGTAGTCCTAGCTAGTTTTGTGTCACCTTGTCACGGAAAACCAAATTCTTTTGTGTGTGTATTTTTTTTTTTTTGTAGCTGCACCAGATCTTTAAAAGCTGCATACAAAGTGGGAAAAAGTAGTGTCTGCGTAAATGTTACCCTGTGGAAGGGTTTTCTTAAATTACATTCTTAAGGTGAAATGTTTAAATGTTAGCAGCGTGCCCGCAACAGTCCATATGGCATCCTGACCCAGGCAATACGGTACAGAAAACGAATGACTGGATAGCAAATTATTACTTTATTATTTAAGCTTAAATAGTTGAGCCGCACATCGTTTTGGGGCTGGAGGTCCATCAGAATAGATTTAACTTTAATTATGTAAAGCAAAAGCATTTTTGCCAAAAAACAATTAATAGTAAAGGTACAGAGTACTGGGAGCAATGATTAAAACCGAAAATTTCCCTTTGCTGACTGTGGCTTGGCTTAAAACTGATTGCAAAACTAGGTCAGAAAGAGTATTTTATTATAACATGAGATTATAGTAATAGTCATGATTCTGTGCTATATCATTCACAGCATTTTTGACCGCTGAGACTAAAGCTGTTTTTGCTTTAAACCTATAAGTTCATGATTAAATTTTCAGTTTGTTTAGTAAATAGGGTGCAGTTGGGTGGTTAAAAGGAAGAACAAATTATGTGGAATGATGATTATTATTTGTCAAGAGGTGTAAGTGGTCACATTGAGAGCAACAGCAATGCAGGAGGACCAGTGCAGAACATTAACATTTATCCCATGTGAGCAAGAAACACGCAGATTCGGGATTCACAAACTTTAACCAATGGACAGACATTTTAGTATATGGTAACAATGATTGAAATTTCTTAAGTATTAGAACTATTTTATATTTTAAGTATGTTCTATCTTCTAGAGGAAATTAGTCATTTAAACAGTCTAAGTAGAGCATATCATCTTCATGAAGGTTTCTTGCAAGTTGGCCTGTCTTGGTAGACTAACTGGCTCACCACATTAATACACAGTGTCACATATGACTTAGTGTGAATTATCTGTTTTTGATGGCCAATTTTTAAGAAACAGAGCAATCACAGCATTATTAAATCAATCAGTAACAATTAAAATACTCATTTTAAAACTATGCGGGGTATGATTAATGCACATGTAACGAACGCAACAACACTAAGCAACGCATAGGTAGGTGACACCTGGCTGGACCAATCCGAGCTAATAGTCATTTACTTCCCAACAAACTCTCCTGGGCTCTGAAAGTTGCTTCCATTAGATGATGTTTTTCCAAATGATTGTGCAGATTCTGCCCTTGGTCACTCTTAACACCTTTTTTTTTTTGTTTTGGAATATCTGCCTTAAAAAAAAGTACACTGCACAATTAGTGACCTTGATTAAGAAAAAAAGGATTAATAGTGAAGATGGATATCTTTTTAAAAATGTAACTACCACAAGTTTAAACTCACTTTGGTTTCAAATCAAATGGTAAAGGAGAGACTGAAAACCAACTGGCTACTATCTACAGTGAAAAGTTTATTTAAATATAAATTTGCACTCTTTATGTATATTAAAAATATTATATTGTTTATTTAAATGGTAAATATTCTGTAGCATACTGTTAAGTAGTAAAGTGGTACTGTTTATTTAGATGGCAAAAGGTACCGTATAGGTCTGCATATTCAGTAGGATACTTTTAGTAGTGAAGTGATTTTTACTGTTTAAAACAAAAGAAAATTGTGGTATTTAAAAGAAAAATACATTTAAGCCATTTGCTTAAATAAAAAATAAATTACCAGAACAGTATCTTATTCAGCCTCACACTCCCAGACAAGAGTGATTTTTACCTTCTACCATCAATTTTTTTCTGTTCGATTAAGACAAACGGCCTGCTGGCATACCCCCTACCTGTAAGGCCTTGCCAGACCATGCACAGCCCTTCCATTAACACCTAGAAGCTGTGCAGTATTTTAGTTTTCTAACACGTCACTCACAGCTGCAGGTAAGAGTTGAAGTCCTTCTTCTGAGTGTACTGAGTGAGTTCTGGTTCTTTATGCACTAGGATATGTTTTAATAGAGTTCTAGATGTGACCTTTAGTCTGATTAAAACTTGTTCAGAGAAAAAAACAACCTTTAATTTCTTTAGTGAATGGGGATTGAACTGTAAGTCCAGTGGCTTATCCCCTAGGGTGATACTTTGTGTATTTCCAAATATACAAGTGTATATTTACAATATAAGATTTAAAGTTAACCTTCTGTTTTATACACAGTATTGGATTAATTTGCTGTTTACTTGAATTTATGGGAGGAAAAAAGTTTTTTATGAAAAAAATATTTTCTCATTTCTAAATATGTCAGGTTACATTTTATTTTGCCCTTTTGAAGGTGCATTAATGGAAAGGTGCTTTTGTCACTACAATAAACATAATTCATTATCCAATGAAGTGTTCTGTTAGTCTTCGTATTTATTGTTTTTGTTCTGTATGAACAGTGCACCCTTGTGATTCATCGATTGCCCACACCCCATGTTGCACAGCTTCGATCTCCCAAAAGCCTTAAGAGTTTTCATGTGAAAAGCAGCAGGAAATCCTTGGAGCTCAAATAGACAACTTGGGAGACCATTATGAAAACAAAAGTGAATGTGCAGTTTTTCAAATTTAAGTCAATTATGCTCTATTTAATCAAAGTTTTGGTTATATTTTTAAGTGAGACATTTGTGAGAAAAAACTAAAAAAACTGCTCTGATAGTATATTCTTACCATGTTTTTATTTTGTTTACAGAGGGCCCCTATGGGGTGTTTGCTGGAAGGGATGCCTCCAGAGGGTTAGCAACCTTTTGCCTGGATGAGTCCGCACTGAAGGACGAGTGTGACGATCTGTCGGATTTGAATGCCATGCAGAAGGAAACCCTCAGCGACTGGGAGATGCAGTTCACTCGTATGTCTGTCTTTCTCAGCATTTACAGTGTTTCATTTTATCTTTTGAAATCAACAAGAAGAAGCTGTATATTTGGAAAGAAAGTATCTGTTACTATACCTTTTTCTTTGTTTAAACCTTTTTTTTTTATTATTTTTTATTTATTTGAATAGTGCATGCCGACTACATTACTTCTTGATGGCACATGATTAAAAAAAATATATATATTGAAAATATTTAGACTAAACGTGATAAAGGATCACATACATGATTTTAACCTGCTCATGTAGCCTGCTTAAATCCTGATAATATGTGGAGACAAACACACATTAATAATATGCAGATACAATGCATCCGGAAAGTATTCACAGTGCATCACTTTTTCCACATTTTGTTATGTTACAGCCTTATTCCAAAATGGATTAAATTCATACATTTTTTTTCCTCAGAATTCTACACACAACACCCCATAATGACAACATGAAAAAAGTTTACTTGAGGTTTTTGCAAATTTATTAAAAATAAAAAAACTGAGAAATCACATGTACATAAGTATTCACAGCCTTTGCTCAATACTTTGTCGATGCACCTTTGGCAGCAATTACAGCCTCAAGTCTTTTTGAATATGATGCCACAAGTTTGGCACACCTATCCTTGGCCAGTTTGCCCATTCCTCTTTGCAGCACCTCTCAAGCTCCATCAGGTTGGATGGGAAGCGTCGGTGCACAGCCATTTTAAGATCTCTTCAGAGATGTTTAATCAGATTCAAGTCTGGGCCACTCAAGGACATTCATAGAGTTGTCCTGAAGCCACGCCTTTGATATCTTGGCTGTGTGCTTAGGGTCGTTGTCCTGCTGAAAGATGAACCGTCGCCCCAGTCTGAGGCCAAGAGCACTCTGGAGCAGGTTTTCATCCAGGATGTCTCTGTACATTGCTGCAGTCATCTTTCCCTTTATCCTGACTAGTCTCCCAGTTCCTGCCGCTGAAAAACATCCCCACAGCATAATGCTGCCACCACCATGCTTCACTGTAGGGATGGTATTGGCCTGGTGATGAGCGGTGCCTGGTTTCCTCCAAACGTGACGCCTGGCATTCACACCAAAGAGTTCAATCTTTGTCTCATCAGACCAGAGAATTTTGTTTCTCGTGGTCTGAGAGTCCTTCAGGTGCCTTTTGGCAAAGTCCAGGCAGGCTGCCATGTGCCTTTTACTAAGGAGTGGCTTCCGTCTGGCCACACTACCATACAGGCCTGATTGTTGGATTGCTGCAGAGAGGGTTGTTGTTCTGGAAGGTTCTCCTCTCTCCACAGAGGACCTCTGGAGCTCTGACAGAGTGACCAACGGGTTCTTGGTCACCTCCCTGACTAAGGCCCTTCTCCCCCGATTGCTCAGTTTAGATGGCCGGCCAGCTCTAGGAAGAGTCCTGGTGGTTTCGAACTTCTTCCACTTACGGATGATGGAGGCCAGTCTGCTAATTGGGAACTTCAAAACAGCAGAAATTTTTCTGTAACCTTCCCCAGATTTGTGCCTTGAGACAATCCTGTCTCGGAGGTCTACAGACAATTCCTTTGATTTCATGTTTGGTTTATGCTCTGACATGAACTGTCAACTGTGGGACCTTATATAGACAGGTGTGTGCCTTTCCAAATCATGTCCAATCAACTGAATTTACCACAGGTGGACTCCAATTAAGCTGCAGAAACATCTCAAGGATGATCAGGGGAAACAGGATGCACCTGAGCTCAGTTCTGATCTTCATGGCAAATGCTTTGAATACTTATGTATATGTGATTTCTCAGTTTTTTTTTATTTTTAATAAATTTGCAAAACCTCAAGTAAAGTTTTTTCACATTGTCATTATGCGGTGTTATGTGTAGAATTCTGAGGAAAAAAATGAATTTAATCCATTATGGAATAAGGCTGTAACATAACAAAATGTGGAAAAAGTGACGCGCTGTGAATACTTTCCGGATGCACTGTAAATATTTTTCCTAAAAGTTTACATTTTCAAAATACTGTCTGGTGTTTCTTAACAACCATTTTCCAAGGTGACACACATAATGCAATGATTGTGATGTTGGCATGCCTGTCTCTTTTCTGTATTTTTCTCCTCCTCTAAGCTCTTTCACTTGCTAATGGTGTCAGTAACTTCTTAGCAACAGCCGCAGTTATGATCCCATATAAGCCAAGTTCCCTTTGAAATCTGCTTAAGTGTTTAAACGAGCGGTGCATTTGTTTCATTGCTTTATCTAGTCGTTTGTTTTCAAATCTCCTTTTTCACTTTGTGTGTGTATCTTAAAACCTTGCTGACCTTTTCAATTTTGAGATGTATTTGTTGGTTATTCATTTTACTTATTTGTGCACCATCTTGAGCTTACATTTACTATGCTTATGAATTGCCTGCCTATCTCATCTAAGTGCCTACAGCACATTTTTACAAAATTAACAATCGTAAATAACATAAGGCAGATTAATTTCCTAATATTTGTTAGATTTCACTACCAATATTTATGTGATCCCAGATCTGCCAGATATTATGGCTTTCACTATATGTATGCTGTTGAAATTCTATCTCCTGTGTGAGCACTTTCTTCATGTTAATGTTCTTTTTTGGTTATTTTGATCAATGCCCTTATTGTTTATTATAATAGCTATAACTAAATTGCTTACTAAATTGGAGTGTTTTCATCTCTCCGAGGTGCCATTTACATGCTAACTCTTAAGAATAAATGAGAAGGTTTACAAGGGGTGATTGAGAATGCCTGAGCCTGATGTATTAAGAGAAACACCAGCAAAAGCAAGCCAGTTTTATTTTTGAATCTAATCTCTGTGAATTCTAATAGGCTGCTTTTGGTCTTGTTCATGCAGCAACTCCTGTGTAGAGTAGTCATGGATTTGAAAAGATGCCACTGTTTCTGGAACTGCTTTTAAAACCCTGTGCAGTGTGCGCTAAAACATTTCCTAAAGACAGACTCCAACCAAAAATGATATATTTTTTCTAGGTTACTTACCCCATGTAGTTTGTAGTGGAGGCCAAGAAAATTTTCATCTCATGGTTTCAAGTAGAATGGAGACAAAAACGTTAGATATAAAGTAATAGGAACCAATTGTGGCTGATGTTGTACCAGAGCAAACAATGTGAAAAACGTCCATGGGTAAAAAAGAAAAAGCTTATGTTACATGTGTTGCATAATCCATGTCAGCTATCCAGTTATAGGGTCAAAATGTTCAAAAGGCACGCTTTTTAACTAAAATAATGTTAAGTATGTACTTTCTGAATAATTAGTATACATCTTAAAAAGGAAACTGAAACCTCATGAGAGTCACTTTTTAAACTGAAGACCCAACTCTTACCTTCATTCATTGGTCAAGAGCCCTGTCCTGTCATTAGTAGCTCACATGTGGATTATGCAACACGAGTAATGTGAGATTTTTTTTTCCCCCCATGGACTTTTTTCACATTGTTTGTAGTTGTACATCATTGCTCACTATTGTATTTTATTATATCATAAACTTTTTTCTCTCCATTTTGCATGAAAATATGAAGACAGACATTTTTCTCACCCACTAATACAAACTACATTGGGGTAAGTTAATATATACAGCATATGTTTTTGTGTGGAGTATTCCTTTAAACAGAATTGGCAAAGTTCACATCTTTACCTGATTGACTGTCACAAACACCAAAACAAATTGACATAATATTGGACCTTTTCAGGCCTATAATCAGTATTGAATACACTCTTGGCATCGTTTAAAAATTTTGCATGTGATCTTACGAGCACTGGGTTGGACCTTGAATTGAAGAATTACCATACATCCATTGTTTCGATAGTTGTTTAGATTCTCAGTCATACTGATGTATTCAGGTTTCATCTCCAGTTGTGAAATACTTCTTAAAATTTTCCCCGTCTTGGTTCATTACATCAACATTTTCTTGGAATGTTAGACTTAATGTTTAATTTTAGGAGTCAACAGTATGCACGTCCAAAGATATTTCCTTCAAAATCTGGACCCACCCAATGCCTGCCTTGCAGAGTTTCAGATAAGGAGAACAAAAAACTAGAGGTGATAACAAAGAAAGCGAAGAAAAAGGAGAAAATAAAGAAGTTTAATGTACTGTATATATACACATTCAGACATTCACACGTGCATGCATAATACTGACCATCACATCTCCCCGGTACCTTTTATAAATATGTGAATATATAGAATTTAAGGACCCTGAATGAAAGGATCCTCCTAACTGGGAGGAGGGAGTTGTAGAACTCTCAAAGATGAACATTTCAGCCGTCTTCCAATAAACCGTTACAATATGTAATACCGTAGATCCCGGAATACAAGCCGACCCGGTATATTAGCCGATCCCCTTCTCTACCGACTAAATTACATGTATTTGCCGATGACCGGTATTTAAGCCGACCCCCTCCAAGCAAAATTTTCTAAATTTCCTTAAAAGTGTCTCTTCGGGTATATTTATAATGTTTATCGGCGAGAATTTGAGACTGCCGGCATTTTTGATGGAAACTAGGAAGTGATTGCGGAGAAGTTTGGTAAATTGGAACCTTTGTGGTTGAAACTATATACGCAAAAACGGTACATCGGCGGGTGGATTTCCGGAGACTTGTTATAAATTTGATTAACTTAAATACGCAATACAGTGGACCCTTGACTTACGAACTTACTTCGTTCGCAAAGGCTAACCCATAATGCGTTCCAAACCTCCCACTACAACACTTACTTAACCTTTTCATAATAAAAAACACCAATATTTTTTCTAATGTACTAACCAAAAAGTTATAAAAAGTGCCTAGCCTACTTCGATTAGGCTAGGAGCATGGCGGCGCGCAGCGGCTCAGGGCTCTCCTTTTCAGTGCACTTTTTTGTTGTTTTTGTACTTTTTTTTTTGTCCTTGTTTGTGCACGATCGGTTCGGCAAACATCTGCTACACCATTCAGAACCTTATAGACATCGGTGTCCAGAGCCAGACATCTGTTTTGAGTGTTTTTCATCACACGCACAACATCCCAGACAACATAGCGAGACCAGCGGGCTCTCCGTGGTTTGTTGTCGGGTCTAGGAGACGACACAGACGGAGGAGGGAAAGAAAGCAGAAGCGGGGCCGCAGATACGGCATTATGCTAAGGCTAAAAAACAACCATACAAGCCCTATACAGAACTTTTTTCTGCACTGAAGGAGCTGCTTTTAATCTCATTGTAGATGCTTATAGTGACAGTAAAAGGCATTCTATTCTAGAAACAATTTCATACTGTACTCGCCATTTAATTTGACATCTTTGGGCTGCAGGAAGGGAGGAGGAGGAGGAGATATTTCCACACAATGTCCATCTTCGTTTCGAAATTACATCCACAAACACATGTATCTGGGCTCCGACTGACGCTACTAACGCTCTCGGTTGTTTGTTTACAATCGCGCAAGCGGATACACGTGACCGCATCCGTTTCGTAACGCAAGATGTGGATCGTGAATCAAAATAAATTTTATTTTAAACTTCCCGATAATTTATTATACATTTTATTAATAAAATCAACAACTAAAACACTTTTTTGAATAAATTCTTTATTTAATTTAAAGTACCGGCATGCAAAGTTACTTCTTCATCTGAAAGATGGCTCTGTGGTTTCGTCATTATTTACTTCCGTATTCATCGGCAAAACCGGCATTGCGCTGGAAATCTGGAATCTGAAATGATACTCGTTGTATAAACCGAACCCCAAACTCCAAGCCAAAAATCTAGGACGAAATTCTCGGCTTGTATTCCGGGATCTACGGTACAAGTCTTCAGTTGCTGCTCTCTAGTGGCGATCAAATTGTGTTCCCCAAGTGTGAGTCAAGTTGCTTGCAAGCAGACTGTAATTGGGGGGAAAGTGACATTTAAACCTTTCTGATAGGTTAGTCTTTTTTAATGTGCTTAATAAAGCATTTATTTGACTGTAACCAACATCTACACTACTAAATCAATAGATACATGAAAAATGTGCCTAAAACTACCACCATGGAGTACACCATCTTCTTTGTGGACAGTAACAAGTTGTGGTTCAATTTCATGCCTACCTGCTCTGCTTCTTTTTGCTTGCTGTGGTCGCCCAATGCTCTCTCACCCATACGACACTTCTTCCATCTCATCCTTTCTCTTTAGTCCAGCTGATCTCGGTCACTGTGCACATCTCTCTACTAAATTCACTTGGTTGTCAAACTGGAACACTTAAGTCCGGTCAAGGCCGTGTTTTATCTCCATGGCTCCAGTGACACGAGCACCAGTGCTTCAAGCTGTTAATTGAGCTTCATGGCCAAAGGCATATTATGGATCACTGACTAAAATCTGATACATTGAAGTGCAAATATAGCAGCCAGTGTTGATCAGCAAAATTAATTTTCATAGTGAATGTGCTGCATACACTGATGATCTTGTTTGTTGAATATTTTCTTAGAAATTCCGTCTGGCCAGCTTAGACAAACATTCTTTTTTCCATAACACCCCATGATACTTTTTAAGACCAGCATGACATCACAGAGCTGTAGCAGCCATACACAGACCTTTAACACATGCATACTATAAGCATATCTCACATTTTATGCTGATACCAGATCTGCTTCGTGCATGCATACTTGATTTGTACTCCAGCTGGATTTGCACCCTGCATGCATTTATATAAAAAAAATTGTGAGGTATATTTATACTGGGTGGTCCAGGGAAATGCACAAATAAACACATAATAAAATACATTTCTTATAAAATGCTTTCACAGCAAACGTTTGTTGCGCACCACTCCATTGCTCCATTATAACTTATGGTAAGGGGTTTCTAAATGAGGTCGCATTGGTTTCAAACCACTGCCAACACCCCAGGGTTGCTAACACCTAGTTCCAAAATTTCCTGTTTCCCTGCGCCACCCTGGTGTATGTATGTATGTGTATATACTGTATATATATATATATATATATATATATATATACACACACATATATACATGCAAGGAGTGGGCAAAAGTAGATTTACAAGGAATACACAGCATAGTTGGCAGACACTTCCCTTGCCCTCAAGGTACACTTTATATACCATTGCACTCAAAACTAATCCAGTTTCCTCCTTCCTCATTGACTTTAATGCCTATCATTGAGTTCAGTAAAGTTCTGCAATTTTTGTTCATCACTAATAGCCACACTGGGTTTAATTTTTTAGTATTTTTCATATTAATGCCTTTTCGTAAAATAAATGTGGAATATAACGCAGAATTATGCTAACAACTGACTGTCAGATTCGCATGATGCTGCGTTAGATTTGACTTTAGCAAAGTGGTTCTCAATCCAAAAACACTTGCCTCTAGATCAGCTACTGGTCCTGGTATTTTTCATGGTAGCAGCACCCTTAGCTAGCTACCATTGACACCACCTCGCAGAGAGAAAGAGAGAGTGGGAGACATCACCAAATTCTCCACAGGATTTCTGGAAGTAGTAATCAACAGGTAGTGCCGTTAAAGTTAGAAGTTCGTGTACTGATCACTGTGACCCCAAACCTCAGATTTACCTGTGAAGGACTAAGTCATCAACCTGACCAAACGCAATCCCCTGGGTCACAAATCCCCAGGTACATGGCTGTCCGATGACTTTAATCCCATTTATTTTTATTTTTCAGACAAATACCACTATGTGGGAAAACTTCTGAAGCCAGGAGAGGAGCCATCGGAGTATGCCGATGATGAAGATGAAAAAGACTCAAAGGACAAAAAGAAAGATTAAAAACTAAAACACTAAAAAAAAAAGAAAGTAATTCCTCCATCCCTTAAAGTTTGCTGATGGCTGTCAGTTAATTTTCTAGTTTACTTTAAAGTAACAAATTCCTGGGGGCCTCTTGCCTGTTATGTAGGGACTTTTGAAGGTTGATTAACAGTAGTTTAAACTAACTAGTGTTTTTTTATCTTTATACTCGGACATGTATTAAATTTCCTTGATGTCTATAAATCCCTAATCATCTTTGTGTATGCTTTAGAGGTACCAAATATAGAATTCATAAATTTCTAATGTCGGCTGCAGATGACTGACGGATTGACTAATGTCTGTTGAATTTTACTCCACTATAACTCCCCATTTTATCATTTAAATTCTTCATTTCTTCTGAGTAAATCAATGTTACTATAATTTTAAAATTGAATATAAAAGGCTATCAAATAAGGGAACCTTTAACAAAATGTGAAAATATGATATTTGCAGGAATATTTGTGTTACAAATATCAATGTAGACGAGTATAGCAGGACTGAATTAATGGTGGGTCTTTAATGCAAGGGGTCTTGATCTTTCACTGAACATTCCTGTCCAATTGACTATTGAGGATATCGTCTCGATTATTACAGTATTCTGGACAACACAGAGTCCTTTCCAAACTGCTAAGCTTATTTTAATGGATGACAAAATTTTATCATTTTACATTTATGTGCATACAGATTTATATCTACTCTATATTTGTCTATAAAGATTGTCTATTAGGAAGTTTGTCCTTTATTCATTATATAGAAGGTGACCAGATTTTATATTTAAAAACTTCTATCAATGGAGGGCAGTTTACAAAATTGAAGTAACCTGCAGCCCCACATTTTTAGGTTTTAGGATATCTAAGTAAACCCTCAGATTGAGAACTGAGGGATACACCTTGATATTAAAAACCAGTTAATTACCTTAAAATGAGCACTGTGTGAAGATACGCCCCTTCATAAAATTTCCATGTATACGATATCACCATTCTGGCACCTTGGCAATTATAAAATGTGAAGGGCAAGAAAAGAGAAATTCAGACCAACCAAGTGTTGTTTATATGAACTCGGTGCCATCCTGTTTCATTATCTGGGAGGCTCATTTGAACTCTCGCCATCCACCAGGGCACTTTGTTGCTAGGAAACTAAAACCTGGGCATTCTGATTGGCATTCTGCCCCTTGGGCAGCGTGGACAACCTCTGGTTAGACATGCACGCTGCATGGGAGCATTGGCTGGGTTTCTGAGCTCCTGGCTGGACTGCACCCAAACCTACCGAGTTTAACTTCCTTTTCACCAACAAGTAGTCGTCATTTCTCTTGTGTTTAAAGAGACGTGTTCCCAGCTTTTTATTGTGACTTTTTTGCATTAAATTTACCATCAGAAATATTTTGGGGGTTTTTCTCCTTGCTGTTCAACTGAGATAGCCCTCCTTGTGAGCGGTGAAGTGGGCAGCCCAATGAAACACGGAAGCCTGTGATTGAAGGTACATTCATTTCTCCCGTGTATTCATTCCATTAATGAGGCAGAGGTTTGTTTGTTTTTTGCCAGATTTTTGCGATTTTGCTGCTTAGAAAGAAACATGGCAACTGTGTATGTTTTTATTTCTCTTTTGTAATCAGTAAAAATGATAATCTGTTTTTATTTACTGAATTTTCTTAAGACAGAAAAATAATAAATGAATAAATACATTTATTTGCTTGTGTTTTTTGAAAAAATATTTGTAAAGTATAGAATATTGTTTCTTTAATCTACCAATTTCTGTTTTTGTAAAAATAGAAACTCTTCAAAAGTGATGTGTAATTCACTTCCATCCATCAACCAGCCCCAGTCATTCCAGTGAAGAGTCCTGGGTGGCTGCACACAATCCCAGCAGCACTGAGCACAGGGGAGGACGACGTCTAAAGGCCATGTCACATTTGACGACTTTTCCAGCAGTTTTTCATTTGTAGCCTTCATCTTCATATCTGGAGGTGTCAGCAGTGCGCTCCCGTGAAGCCTAATGTCATGTAATGTGACATACCCAGCGACTCACTCTGATAAAATCAGACGGGTGTGATTTTTGTCTTTAGGCGTGAAGTGTGCAGCAATGAGAAATAAGGAACGGGGGGCTTTGGGCTTGTCTGTCTCGTGTTTTACGTACCACAAATGAAAAGAAAAAAAAAAACTGCTGCTGAACTTGCTGTGCCTGTTTGTACATCGCCGGCTCCATTGGGCAGCGTGTGGTTGGCTGTCACAAAAAAAGGGCCGAGCAAGACTGTGCTGGAAGATCAGCACTCGGTCACTAAATGTGACATGGCCAGTTGTTTAAGTTGACATCGTCCAACAACGAGATTGACAAATGCAGTCAGTAAGTCGGACAAAGCCAACCATTAAAAGTCGTGTAATGTGATGTGACCTGAAATGGAACACTAACAGCGCAGGGTAAAGCAGAATTATCTAAAACGCACGTCTCTGAGATGAAACTGGAATATCAAGGGCAAGTCGAATTCACACAAACTCCACACAGAGGGGTTCAGGCTGACGTTTGAACTCGGGACTCTGGAGACGTGAGGTACAAGTGTGACCAATGCACCACTGTCTGTCTCTTAAGTGATTTTAATCTGAGTTTAATAATAGTAAAGTAAAACACAGTGGAGACATTTATTCCATTGTATTAAGGGAAGCACACAAAAGAATTTGACAAATTACCTGTTCAAGTCTGTTTTGCTGTTTAACGTCCCGTTCTGCACAAACTGTTTAAATGCAAATTGCTGAAGTCAGTCTGAGTGCATGTTATGTACGTGGAAATGCTGCATGATTTAGTCATACATTATGCTTGCATTCCGAGCCAATAAGCATACACTTTGGACTCTATGAAAATGGCCCATTTTTAAAGAGGTAAAAGTCAGGGTGACTGGCAGTTTGGGGTCTGCTCTGGCTATGGTACAGTAGCATCCCTTGGTCCTAATGTTTCATGTGAATGAAGACTGCATTACAAGAAATCTTACAGAATCCTCCACACAGAATCTTTCCACATGCGTGCCTTCCTTCTTTCAAAACCACCATCCATCAATCCTGTCCCTCCAGGCAGCATCAGATACAAAGCACAAGTTCATCTGATGGCACACCCATGCATACACCTCCAGTTTAGACTCGCCGGTCAACTTCATTAGCGTGTGTTTTGCATGTGGGAGGAAATTTGAAGTAGCACAACAAAAGCCATGAAGTCACAAAGAGAATCCACAACCTCCTGTAGAAAGTCACTGAGCTGGGACTCCGACCCTGTCGCTTGGAGCTGAGAAGTGGCTCAGTATGGCTTCTTCAAGCAAGGTCTCATACGATCACAAACTGCACAACACAGCCAATCCTGGCCCCCTTTTCCCAGCATGTTTCTCCTTATTCTTGTTTGATTGCCTGGCTTTCTATTAGATCAGTTTGTCAACTAGGAGTACAAGTCTCAAGTGATCTCGAGGCATCATGTCCCCCTCCACTACACCAAAGACATCATCCAAGAGGGGAAAAGATGGGTGTCCTAAGTCTTGGTAATTTTAAACAGAATGTGTGCCTGAAATAGAGTGGAGAACTGTAACGTGTTAATGGCTTCACGAGTCAAAAGCAAACTAGGGCACGGTGTAGGTGAAAGGGCCCCTGAGTAACATAGAGGGGGAGATACTGGGAAGAAAGAGCATTGATCGATGTGGAGTTGGAGAAGGAGACAGACCTCAGGATGAAGTTGTTGTCAGTGTGGAGTAACTGATGAGTGATGATATGATGAAGACGATAGGATGGCATGCCTTTCAGCATAGCAGGGTCTGTTCTACAGCTAGCGGTTAGGGGGCCGGGGGGCGAGCTGGAGGTCTCCTTGCAGGTACTGAAGGAGGTGGCTTGAAGCGAGCGCTCAGAAGCACAGGTTTGCTGCTGTAGTTGAGTACTTGTGAGACAAGACGATGCCAGAGGAGAACTGTGGACTTGTAAATTGAAAAAGTGCGAGGAAGGAGTGGATGAGTGAACAGAAGGTCTCTAGTATGTTTATATAGCATTGTTAAAAAATGCTTAAATGTGTCTGAGGTACATTAAGTCCACACAAAAAGAGAATGAAAATGTACCTTCATGAAACACAGTCAAATCTGATCAAGTTCTTGTGTTTTATAAATATATTTAGTCCTTCATGTGCAGCGAAGTAAGTAAGATCCATTCCCAAAGTGAGACCCCAAAGATTCACAGTATGAACACTGGCCGCTGCGCCACGTCCATAGCAAAGAGCTGAATGAAATCTAAATTGACATTTTATAGGATGGTCCAGATCTAATTATGCAATTTTCATTACGCTATAACTTATTAAGTTTATTACATAGAAAATCACCCGAAAAATCCCAGACCATCGAGAAGTGTGCGAAATGACGACATGAAGAATCATCTTTGTGCCGAACTGCAATCGTCCCCGCATAAATCAAAGTCATCCAGACGATCAGGATCTGCAAAATTAGATCTGCACCACCCTGTATTTACGGGTTCCTCTTACTGGATTGCACGCAGCACACTCTTTACTATGGCAAGCTGTTTTAACATTTAATCCGGTTAATTTGATATGTGCTTTCAAAACTTTGATATCATTAGTTTTAAATTTGATATCAGCATTTTTAAACTTGATATCGGACTTATAAAATTTGATATCAAGCTTTTGAAATTTGATATCAACATTTTAAAAATTGATATTGTGCTTTTGAAACTTGATATCATGTGTTTGAAATTTAAAATATCACACTTTTGAAATTTGATATGACAGCTGAAATGCAAATATATATGCATTTTAAACTCTATTTTCTCATTTTGATATCACATTTATAACATTTAATATCGTGCATTTCAAATTTGATATCCACCTTTTGAAATTTGATATCGAGTTTTTAAAATTTGATATCACGCTTTTGAAATTTGATATCACACTTTTGAAATTTGATATCAAATTTCAGAAGCTCAATGTCAAATTTCAGAAGCTTGATATCAAATTTCATAAAAAGACATGCATTAAATGTTAAAGTGACCTGTCATACTATGGAAGCATTTAAGGTCTCTTTTTTGAAATTAAGTTTCAAAAGTGTGATATCAAATTTTAAAAAGTCAATATCAAATTTTAAAAGCGTGATATCAAATTTTAAAAAGTCAATATCAAATTTTAAAAGCGTGATATCAAATTTCAAAAGCATGATATCAAACTTTAAAAAGTCGATATCAAATTTCAGCAACTTGACATCAAATTTCAAAAGCTTGATATCAAATTTAAAAGCAACGATACCAGCATTGTAACTGCTGATATCATGTAAAACAGATTCAATGTTAAAATGGCCTGCCATACTTTTCTGCTTGGCTGTGCGACTGGAGCCCAGCCAAAGGGCCGGTGTAGCGTCCATGACGTTTGCTTTTGGCCTCACACCCAGTGGTGCTGTGATGATCACTGAGATCCTAAACTGAGACGAGTACATTTACTTACTCCTCAGCACATGCAGGATTAATTGCACGTTTCAAACCAAACTAACTTTTGTGCGATTCTTTTCGCTTGGCCTCTTTAGACAGCTGGTGTACATGTTTAAGGTTTCTTTATTTCGTCATTTTTACACAAGAAAACATGAAATTTGCCTTCTCAGTTGCATCTAATAACAGACAGAATGAGATAAAACAGACAAATAGAAACAAGAAAGGTTAAGGTAAGGCAGTTAGATAATACATATTTACACCAAAAAAAAAGCTTACAGGATGAATATCAAAACCTTAATCATTATCTCCAATATTTCTTACTGAAAAGTCGTATGGCACTAGGAAGAAAGGAGTTTGTGGAGTGATTTGTGTGGGTTTTCAAAGTGACTATCCTTCCTGATTTACTGAAGTTTAGTTCTCCGTGTAATGGAAGCCTGTCATCAGTTGGGCTGATTTCCAGTTTCTTTAACATTGCCTGCCCTCTGACACACACACACTAGTCAAATCATCTCCATCAACCCCAATAACTTCAGCTGCATACTTCATAATCTGCTGGAGCGCTTTTGAGTTTTGGTTTGTCAGACTGATAAACCAGGCAATGAAACTGAAAGTGATCACAGACTGCGATAAAAGGACAACATGAGGTCCTTGTCTACTTTAAATAGTTTGAGTTTATGGAGGACAAATAAGCCTGGTTGCATTTAGAGAATCATTTTTTGGTATTTGTATTCCAGTTAAGATTGTTATCTAGATTAGTTCCTAAGTATTTATATTCAGTCACTATTTCTACCTCCTCTCCCAGAACTACAATGGGTGAACATACAGATTTCTGTCTCTTAAAATCAAATATCATTTCTTTGGTCTTTTTTTTCCATTCCGAGTGAGAGTTTTTATTGCACCCGTTTACCAAACAGTCCACTTGATTTAGATAGTGGCTTTCATCCTCCCCAGATGTGCGTCCTATGAGCAGGGTGTCATCAGTATACTTGACATTGGAGCAGTGGTCATTGTTCTGTCTCAGTTACCAATGAAACACAATACTTTGGCGATGTGATGTCGTCTGCTTTTTTTTTTTGTTTTTGTGGAGTGTGGAGAATATGCTTTGGTAGTAATGCGTAAGGGTTATTTTTTTAAGTAATGCATATATTTTTACTTGAATAAAATAAGTATTCCATTATGTTACTTATTACTCTAAAAAGTAATCTGACTTCATACGTTACCCCCAAACCTGTAGAGGAATGTCAGTATGTATGTCAGTGCTGTCATACGTATTACTGAATGCCGAGAGAAATGGTGGGAGATGAATGACCGTTTAAAATGTCATTTAAATTAAAGGTTTATGCTTAAGTGCTGAAGGATAAAACTGAACACGAGGAAGCAAGTCAACCAAATTCAGGCGTTAAATAGAATTTGGGTACCAAGACTCGCTGCCTTGTGCAGAGTCGGCTCTTCCAGCCACAAATCAAATGAACTATTCAGTCACCCATTTCCTGAACCTGTTTAATCCCATTTTAGGAGTGCAGAGGTCCGGTGCAAGTCTGTCACAGGGCACGCTCACGCACACATCCACATTCACTCATCCAGGCCAATTATAATAAAAGTATTCTACAATTAATACAGCAGAAAAGTCTTTTATTATCCAAGAATGTTCTGTAAATACAAGTACTCTTCAATATTCCAGGCCAAAATGACAGTAAGTGTTAGTCACAAAGTGCGATCTTTCAGGCACTTCGGCGTCAGCGACTCTGCTAAAGTGCTACAGATATCAAATCTTTAACACACAAAGTAGCCTGCATAACAGTTTGCATTTAGAAGGACTTTGCACCAACTTTGGAGATTATTTTTGTGTTCTGATGTCCATGAATCATATTTATAAACACTTATTTCAATGTTTTAAAGAAAACTGTACAAAATTCTTTTCTCTCTTATAAAAAGGCACTTCAAGTTAACAGCATGTTAAAGGCAGACCCAGGAGACACTGCGGACTCACCTGGACTAGAGATTCCTGGGGGAGTCGGACCCCAATGCTGGGGGATGGGCTGACCTGTATGGGCCAACACAGTGACTCCCCTCACGAGGACGAGTGGATAGAAAGTGAGTGAAAACACACTGTGACCAACTAACAATTTCCGATATCATGACATTTCTTCAAATTTGTCACCAACACCAATGCAGTGTAGCAGAACGTCACAGGTAAAAAAAAAAAAAAAAGCACCTGAATGCCAGCCAGCCATCGTTCATCCTACCCCTCCAGAGTCACAGGCCACCCCATTCCTGATTACGGATACCTTTCTTTTTCCGTAAATGTGGCACAATCCATTTAAATGACCAGACCAAAATACAAACTGGGCCTGTTAATGCTGGAAAAGGGTTGAAATCTGACTGACGACGAGATGCTCTCCATAATCTTTATATCTATTCAGTTTTAACTTGGTAGAAGGAGCAAGAACAGTTCAGAACTCGTGCACTGATTGAATGTACCTGAAAGACATTATGGTTGCAGTTTACCTTTCATTTTTGGATCCCCGCTTCATTTTGGAGTGTGAAGCCAAACCCAACAGCAACAGAAGGAACACAGGAGTGACACCTGAAGGCCAACATCACAAAACCAAGTAAGCTTCAACGCTCATTTTTATTTAATTTTAACAGACTGATTAATGAGCTCAAAAAATGAATGAAACCTCAGGGTTTCATTTTCTGTGGTGATATTAATCTTTCCTTTCCAGAATGTTCTTCCTTTAGATTGAGTTGCTCCTCACTTTGAAATTTTATTAGAGGTTCTCCTGGCCAGAGGTGCTTTCCCAGGCTGGTGGGAGGCACGTTTCAGCGTAAACCTGCTTTTTGTACACACTCTGTTCTCGTCACTAGGCTCCTTACAGTTTGTTGGCAGCCACTGTCTCATTTCGTCATGATAATAATTAAAAGACCCAAAACTCTGAAAGTAGTTCTGACCATTTGCCGATTCATCCCACAGATACTTGGGATTGTGGTAAAGTTCTGTGTGTTGATCCAGCGCCCGTTTGCCTTTTGTTGTAGACCTCGACTTGTCCGCCCTTCTCTTCTTGTGCTTGGGCTCATTTTTGTCATGTCGTGAGTTCTTGCGTTTCTTTCTTTCTTTCTTTTCCACGTCCTTTTCTTTGCATGGATGTTCCATTTTTTTGCTTTTTGTTTTCTTGATTTTTGGACCCAGCTGGTCCATCCCCACTTCATTGAAGGAATGAATTTTCTTTTTCTTTTTCAAAACCTTCTCTCGTTTTGCCTGTAGAGGTGGATTTACCGAGAAGCTCTCACCTGCTGGGAAGATGTCACCATCTTCTTCCTGCCAATTGTCTCTGACTCTGTCGTTTTGCTCCTTTGTGTCACTCTTGTCATTCTGCTCCTTACTTTGTTTTGAATGTCTTTGTGATTCTTTTTTTTTCCTTATCTTACCTGAAATATTTATATTTTCCCAGTCGTTTCTGACACCAACGTTTGCCTTGACCTCGTCAGTTGAGCTGGTTTTTATTTTCTCCAAGTGTACTGACATTAAAGCCTCCGGTGTGCAAGCTCTTTTCTTGCAATATGCTAAATCTGACTGCTGAATCTCCTCCATGTCTTTGAAAGTCCTTGATTTGTTCCACTGTTCAGAAACATCTCTGTTATTTCCCATGATTATCCCATCATTGTCCAAATCAAAAGAGTTTGTTTCCACCCTTTTCAAAGTAAATTTCCACATGCGCTGGTCTTCCTTCCTGAAGGCTATGTGACCTCCATTTTGGTAGATACCAGCTTTGGTGCTAACATTCCCATCTGTGTGCCGTAAGCTAATCTGGAAATTCTTTCCATTGCTGCATACCATTCTGTGCCAACCTTCAGTCTGCTCCTTAGGTGCTGGAAGGCTGTGGCAAAGGCGAGCATAGCTGGGACAAGAGTAATAATTTAACAAATAGTTCAGGAACTCTTCAGATTCGTAAATCTTCTCTCGTTTACCTGATCTGTTCAAATTGCTTTGTGGAGGGACGCAGCTCATTTGAACACGCATGCCCATGTAACGTTTGAACGACTGGGCTATGTCTCGGTCTTCGTGGTTTTGCTTGATTGTTACCTTTAGGCTATCGCTCTCATAATTGCGAGTGGCACTCTTAAGAGCAACCGACGACTGGTATGGTATACTTGACAAATCTCCATCAGCATTAGTCCTGTCGTCATTATAACTGGGAGACGGTTTTCTGGGCTCTTCTTTAATCTGTTGGGCTTCTTCTTCCTTTTCTTCCTCCTTTTCTTTTGGCACTTCTCCTGACTTGGGAGGCTTGTTTATAGATTTCTGAAATTAAACAACATTAACAGTTACTTAAAAAGTCACAATGATGTGAATACTTAATAGTGTATTCATCACAACATATTAAGAATTCCCAAAGTACAGCTTATCAAGGACATGGACACCTGCTCCATGAGCCTATGGTCTTCTGGATGAAATACATCCTAATGTTTTAGTGAACTGTACCCGGAGCCTCCTTAGCGTTACATTTTTTCTCGAAAAGACATGTAAAAAGAGTCGATTATTTTGGCTTGAAAAATGACATATTTATTATTTCTGATCTTTCTACTGTAAAATGTGCACAACACTAAAAATACAAAGTCAGAAGTGTAGAAAGTATAATAATGATACAAATAATAATGAACAATAATAATAAAAATAATGCTAATACTACAGTATATACAGTATATTGTCAAAATGTGTCGTTTGTGTGGCATATCTTAAAAGCACGTTGAAATATACACTCCATCGTCATAGTTGGGACAATAGTAGTGTGATTCCTTGCAGATTTTCTTTCCAGACTGATCGGGTTTTGAACAGCACACGTGCGATTGACACGAGTGTCACTTTCGATTTCACTGTCCATTTCAGTTTCACTGCCTGATGACAGATTCACTTCGACATCACTGCTCGTATCGCTGTCAAGAGCGTGCAACACCTGGGCTGCTGAAAAACGTTTCTTACCAGACGCCATTATGAGGCCTGCCCCGTTGCCTAGGTAACACTCGGGCCTGTCGCTTACACAACACACGCCTATATTGTTTTCCTTATATCGTTTTTTTTTTTTCCCCCGTGTATTTCAAATGAGGTCTCACAGGGAATGCTGCACAGCTTATTTACAACCTCACTCAATTCTACTTGACACGTGTGCTATGGAAACCAGCATCCTATTCGCTTTCCATGTTGCTTTCACACACTCTCTGGATGTAGACAGTGCGAAGTCTATAATTCGTAAAGCTCCCCCACCCAACCCCATCACATCACAAGCAGCTGTCAGTTTGAACCTTCATTTACAACATCGTAGTGAGTTGGAGGCAGTTGCGGCCCACTGCCCTGGAGTTCTGTCGCATAGTCTGACAGACCCAGTGACTCACCAAAACTAGTCTGTGATTGGCTCCAACCCGATTGTTGTGTCGGCGGGGGGGGGGGCGGGGGTTGTATGTGCCTGAGAGCTGACAGCCAATGAATACTCATCTGTATATGCGATGACGAGTAATGAGGCATTTTGGACCTCACAAGCAAACGAGAAGTTTGCCTGTTTGGTGTCTCATGTTTTACGTACCACAACAGAATAGAGATTATTATGAATGCTTCCATCAGGCAGCATATTATTGGCTGTCAAAAAAAGGGGCTAGCATTCTACATTAAACTTCACCTACCACACATCTGTCTAACTGTGAATTCTATAAGGCTTTGGCTGAAAATGTAACTTGTACACTAATTTTACATTGATAAATATAAATTACAAAGTGCAGTGGTCCCAGCACTGATTTCTAAGCAAATGTATTTTTGCGCTCACTTATTGTGGAGAGAAAGTCTTCCTCCTGTTTTTTGTGCTTCCTGTAAACCGCAGCATAAATGGTAACTCCAAAATAAAAAACTGTATTGAAACTAAAGAAATGATATTGAATGTAGCACTACGATCAGATGCTATTTTGATTGCTCATAAAACTCTAGTGTATTTGTGAAGCACGCTGTCCCCCATCCAGACCCCTACTGACTATGCCCATGGCGGATGTGGATTTCTTTAACTTCACTTTGACAAAGGAATCCATTAACGTAGTTGTGAAACAAGTTATCTTAGCCAGCCAATATACAGTCAGTGAGGTCATGTCAGTCACCCTTTTAATATATTATGATGTTGCATCTGCTCAACATTTTACATTTTACCCAAATAAAAACCTTTTGTTTTTGACGTTTTGCTAATAGTACAAGGGTGTTGTACCATGTTAGCCATTATGGATGCAATGAGAAGTTAAGCAAAATGACACCTTTTATTGGCTAACTAAAAAGATTACAATATGCCAGCTTTTGAGGCAACTCAGGCCCCTTCGTCTGGCAGATGTAATACAGAGACTGGAGTTCCCTGTGTTTATACACACACTAGGTCAGATACAGCTTTGGGAAACCTTTAAGTGGGTCAACTTAAATGTAAAAAATTAATAGACGTCTTCAGGCTAAGATTGATTTAGCAAGAAAAGAGAACAATGTATGGTCAAGAGCTTTGGATAAGATAACTGTCCACCAAAGTCTTTTGAAGTTTCTGATAAGTTTTCCATACAAAGTGGATCTGTAGTCAGGTTGTGTGGGTCAGTCCAAGAGATGCAAATAATCCTCATATCTGGTCATAAAACATTTGTCTCTATTTAAACCATGTTGTGATGTGTTAAATTTTAGCATCAATCTGACTGCCCGTTCCTTTTCTCTTGCTTTGTTCTAAAGTTGCCCAGAAGCACTGTCACTTTAGAGTCCTTCTCACAGTGTCAGTGGCTACTGAAATGAGCTCCTACAGGAACATCCCTATTGCCATGCTTAATGTGGAACCAGTGTAAATTCATTCTTTTGGCGGAGTGTTTCCACATAGACGGCAGTGTTGGGACATTTCAATCAAATAATTTGACCACATTAGATGATCTGCAGGAAAATGATCCCTTTATGCGTTGTTCTTGTCACCGAGAGACATATTCCCAGAACATCCCCTCCCCTCCTGGCCTACAGACAACCACCAAACCCACAGCAACTTATTGTCCAAAGCTCCCAGAGTCAACCAACAGATAATGGCGTGTTTCCCTGCCTATAGAAAAGATGTAAAATGTCTACTCACATTTATGATGCATATTGTGTAGTTATACCACATTGCTGGCAATGATGACATTATTTATGTAAGTAGGGAAGAGCAGCAGGCAGTAAGTAAGCTGGAGAGAGAAGACGCACATTCAAAGAGGCTGTAGTGTTGGAGAGTGCATTGGGAATCACTTGAATAGCCAGTCTGAGCGCTAGGACAGATGCATTTCTCTAGATTGTTTCAGGAGTGGAGGGGATAAATGTGGTGAGCTGGATTTTTTTTATTTTGTGTTTTGAGTTATCCCTACCCTGAAGGGACCTGAAAAGATGGTGAAGGGGCAAAGGGCCCGTGTGCAGTAGTGGTCTCTGAGTGTCTTGGGAGAGCCTTTTCCTGAATAAGGAGAGAAAGGGAAATAGGCCCAGAGTGCCAATGGCTTGTTTTTTTATATTTTTAATTGCATAAATATGGGCTGTTTAATGGACTTTGCACTGCTTGCACTTTATTTGTTCGACTGATGATTTTTGGAAGACGCCACATATCATGTGTTTTTTATAAAGAACTGTCTATATTTTATTTAACATCTTGTATGTGTTTCGCTCACTCACCATGCTTTAGACTTGGACATGACTATGCCCTGCATGGTAGCCATTGGAAGGCTTGTGGCGAGCAGGGGGCATAACAATGAGCAACAACTACAACCCCTGGCAAAAATGATGGAATCGGTGCTCTTGGAGGATATTCATTCAGGTGTTTTACTTTGTTGCTAAAAAAAGGAATCACAGATATGACACAAACAGATTTTCTTTAACAGCTGAACTTTCTGGAATTGTAAAACATACTTCAAAAAAAATTAGATGAAATAATTAATGGCACATTTTTTGTTTGAACCAAGTAGAGGTAGTGGAAGAAATTATGGAATCACTAACCCAAAAATCACAATGAGTGCTTTGCTTTATCCCCTCTGGCTCTTATGGCAGCTTGAATTCTATGAGGCATGGACTTCAATAATGGAAAACAATATTCTTCATCACTCAGGTTCCACCTTTCTTGTACAGCAGTTGACAGATCAGCTTTGCAGTATGGAGCCTTGTCACTGACCATCCATCCAGCCATGCATCCATTATCCAACCCACTATATCCTCGCATAGGGTCACAGGGGTCTGCTGGAGCCAATCCCAGCCAACACAGGGCTCAAGGCAGGAATAAACCCCAGGAAGGACGCCAGCCCACCGCAGTGTCATGGACCATTTTTTCAAATTCCACCATAAATTTGCAGTCAGATTGAGAGCCAGACTTTTTCCTGGTCATATCATTGAGTTGATATGCCTTTCCTAAAGAAACATTTGAACACTCTTTGCTCTGTGGCAAGATGCATTATCATCCTGAAAAATGACTTCATCACCACCATCAAACCTAATTTCCATCAAAGGAATGAGATAAGTGTCTAAAACGTCCGTGTATACTTATGCATTTACTGGAGAGGCAATGATTGCCATCTCTCCTGGTTCTTTACCTGACATGCAACCCTAAATCAGCAATGAATGCAGAAATGTGCTTGTTTTCTTCAGGTAGTCATCTTTATATGTTTCATTGGAACGGCACCAAACAAAAGTTCCAGCATCATCTCCTCAGCCAGTGTGATTCATCACTGATTATTACTTTCATCCAATCAGCCACAGTCTATAACTACTTCTCTTTAGCCCTCTGTAACCTTGTTTTCTTCTGTTTAGGTGTTAATGATGGCTCTTTGGCATGTAAATCCCATTTCCTTCAGACGATTTCTTACAGTTCGTTCACCAACATTACTCCGCATTCTGCCCACTTGTTTTTCATTTCTTTTGTTGTGCATTTTTTTTCCAGGCATATTGTTTTGAGTTTTCTGTCCTGATGCCTTGACGTCTTCCTTGGTCTATCTGTACGCTTCCCTTTTCAAGCTTTCAAATTTTGTTTGTACTTGTTCCATATTTTAGACACCTCTGTCTGAGAACGACCAACATGTTGTGCCGCACTCCGTGCTGAATTTCCTTCATGAAGGAGTTTTATAATCCTATCCATTATTTCAACTGACAGCTCCCTTGTTTGGGCCATAGTTTCTGTCAATTAGCCCCGTGCAACATCTCGTTTGGGCCTGCATGCCCTCGCTCTGAACTGACGACTGATTGGCCTATTCAGGCATGCACAGGGATGTGTTGTAGAAATGCAAATTACCAGGTGATTCCATCATTTTTCCTCATCGTTGAGTGATTCCATAATTATTTTCCTCTACTTGCTCTGAACAAATAAAGTGACATTAATTACAACAATTTCATTACATTTTTTGAGGTATGTTTTACAATGCCACAATGTTCAACTATTAAATAGAATTTGTTTTTGTTTTTTTTTTGCAACAAAGTAAAACAGCTGAATGAACTCCAGTACTCCAAGAGTACCGATTTCCATAATTTTTGCAGGTGTTGTATTCAGCCAGCTTTTCTTACTTACTGTATTTAACATCTGAATTATGTACAGTTGGAACATATAACTTATGTCCATCAAGATGACCCGAATTGCTGTGGACTCGCACCACGAAGTGTGTCAGTTCAATGAGTGGTAACTGCCGATGGCCAGTCATGAACCTGCAACGTCTGCCTCAGAAGGCGTGTGCTAAACGGAAGGCTCCTTTGGTCAGCTGTGCAGATGCTGCTTCTGAACTCTGCAAGTGGAACACCTCATGGTAATGTCAGTTGATCTCTCTCTGTGTCAGCCCCCCACATTTTCTGGGCAGCCACTACACTCCACCCATCCACAGTGCAAATCCCATCCTTGTCGCCAAGTGAACTGTTGTGGACTCACACACTTTGAAGATCTGCGCTGTGGTAACTGCCTGTGGCCAGCTCTGTGCCCACGACGTCTGGCTGAAAAGTAGCCTCCTTACAACGAGAACTACTAGAGAACTCCCAGTCTTGGCTGGCTCTGAACACTGCAAGTGGAGCACTTCTGGTGACGTCAGCTAAGCTTTCCCTCTTAGTTCCCATCTTTTCTGCACAAAATGGCCACTACAATAGCATTAAGGCCACTGTTTTTGAGCCTATTAGATATTCACTGTTTGTCTATTCTCTGTTGGCTAATACTTTCGAAGGTACAATTTATTACATTGCCAGGCTTGTGTTTTTGTACATATTTATTAATATTACTATATACATATTTTTTTTATGAAAACGACTTCATAAAGTTTTCAGCAATAAAGAGTAGCGTTGTTGTTAAATAAAACAATATGGTGCTGCAAAGTCATTCTAAAGTAAAACTATGAATGTTTAAACAAAATGATGCAACAAAATATCGCAGTTTAAACTTCAGGCTTAGAATATGTATGCAAATGCATCTTGGCTGCCACACGTTCCCAACGATCTTCTGATGTGTCCTATGAGCACGTTGTCAGAAATTAACGCAACGTGTGCACAAGTTGGAGTACTAGCAAAATATGGGTGGCGTGTGTGTTCAAGTTTTGGTGTGTGACGTTACTATCAACACGTGATGTCTTTCAGCTCCAACAGTATCAATGTGTGTGCTTTGATGTTTGATTAATGCTTTGATGTGGTGATGCAAATCATCAAACTTAAATGCTGACATGCAGATGTCTTCATGGTGCTTTTCTTCATTCATTTATCACACAGGCAATACAAGCATCATATACTCCGCAAATATATTCCTTTAAAGGTCTGTTGGCGTCTTTTTTTTTTTTTTTGCACCTTAAATAATTCTTATTTTTAACATCTTTCTTCCGTCAACTCACAACACATTGAAACCAGATGTTGTTTTCTCGCACTGCCACCTGGTGGAATCCTCCAGATTTACTTAAAGTACATACACAAATATAGTCAGTACTCTGGTTGCGTAGCAGCGATGTCCCCAGGCTCACGCATCACACTACATTAAGTACAACACCGTTTCCAAGAAAGTTAGGATGCTGTGTAAAATGTAAATAAAAACAAAATGCAATGATTTGAAAATCTCATAAACCCAGATTCTATTCATAATAGAACACAGAAAAAAACATCAGATTTTGAAAATGACACATTTTACTATATCATTAATAATTCTAGCTCATTTTAAAATTGATGGCAGCATCACATCTCAAAAAAGTTGAGATATGGGCAACAAAAGGCTAGAGAAGTATGTGGTATTAAAAGAAACAGCTAGAAGAACATTTTGCAACTAATTTGGTTAATTGGCATCAGGTCAGTTACATGATTGGGTATAAAAAGAGCTTCTTAGAGAGACAGAGTCTCTCACAAGTAAGGTTGTAGAGGTTCACCAATCTGCAAAAAAATGCATCTACAGATTATGGAACAATTTCAGAATAATGTTCCTCATTGTAAAATTGCAAAGGCTTTGAATATCTATTAATCAACTGTACATAATGTCATCAGAAGATTGAGAGAATCTGGAGAAATCTCTGTGCACAAGGGCCAAGCCCGAAAATCAATATTAGATGCCCCTAATCTTCGGGCCCTCGGGAAGCACTGCATTAAAAACAAGTGTGATTCTGTCGTGGAAATCCTTGCATGTGCTCAGGAACATTTCCAGAAATCCCTGTCTGTGTCTTCCACAAATGCAGGTTAAAGCTCTGTCATGCAAAGAAGAAGCGATTCTTGAACATGATCCAGAAACACTGCCGACTTCTTTGGGCCAAAGCTCATTTAAAGCAGACAGAGGCAAAGTGGAAACAGTTCTGTGGTCAGAAAAATTGGAATTTGAAATTCTTTTTGGAAAACACATCCTCTGGACTGGAGAGGAACCATCTGGCTTGTCATCAGTGCTCTGTTCAAAAGCCCGCATCTCTGATGGTATGAGGGTGCATTAGTGCTACAGATTTTAGAGTAGCAAATGCATATTTCAGCAAGACAGTGCTAAACCGCATAATGCATCTATTACAACAGTATGGCTACGTACTAGAAGAGTCCAGGTGCTGAAATGGCCTGCCTGCAATCCACACCTTTCACCAGTTGAAAACATTTGGCGCATCATGAAATAAAAAAATACGACAAAGAACACCCAGGATTGTTTAGCAGCAAGGATCCCATATCAGACAAGAACAGGACAACACTCCTCTCCCAAAAATCCAGCAACTGGTCTCCTCAGATCCCAGACATGTATGGATTGTTGTTAAAAGAAGAGGGAATGCTACACAGTGGTAAACATGGCCCTGTCCCACCTTTATTGAGACATGTAGACGTGTTGCTGCCATCAAACTGCATTCTGTTTTTATTTACATTTTATACAACGTCCCTACCTTTTTGGAATTGGGGTTGTATATTCCTGGTCTTAATATGCCAGACCTTAGGGATGTGCAGCATTGCTCATAAACATTCTTAAGTTATTTTTTAATAAGCAGGTTAAAACAATGGATGGAAATAAACAGTGGGTTCAAGAATTGCTTGCACCCTTGATAAACACCAAAAATTCTTAGAAAATAAAGAAATTAAAAATTGCTGGGGATTATATTAATGCAGTTATTTTGAAACAAATGTTTTTAAATGAGTAATACCATTTTGATTTTAAACATGTACATGTCTAGTACCTGGTGTAACTTTCTCTAGCGTGCATTACAGTCCAAAGTTGCTCTCTATAAGAACACATCACAAGATGTATTGGACTATTTCATTATGCAGACATTTTCCAGACCCTTGAAGTCCTCAGGTCTGCCCTAATTGATGGGGCAACTTGGCTTTCATCGCAGGTTTTAAAGTCGCAGGTTTTAAAGTAGAGTGTTTGACTTTAGTCAAGCATGCCTTTGTTTTAAAGGTATTTTATGATGGTTCCACTTGACCTGGAGGCACTTCCTGGGTGCAGTGTTCTGGCACCAGAAGTACTGCTGGGTCTGACATAAAGGTAGTCGTCCTGCCTTCCCCGGGAAGCCGGAGTCAGGAGGAGGGAGAGGAGGAGGAAGACCACACTTGTCTAAGTGGAGTGGAGAAAGAGAGAAGGAAGGGTGGTATTAGGATTGTGGTTGTGCTCTCAGGAAAGCCTGCAAGAAGGCATCTTTTTCAATAAAAGAACATTGATTTGAAACAAGAACTGAGTCATTGCAATTGTGCCTGGGGTTTGGGGGTCTACAATGCCCCTGGTGTTCAGAGGTTCTTACTTCATGTAGTTTGCACTGATGGACAAGAAAAAATTTCAATCTCATGATGAAAGAACATAAAGTTTCTGATCGTACAGGACCCAATAATGACCAATGCTGGAGAACAGCAAACAATAACAATAATGTTCATGAAAAAATCTCACGTTACTCTTATCACACAATACATGTCAGTTCATCCAGTCGTATGCTCATAATGTGCAAAACGCATGTATTTTTTGATAAGGTACTGTTAAATATCTTGAAAAAGAAAAAGTAATCCTCAAACAGGAAGCCCCTTCACATGGGGTCAAGGCTTTTAAAATGAAGACCTGCCTCTCCCCCTCATTCCTTGGTAAGAGTCCTGAATTTTATGTCACAAGTAAGTGAGATTTTCTTCATGAACATTTTTAATGTAGTTTGTCCGGTGTCGGTCACTATTGGTCATGTTCTTTCTCCACAAAATCAAGGGGTCATTTTTTTTCCCTCAGCCACCATTTTAAATTACATGGGGTAAGTAACATAAAAAATAAATATTTTGGATGGAATATCCCTTTAAGAAAATAATCACGTGCCAAATCAGCTTCCCAAAAATTGACCTATTATAGTGATATAATGGCAGTCAACATTTTGCTTTAATGACCTCTTGGTCACAACCATTAGCGGTGTGTCTGACTGTGGAGAGAGTGTCAACCTCGTCGAGAGATTTTCCTACCTCGGCAGCAACATTCATGTCTCTGTTGACTCTTCCTATGAAGTCAGTAGTCGGATTGGGAGAGCTTGGGCGGTCATGAGGTCGCTGGAATGGAGTGTGTGGCCTTCCCAATATCTATGCAAAATGGATGAAGGTCCAAGTCTTTAGAGTCCTGGTACTTCTTGTTTTATTATATGGTTGCAAGACATGGACGCTATCCAGTGACCTGTGATGAAGATTGGAGTCCTTTGGTACTGTGTCTCTTCAGAGAATTCTTGGGTACCGCTTGTTTGACTGTGTTGAATGAGCAGTTGCTCATGGAGTCCCAAATGAGGCACATTAACTGCATTGTGAGGGAGTGTCAGTTATGGCACTACGGCCATGTGGCATGATTCCCTGAGGGTGATCTGCCTCACAGGATCCTCATTGTTGAGCACCTGAGTGGCTGGACCAGGCCAAGGGGACATTCATGTAACACCTGGCTGCAGCAGATAAATGGTCATTTCTGGATGGTGGGACTGGACCGTGTGTCTGCCTGGGGGGGTTGCCAACCAAGATCCTGAGCTGTTTTGTCAAGTAGTGGGTGCGGAAACGTGCTATAATAGTGCACGCTCCCCAACCTGACTTGACCCGACCATTCTGCTCTGAGAAATAGTATGAAATCAAAGGTTTGGTTAGATGTTTGGCCAACTACAAAGAGACAATGTGTTGATTTAACCCTAACCTGATCCCTAAACTTAAAAGATTATATTTAAATGGTGCCCTTATGTTAAGCAGTAAATAGGGCAGTTATTTATATAAAACCCCTTAAAATCCCTTCGATAAATCTCAAATGGAAATTATACTTGCCCATAATTTTTTGTCAATGTGGACCTTTTGTAACCTAATTTTTAAAGTTAGTTTTATTATGGGTTATTATGGGTCATTTTTAAAAAATATTATAGGGGTGATGGAAATTTCAAGTACTAAATATTATAGAATCTTAGTGTGTTTTGAAAATTAAAATAAAATTAATATTAATGTCTACATTCAGTCATACCAGCACATTCATCCTCCAATAACCCTACCCTAACGCACTGAGGTGCAGAGACTAGTTCCCGAGTCCTGTACCTTCTAACATTTCCACTAAGGCCACCTACACCCTAGTGCTGGTTTACATAAAGGCCTGAACTGTTATGACTCCTCTTCTTTATGAAGTTTTCCTGAACAAAATACATTTTTCTTTTTGTATATTTTCGGTAGTGCATATGTAACTTGCTTTTTTAATGTTGTTAAAATGTTACTATTTATATTTTATTGTTTATCCCCATGCCATTTTTGTTTAGGGGCATCGCCATTTATTGATCTTAGCTAAACAAGAGGCTGGGTTGTTAGTGTTCGTTTCCTGATGTTGTGTTAGATCTCCAATGTGTCTGTTTTTTAAACCTGCTCTGTGTGATTCTTTTATATCTGAGTTTACTCAAAAAGTCTAAAAGAATAGAAAGGAAGGCGATCAAATCAGTTGGCTTACCTGAATGTTTTCAAACAGCACAGCAAGTAGCTTTATGGACTGCAGTCGTCTCAGAGCCAGTACAAACTTCCGCTCTTCCCACCTACTGTCCTGTGTCACGTCAGGTTCTTCCATATCTTCACATTTCACATTTTCAACATGATGGTTCTCCTGTTGTTGTTTTAGCCTCTGCTCTCTTTTCTTCTGTTTTCTTTGCCTTCTAAGAAGGTGCTGAGCTGCCTTTCTTTTACTAATATTGGAAGAGCAAAAACAATACTGAATGAACAATAGGCATAAATGTCCAACACCGTTCTACGTTATAACATAACATTTCTCAGACCCACTTAATCCAGTTCAGGGATGTTGGGGTCCCGAGTCTATACCTTCAGCATTGGGCACAAGGGAAGAATCACCATTGAGTGGGGTGCCTGTTCATTACAGCACCCACTCCTGGACACAAACACACTCACTTGGGGCCAATGTAGAATTGCCAGTGAACCTATGACAGACATATTTGGAATGCGGGCCAAAAACTGGAGTACCTGGAAAAGAAATCCACACAGACTGGGCTTAGGTGCAGGATTCAAGCCACCAGTAAATGAAGCCATACTAGCAGAAAATCCACTTGTCCATTTCCTAACCTGGCGTATTCCAGTATAACGTGAAAAAAGGCAAACACTATGCCAGCAGCCTTGCAAACAAGGCAAAAAAATGACCCTGAAAGGAGAGTTGATCTGTCATATGATTCACTAACACACACGCACACACTCACACTCACTGAATTGTTACATAAAAACAAATCAATTCAAATGCGTGACACAATAATGCTCCAAGTTCCAACTAGTCCCTTCCAGCATTTGGACCCCATTTCTGCTGCAGGCTGGCTGGTGTTTTATTTGATGTTTGCATGTTTTGCCATCCTAAGCAGAAGCCACATGAAGGGCTGGCCATAGCAATTACAAATTTATTCAAGGATTCAATTCTGCTCTCTCTCTGTGTACTAAGAATCAATTAACAACATGCAACACCCATTTCATGTAATAACTGCAATGCCTTCAGCAAATACTCAGGCTCCTTCATTTTGTTCAGATTTGCGAGCTTGCAGATTTATGGTAAAAAAAAATCAATTACGTTATTTTTTTCCCTCATCAACCAACACTCAATACTCCAAAATGAGAAAGTAAAACCAGGTTTTTAGAATTTGTTGCAAATCTCTCCATTATAAATCTGGAATGAGACTTTCTCGGAGATAATTTCAACTCCTGTGAGAGATAATTTCAGGTTCCGCGAGACGTGACTTTTTGCCAAGAGATTTTGACAAGTCCCGCCCTCCTGTCAAACATTTACAACCACACCCACGGTCCACTCAGTTCTCATTCGTGTGAATGCTATTGTCAGACACAGTTCCCGCACTCTCAGCTCCAAGCAGGGTCCGAAATAAAAGACAAAGAGTAGAAGAGAAAAGTAGAACGTTGTAAAAAGGTTCGAAAACGTTGGCGCGATACACATGCAGAGCAGGTTAGAGATTATAAAAGTGCTAAAATTCAAAAGTCTCAAAAAATGCTAGTAAAAATAGCATTAGCGCAAACAAACGGAAATGATTACTTGGTGAAATAATGGAACAGCGAAAGGAGAACAAATATATTGTTTGGATTTAAACTTTAAGTCGGAGACTTGTAGATTGTCTAATTTGTGTTGCCATCAGGGAAAAGTAGTGTTTCTTCCCAATGAAGATGCATATCCATGAGAATTAAAAGATTTGTTGTTTGGTGAAAGTGAAATCCACATATGTGAGCAGCAGAGATGCAAAGTGGCTGGTATGTAGCACAGGCTGGGGGGTTGGCGAGTGAAGCCCCCTAGTTTATTAAAAATAAAAAACTGAAATATCCCCTTGACACAAGTATTCAGACCCTTTACTAAGAACTTAGCTGAAGCACCTTTGGCAGTGATGTCAGCTGGGAGTCTTTCTGGGTACTGCAAAAGTGGATTTTCTTCCAATGACTTTTTTCTGTTATAATGTTCGGCTCAGAGTGCTCTGAAGCAGGTTTTCATGAAGGACATCTCTGTACTTTACTCCGTTCAGTTTTCCCTCAACCCTGTCTAATCTCCCAGTCCCTGGTGCTGAAAACAACACAACAGCATGATGCTGCCACTACCATGCCTCATCGCTGAAATGGTCTTATGCAGGTGATGAGCGGTTCTCAGGACATGACGATTAGACTTGAGGCCAGACAGTTCCATCTTGGTTTCATTAGACCAGAGAATTTTGTTACTCATAGTCTTAAGAGACCTTTAGGTGTCTTTTTGTAAACTCCAAGTGGGCTTTCCTGTGCCCTCTGGCCATTCTGCCCTAAAGCAGATTAGTGGCGGTTGACCTTTTGCAATTTTCTCTCATCTCCGCACAGGTTCTCTGGAGTTACCACAGGGATCTTGGTCACCTCTCTTACCAAGGCCCTTACTTAGCTTGGCCGGGCAGCCAGTTCTACAAAGAGATGTGGCCGTTCCAATCTTATTCCATTTAAGGATTATGGAGGTCACTGTGCTCCTGGGAACCTTCAGTGTCACATATGTTTTTTTGTAGCCTACCCCAGATGGCAGGTTTTTGCTGTCACACAACTGTAGGGCAAGTGTGCCATTCCTAATTATGTATAATCAGTTGAACCACAGGTGGACTCCAAACAAGATGTAGAAACATCTCAACAATGATCAATGAATGGGACGCACATGAGCTAAATTTCAAGTGTCATAGCCAAGGGTTGAAATATTTGAGTCAGTGTGAATTTTCAGGTTTAACACATTTGCTAAAACGTCCAAAATCGTATTTTTGCTTTGTCATTCTGGTGTATCAAGTGTTGTTTGATGAGGGAAAAAAATTCATTTAAACAGTTTTAACATAAGGCCAAAACATAACAAAATGTGAAAAAAGTGAAGGGGTCTGAATAGTTTATGAAGGCACTGTATATTATAAAATGGATTGAAAAATAAGTGAAAGACATGATGCCAAAGTTTTAAAGAGCAATACACTAATAGCAGGAACGAGCTGAACCTTTCAGTACCTTTCGGCCTCCTCCTCCTCCTTTTCTCTGAGCTTCTCCTGCTGCCTCTGGTCCTCCAGGTTTTTGAGCTGTTGCTTCTCCTGCTGTCGTCTCTCAACAGCAGCGTCGCTCAAGTGGTTTGTTGTGTCAAATGTTACCTGTGCCAGACAGATGAGAAAAAACATTTTGGAAATACTGTCACTTCAAAACCCTACCACAGAATACCATGTTTGGCACATGCATTCAATAATCTATTTTACAATTTTCATTCATTTTTATAGCAATTTCCTTGTCAGGCACATGAGAGGCTTGGTTTTATCCCAGTGGCTACACAAGGAGGGAATCATCCCCACATGATGAGTACTCACCTCTCACACACCTAAACACACACAGGCACAGTGAGGCAATTTAGAGTGAGTGCCCAAACAAGGGAGAAGTGTACATCTGGATTAAAGGAGGAAAGACAAGGAGGTCAACAGCAAGAGTGACAAACAGGCAGGGAGTAAGAAAGCCATGCCGACTATTAAAAGTAGTGCAATGCTTGGGCAGTGATGGCAGACATTGTAAAAGCCTCAATTCTAAGCAAATGCCACAATGATTTATGTTTTGTTCAGTCAGATTGCAAACCAGGACTCCATTTTTCTATTTTTAAAGACTCCAGGGTGAAGAAACTAGGATGTCTTAAACTGAACCTACAACAATTTAAAATTCTGTGTAGATTTATAACTGGCAAACGATTCTGAGCTAAGCGGCCCAGGTTATGCAACATTTAAAGTTGACCTCTGGGTTATTAATGATGGATATCACCTCAACGACGTTCACACCTCGAGTACAATATACAAAAAAAAAATCACCTGCCTCTTCCAGACATTGTGGTTTATTGCATAATTTGTACAATGAGGGATGTGAGATCTTCACTATGACAAGTATAATATGACTATTAATGCAGGTTAGGCACCTCTCAGTACTTGGTGTAAAAACTCATTGTCATGCACTACTAAATAACCAGTTGTATCACCTTTAGCAGCAAAAATGCATTAAAAAACTCAAATTACTATTTTTACAGGTGGTCTGTAGGGGGCGTTGAAGCACCCCAAACCCCCAGACACAACTTCACAACACAGTCCTGGGTTCAACTACAAGCCACTTATTTCAGACAACATCTCCACAGGGTTGCAGTATCCTTCTTTCTAGACCACGCAACAAGCAAGAAGTTTGTCTTTCTTCATCTCCCATGCAGTCTCATCCACCTCCTCCCGGCTCGGACCCCTGAGTGGACAGAGATGGCCCCTTTTATACCAGATACTTCCAGTGTCAAACCTCTGAAAGTAAGGACAGCAGCGCAGACCCAGCAGCGCCCCAGCAATCCAGCAAGGCTGCTCCACAGGACTGCAACTCCCAAAATGCCCTGCAGGTACATGAATGGGCATACTAGCCCAGGAATGTTGCCATCCACAGTTTTGGGGCAGGGGGGCATGTACTCTTGGGAGGTAGTTACCATCCACTACACTGGCCTCCCTGCCAGGTAAATGTATGGGGGTTTATCTTGGCTGGGATGTCAGCCCAGACGTGTCGTCCATCACAAGCCATTCTAACATAAAGTTGCTTGTGTTTTTGGATCATCGTCTTTCTACGTTATCTTGGTTTTCATAGTTTATTCTTCCTGAAGATTCCTCAGATACAAAGAATTGTTCCTTGAACTATGGCAACCCGCTCAGTTGTCAAGGTTCTTATTGTGGAATCCAGTGCTAGCCATTCTCCAGGCATAACAGTGTCCGTGTCAGCTAAACGGTTGTACTTTTAAGTCCTCTGCCCAGTAGTCTTGCATGTAACTAACTTGAGGAGAGCACTCATGCTCTCAGAAGTCGCTCATGCTTTCCACTTTGTTGCTCTGCCATGTGACTTCAAGAAAAAACATGGACTTTGCTCAAATGGCACATCTGAAGATTGCTTATTGTTCAAACTTTCTCCTTTTGAAAAGTAGGATTTTAGCAATTATCCTCCCACAGTCCAAAGACATGCAGGTTGGGTGCATTGGCGATTCTAAATTGTCCCTAGTGTGTGCTTGGTGTGTGTGTGTGTGCCCTGCGGTGGGCTGGTGCCCTACCCGGGATTTGTTTCCTGCCTTGCGCCCTATGTTGGCTGGGATTGGCTCCAGCAGACCCCCGTGACCCTGTAGTTAGGATATAGTGGGTTGGATAATGGATGGATGGATCCACTGCAGACCCATAACTTTCAAAATTGATTTGCAACCCTTGAAACATCAGATTAATAAACTGAGCAAAGCCTGAATGTAACAGTCAAACTGGGCTCATTTACAGGGGAAAAATAAACGTATTCACACTTTTCACACAAGTGTATTTGTTTGCCTTGGACATAAGAAAAGTAAAATATTAACGTCTGAATATTTTGTTTTTCTCTCAGAGTCTCCTTTGCATATAAGCCATGAAAAGTCCAGAATAAATTATCTGCAGAAAATCACAAAAAGGTCAAATACTTTATTAAAGCACATAAAGGCTGCACATTTTGTCTTTTACTTATCAATCAAAGTTGCTTTAAACTTTTGTTTTTTCTCAATTATTGTGATGCTCTACTTTGGACCCTAACAACAGTTTGGGTAGCTGCTGGGCCTACAGAGTGCTTTTCCTCAAGGAGTGGTCATTTAATTCCAATTGGTGCAAATCGATGCCTGTGGTATTAAGAAATTATTTTAAAATTCCTCTTTGAATACCTAAAGTGGCATCCAAAAGTCTGGGCACCCCTGCTTAAAATGTCTGTTGCTGTTAAATGAGCAGAAGATAAGCCGATTACCAAAAGCCATAAAGTTAAAGATGGAACATTTCTTTAATATTTTAAACAAGGTTACATTTTTATTTCCATCATTCACAGAAACAAAATACTAAAAACATGTAAAGGGCCTAAAGCAATAGTTTGGACACCCAAAATGGTCAGTACTTGCCTTTGGCAAGTATCACAGCTTATAAACGTTTTTTATAGCCAGCTAAGAGTCTTTCAGTTCTTACTTGGGGTATGTTCACCCATTTGTCCTTGCAAAAGGCTTTTAATTCTGCAAGATTCTTGGGCCGTCTTGTCTGTACTGCTCTTCTCAAATCTATCGATTGTGGAATACGGCCAGGACACCCCTTTGACACTGGATCCGGGGGAGCAGCCATGGGATACACACTACGTCCCCGGAACACTTGGTGGCAGCCCCCACTGGGTTGCATCAGGGCCAGTATTGTGGAAAACCAAAGTTCATCCCTGTTGGGCTCTGTGGCCACCGCCAGGGGGGCGCTGCACGGCTTCCTGAGCCCATATGGGCTGTAACGCAGCCACACCCGGAAGTGCGGCCTTAATTAGGTCAATTATCACCTGAAGCACTTCCGGGTGGGCTATAAAAGAAGCCAGCAGACACCACTCCGGGAGCCCAGAGTCAAAAGGAGGAGGACAGCGCTGTCCGGGAGGAGTGGTGGCGAAGGAAGATTGGCTATTTTTGTTGGTGCTTTGCTTGTGTGTGTTTTGGGGACTGTGAAGTGCCTGTGGTACATGGGGAAGACATGCCCCACGGGTGAAAAAAAATAAATCTTTGTTTAGTTTTCACATGCCTACGTTGTCAGTCTGTGTCGGGTCAGCACTGGGGAAGCGCTTATTGTCACACCATAGATTTTTTCAATGATCTTTAGGTCGGGAGACTATGAGGGCCATGGGAAAACCATCAGCTTGCGCCTCTTAAAGTATTCCATTGTAGATTCTGAAGTGTGTTTCTCTTCCTGGAATTTGTCACACTTTTCTCTCCAAACATAACCTTTACACATTGCGGCCAAAAAGCATCCATCTACAGGTTTGTTTAGATGTTCATTTGCAAATTTCAGGTGCTGAATGTTGTGGCTAGGAAGCAGGAAGGGTTTTCTTCTGCCGACTCTACCGTGAAGGCCATATTTGTTCAGGCGTCACTACACACTGGAGCACCACCACTCCAGAGTCTGCTAAATCTTCCTGAAGGTCTTTTGCAGTCAAATGGGGATTTTTATTTGCCTTTCTAGCAATCCAATAAACAGTTCTTCAGAAAGTTTTCTTTGTCTTACAGACCTCACACCTTGACCTCCAGCACTGCTCACGTTAATAACATTACGAATTGAGGAAACAGCTACCAGGATCGCTTTGCTATCTTCTTGTAACCTTCTCCTGATTTGTGAGCACCAGTTATTTTATTTTTCAGAGTACTAGGCAGCTGCTTAGAGGAGCCCATGGCTACTGATTGGTGGACAAGGTTAGAGGAGTCAGAGAATTCATACAGCTTTGTAATTTGCATCACCTGAGGTTTCCTAACAATGACTGTGAACAAGCCATAGCCGTATTGATCTAATGAAGGTGTGAGACTTTGGTAAAAGTTATCTGAGACCTCAAATATCTTGGGAAGCCCAAACATTTGCACGGTGCTCCTTTTCTTTTTTCACTGTAGAGCTGAACAAAACAAAAACAATACACTAATCTTGCATAAAATGCCAAAAAGAAATGTGTCATTTTAACTTTAAATCTTTTGGTGATCAGTACATCTTCCGCTCACTTAACTAGTCACAGTAGTAGACATTTTAAGCAAGGGTGTCCAAATTTGTGCATGCCACTGTATACAATTTATTGGTACTGCCAATATCCACATTTCTGACTTGGTTAATTGGCACCTTTGCATTCCTGATGCGTTCTTGTTAGAAATTCCAAGCTAAGGGTGTATGTGCAACTTACAAGGTTCTCACCAACACCTATTACATTTATCAGTAATATTTTATAATGCAGTCTTTTGCAATCATGTGGATTTAAAATGGTTTAAACACACTATGGAAATGCAACATTGACCCATTTTAATCCAACAGGGCATTCATTAAGTTTGGCAGAAAATCTGAGGTTTCTGCTGTTGAGTCGGACCTAAATTTGGTTGCTGTAGGACAGCCTTTGAATGAGCGTCCAGAAAATGGAATGCATGCTGGACATAAAACACCCTGCACAGATTGTCAGCTGGGTAAACATCCCTGAAACAGCATTACATCATTAGTGTCATACTTGAACACAACACAACATTCTCAAACCTGCTTAATCAGTTGAGGGTCATGGGGACCTGAAACCTAAACTATCTTACTTTGAAAAGATAAATTGTGATAAAAAAAAGAAAATAAAAAGTACTTGTGTAGGCATGTGGGGCCCACTTGACTACAAAAGTTTCAGAATTTGTGCAAGTAGATCAACTGAAAGGCTCCAGAAGTACACTGATCACAGATTAGAAGGTGAACAGACCACTGTGATGGCAGAGGAACCTCATTTGATTATCTTCACAAGGAATCCACCGTCTGGTTTGAGGTTATAAATGCTGGAGTCTTATATCATTCCAGCCTCAAACAACAAGCACAGTTAGGTGCTGAAGTAGAAGGTTGACGTGATTAGCCATACTAAGTGAAGGGTCAAACTGCAATAATGTCTAAGTCAGGGGTCCCCAACTCCGGTCCTGGAGGGCCCCAGTGACTGTAGGTTTTCAATCTAACCCTTTTCTTAATTAGTTCACTATTTTTGCTGCTAATTAACTTCTTTTGCATTCATTTTAATTGACTTGTTTTTTTAGATTTGTTTCCCTGAATTTCTTCATCTTTCCTCTGAATTGGTTTGTTTCTTTCCTTAAACAGAAATGAAATGTGAGACGAGTGAGCCAACAGAAGAGCAACTAATTCAGGGCCTCAAACTCCAGTCAATTTCACTACAGCCAATTGCTTAATTAGGCTCTGATTCTTGTCATTAGTTAAACTCGTTCTTTAAATTCCATGACTTGTTGCTGCTCTCATAGCGTAAGGGCATACATTTCTGAAACTGTTGATTTTCTCTTTTCTAAGAGCTCTGTTAAAATGTTTTGTGCACCTGAGTAGACCAACATTCCTGAGACCTTCATCTTTCTTTGTGTTCAAATATTGTATGATGGACACTAGTTGTTTTGTATCTCATTATTGTTTGGCTGCTAATTAAAGAAAGACAAACAATTAAGGGGTCTAAGTCTTTAAGAGCAAGTCACATAAAAGTAATTCAAAAGAAGTTATTTAGGGGTAAAAACAGGTCACTAATTAAGAAAAGAGAATAAAAATCTGCAGCCACTGGGGCCCTCCAGGACCGGAGTTGGGGACCCCTGGTCTAAGTGAATCAAAAGACGGACCAACCAACAACTTCAGCTTGCCATAGTCACACCAATCTAAGGTCAACTGAATCAGGAATCAACAGAGCCATGTGTGATGGTGGCAAGGGGCTTAGACATGCCACGTCATAGACACATTTGAGATTGGGAACAACCGGGTACCCCTTTCATTTTTTTTTTGGTAATTGTGATTTTCGTGATTTTCCCTTTGTTTAACACTCTCTTTGGCTGCTGTTATAAAGGTGTACTTCCAGACATTTTCAAAAACCCAACAGTCCTGTTAATCAATGTTAATTACACTCTTGTATACTCAAGAAGACCACTAAAGGTACAGAAAAACAATGAAAGCCCAAGACCAGGTGCTAAGATCGGATCACAAGGCAGCCTAGTAATGGCCAGTGGACTATTTAACTTGGGCACAGTATGAGGAAAGGCACCAATTTATATTTAGTTGAATACTTACTACAGGGTGGCACACTGTTTAGCATTAGCTGGCTTACAGTTTCAAAATCCTTGGCCTGAGTCCCATCACTTTCTGTATGGGATCTGCTTGTTCTTCCCATGTTTCCGTGGGCTCTTTCTTTGGGCATTCCACTTTTGCTTCCAAGCAAATGGTTAACTGGTGACCCTAAATTTGCCCCCCGTATGAGTGTGCCTTTGATGGGCTGGCACTTCTTTGAGGTCTGATTCTTGCCTCATGCCTGATGCAGCTAAGATAGGCCTTGTGTTCAGTCTAACTGTTAAGCCTACAGACTAATATCTCAAAATCTGACTTGATGAATGCGTCTACTGCCTCTTTATCTATCTGCCCTCTTGGTCATGAGATGGACACACATTGTACACTTCTTTGATTATATTTATGAGAGTTATACATACCCAGTTTACCTATCAGTGGAATGGAGCTTACCTTTAGGCTGCATGCCAAAGCCTTCCCATCATCCTCTTTTAACATAAGTTTCATTCCTCTCAGTGACTTCATTGCCCGGAAAAGTTCCTCTTCCATTTCATACTGAATGTAGACGTCAAATGTGTGCAACCCTCCAAAGCTGCTAAGGGAGTTGCGACTGCACATCTCCTCCCGGTACATATCCAGCATAGGAATATCCATCTTTCGAATGGTTCCAAACTTTTCAAACACTTCTTGGACGATTTCTTCAGAAGGCTTCTCACTGTTGGACACTTTGCAAGCAAACCACTTACATGGAAGTCCTTCCACATGAACTGTGTCTATTATGCTTTCAGGAGCTTTAAAGAAGGCCTCCCATTCTGGCTGGGAAGGGAAGTCCACAAAGGATTCTTTGGCCTGGACTTTCAATGGCTCAGAGAAGCCTGGCACATCAATGGTCTTGCCGTGAAGTCTGCTCTGTAAGATGTAAACCAGGCTCTTGGTTTCGAGTTCTCCTTCAAAGTGAATAAACTGTACGCTGCTCTTGGCCACTCGCAGAGCACTGAACTGGTACGGCTGCACAACCCACTTGAGTTTGGCCATCACCTCCCAGTTTGAGCACACCTTGCCGGGCTCCTTTAGCTCTGGAAGCATCACTGTAATTGCCAGTTTGGCAATGGGCGTCAGGTAAAGACCATGGACTGGACAGAGATCCAGTGCTTCTGACGTGTTGTGAACAATTGTAGCAAGCATTTTATCACCATCTGTTGGTTTAAAATAAGAAATGTAGAAAGTGATTAAAGTAAATATACAAACTGTTGATATACTTAAATGTGATACAATTCAACAATCTAAAGTATGTACTCTACATTTAGGACACATGACTTTAAGGTACATTTAATGAACTTATTGTGTGCACTTCAACCCCTTCATAAAATCAACCATCTGTGAATGTTGACAGAGAATACACGATGAGACAAACAGAGCACACAGGGGAGTTGTCACGCATATCCTCCAATATTGCATGGGTTCTTTCTCAGGGTGTTTCAATTTTGCTGTCAATGAAATGGTTAAATCGCGACTCTAAATTGTTCACCGTATGAGTGTGCCTATGATGGACTGGCAACCCTCCGAGGTTTGGTTGCTGCCTTGCACCTGATGCTCTTATAACTCTTACAAGACACTGAAAAATTAGTTCAAGCTTTTGCTTTTAGTCGAGTTGATTACTATAACCCCGTGACCCTGTGTTAGGATATAGTGAGTTGGATAATGGACGGATGATTCCTGTAATGCACACCTAACAGGACTATCTAAGAAAGACTTCAGTCAGCTGCAATTAGTGCAGAATGCAGCAGCAAGAATCTTAACTAGAAAAAGAAAATCTGAGCACATCTCACCAGTTTTAGCGTTGTTACATTGGTGACCCATGTCACTCAGAATTGGCTTTAAAATACTACTAATCTATACTAATAAAAGGCAAAGCCCTCACTCACTCACTGACTGACTGACTGACTCATCACTAATTCTCCAACTTCCCGTGTAGGTAGAAGGCTGAAATTTGGCAGGCTTATTCCTTACAGCTTCCTTACAAAAGTTGGGCAGGTTTCATTTCGAAATTCTACGCGTAATGGTCATAACTGGAAGGTATTTTTCTCCATTTACTGTAATGGAGTTGAGCTTGACCGCCGTGGGGGCGGAGTTTCGTGTGACATCATTACGCCGCCCACGTAATCACGTGAACTGACTGTCAACGCACTATGTAGAAAACCAGGAAGAGCTCCAAAATACGCAGAACAAAACATGCATTATATAATTGAGAAGGCAGCGAAACATTAAGAAGCGAGCGAGTGACATACTACCATATTCATCAGTACAGCTACTTCGGAAACAAAGCGAGGTATAAACCTAAACTTTAAATTAACTTAATAGACAGGCTGCCGCTGGTGCTTTTCGTGCCCACGGGTAATGCGGGATACAAGTTTAATGAGAGGACGCAGGATATAAACGAGAGTTTTGATCACTTTGTAACTAAGTTAAAATTGCAGGTGAAGGGGTGTGCTTATGCAAATTCCGAGAGACTGTGTTTGTGGGGGATTGACAGTTCAGGCGGGTGGGGGAGTCACGTCATCATCTCCCCTCCCATTTACCTCATTTCGCTCTGAGCTGAGCTCCGCGGCAAACGCCGTCTTCCGAAGCAACTTCGTCACACTGCCACCAAATACAGAGAAATCCACAAGTTAATACACACTCTGTCTCTAGACTTTCTCCACACTGAATCCTCCAGGCACTACTTACAAAAGGTTACATTGACAATCGTGTTACGTTATTTTTAAAATGTTTAATTTTCTTAGCACAAGCACAGCTGAGAAGCTTCGATGCATGTGCTCCATAACGCGTTAAAAAATAATGCATTTAATCACACTTTGCATTACAATCAAAGGGGAACTTTTGTCAATGCATGATTTCCTGGTACACCGATAACATTGATCAGCGCATCCCAATTCATTTTAGCCTCACACCACCTTGGTTTGAGAAGAAGTATGAAAAGATATGAGGTTAACACACAAAAACAGATCACCAATTCAAGCTTTATGAATAATCGATTCGCCATCAATAATTGTTTTGGTAAAGCCATACTCAGTGTAATCCTCCTTCCATTTTATAATTTTTCCGCCACTAGACATGATTAAATGAACGGTAAAAAAGTAAGAGCGAAGCGAGGGTGACTTATTTAGGCAGGCATGTATATGACAGCAACACTCATGACAATCATGTTACGTTATTATTAAAATGTTTCCTTTTCTTTTTCATTACTTCTTTAACCCATTACTTCTCCGCTGCGAGGCGCGGGTATTTTGTATATGAATGACCTCCAAAGAGCGCGGAGACTTTTGATCATGTGAACGTGTCTGCAAAAACTGGCGTCTCCTGCCCAGCAAAAGTCGAGCAGCCGGCGCGCGCGCATAGCTGTGCCGGCCTTTCACACGCTGACTGCGCTTCTGCGGCAAAATAATATTAAGGCGCTTCGCACTTTATTTTGCACGTATACGATTATGAGGTCGTCAGCTCTTATGAAGACACGCACAGGAGTGAAGGACTGACAGTGCCATCACAGCCGATTAATAGCTGGGACGTCTCACCAGTCTGCACAAGACCCACCGCGACTGTCCCCAAAAGGCGCTCATATCGTCAGCGAACACATCTCTCTATACTATATAAAAGAAAAGAAAAAGGCAACTTTCCTTTCTTTACACCTTTTTTCCGTTTATCCCAAACCAAAGCCTTTCTCTCTTAACACTGCAGAGGACACAAAACTAATTTTCTTTAATTGCTGGTAAGGCACATTATTAGAGGCAGAAATTTGGACTTTCACATAGAAAATGTAATTTCTATACCACAGCCGTCGTGTAGCGCCTTTCAAAAGGGATC